>OZ005659.1:37804403-38161841 GCA_963930645.1 Salticus scenicus | reverse complement strand
TACAGTGTATATATTTTTTAAAAAAGGTCCGTCAATTTAACAGCTGGGAATTTTCTGAATGTGAAAACCGAATTTAAAAATAAGTATTAGTTATTTCTAAAGAAAAATTTCCCATAGAATAACATTAGCTTCAGCTTCCGGCGGTGGTGAGTGAAGCGGGCCCTTAGCCCCTTGAACTGAAATGACGAGTTCAGCTTGTCATGAACTTTCTTGAGCAAACTGATCATGACGATCTGCACTCGTGATGTGTGAAACAATAAATGTGTGAAACAAATATTTTTAATAACAAATTATTTGAGCAACAAAACCATAAGTTTCTATATCAATCCCTCCTCTTAAAACTAAGAAAATTAAATTGTCTGCATGAGCAGTGCTGACTGAAAATAAATTGCAGTTCAAGGGGTTAAAAGGCCTTTTGTTCTGGGATATTTTTTTTATACTTCACTTTATTCTGTAATAAAAGATTCAAACAGTGAAATGATAGCAAAATAGTAATTCGCTACAAAATACTATTTTGACCTTCATTAATAGAAAAGCTGAAGCTTTTTTTTTTTTAAATATAGCTAGGGGCTCTGCCCCTCTGCTCACTCCACTTACCAACCCCGACTCGCTTTGCATATTAACTCCTACGGGGCTCTATGCACCTATTCGTTGCTTTGACTTTCACTAAATAGGAATAATGCAGAAAACAAGACAAAAGCAGAAGAATATTATGGAAATCTCCATATACAATGCCAAATACATAATATTTAATACATTTTTTTTTTTTTTTTTAATGAAATAATGCTAAAAATCAGTAATATTTTTTCAGAAAAGAAAAATTCGTAATATCTAGACCATTTTGTGTTACAGATATAGTATATGAACCCCTTGGCGACAATTAAGTTTTTGTCACTATTTGGTGATCGATCAAAATCTTAAATTCGTAATAAGAAAATTTAATACAAAAATATAATTACTTATTTTACATTAGTCGGAAAGATAACATTGATATTTTGAAAATTACGAGCTGTCAAATAGGACAAATCACATTAAAAAAAAAAAAAAAAAAAAAGAAATTCCATGATACATAGCTAAGATCCGTACCAATTAAAATCGGCGTTCTTATGCAAAACCACATTGCAGTATCTCCATCTCGTTTGGCAACTACATTGCTACGAACACAGAAAAACTTCAAATTTATAACAATCCCTACTGTCGGGGGTTAAACAGTAATTAAGCGTATTTAAACTCAAAATTATCTTCAGCATTTAAATTTTGCACGTAATTTAGTGTTTTTGCTATTCGAAATGAACTGACTGGGTTTTCAGTACTAATAAAATACAAAATTACCTTAATTCGTGAATTACTGATTTTTAGAAATAACGATCACCAAGGTATATTAAAAAATAAAAACTCAGCTAATATAGTACAAGTTTTAAGAATAACTAAATTTGTAAGTTGTTTATAACCTTTCCTGGTAAGACTGAATAATTCTGCATTAAATTGCCACTTCATTTTTAGTTAACGATAATGATTCGTGATAATTACACAAGTTATTACAAAGCAATTAAGTTCATGCCGAAATGGATAACTTAAACTTGAAGATTGCGACGTTTTCATTCGGAAACTAGACGGTTTAGAAGAGTTCGTGTTGGGTTTATCATTTTAGATTTAGTAGATTGTAAAGGTTAAATAAGAATAATTGAGTAAACTGGACAAATTAGTATTTGATTACTTAACTAAATAAAGGTGGTCAGGTACAGGAAACAAAAATAAGTTGTTCACGTGTTTTAATATTCAGTAGCAATTTTAGTCACATGACGAACATAGTTCGTTATTGTACAATATGACACGAAAATCTAATAACGAGCTAGACTAATCTTACCGTAAGGCATTAAAAAGTGAGTTCATACTTTTAAAATTATTTTTGACCAAAAACTTTACATGATATATTAAAGTACCATATTTAGTCAGAAAAATTAAACTTCGATCGCAATTTAGATTAACTTTTAAAAATCTAGTATGCTGTGGCTATCACAAAATTTACTTCGATATTTTCCTGAACAAAATCACAAATAATCTATTTTCCCCTATGATGTTTGCCCAATAAAAGTACAAAAATAAATGTCCAAAGAAAGTCGATTTTATGCTCTACTAATATCTTCAAAAAACTCCCTTTTTCTCATGTTTGCTTAGAAAAAAATCTATAACTTGTTTTAAAATTATAATAGATAATGCTTCAACCATTAGTTTTTAAAGATATTGACGAGTTCTTTCGAAACATACCCATGTTTGTAAACTTGCCTCCCTCATATGGGGACGGTCTGCAAAAATGCTTTCCTTGTTAATTCACTATTATAAATTTCATAATTATTCGTTCAAAATTCTCATTGTGTACATTTATAGAAAATTCTCCTATACCACTGTGTTAAACTCAAAAGCAGGATAAGCAACGCCACCTTTTGAATGATTAAAAAACTGGTACTAATGTCAAGCTGCAAATACATATCCATTTGTATAGTGCAACCACGTTTCCTACGCCTAGCAGTGAGGACGATTTCAAAGGCTTCGGGAGGGGGGGGTGCAAATTTACCAACAGGTTAGGATTTGATAAACATTGTTATTCTGTATTCCCTTATCGTTTCTCTCTCAACGACCACGGTTACTACTGTTTTAACACAGGACTTGTTGAGTCAACACTTTCGCAGAGGTTCTCATGATCGCAAGAAATGTTAAAGAATATAAAATTCTATGCCTTAGTCCCGAGATAAACTTGTCACAAAATTTGAACATAAACATTTCCTAAAAATGGTCAAATCTAATTCTAGAACTCTCAATACCTAAAACCATCGTAAATCTGAAATTTTTACGAAACCAATTCTTTCTTCTGATGAATAAAGGAAGTAACGAGAATAGATTTGTTAATTTGAGAGATTACTATTTGTGCTGAAATCAAAAACCTCTTGAAGGAGGGAGAATTTATCACTAATCTATTCGAACCGAAACTGGACAGTATTTAAAATAATTATAAGATAAAAAAAATTTTATAAACCATGTTTTTAAATTTTCTGTTGAATCATATAAACGCTACTGAAGGCAGCCGGAACACCAGCAATTGGATAAAAGTATTAAAAAAATTCCTTGCTTTCGTCTTTTGTGCTATTATAAAAGTTTCAAATGGCTATCTAGCCGGGAAGTTGGTTAAAAGTTGATTGCAAGCTTTGTACTTTAAACGCTGCCGAAGGCAGCAGGGTCCCGAAGCAATATGATAAAAATATTTTTAAAAAGCATTTTTACCGTATTCTGGACTATTCCGAAAGTTTCAAATGTCTAGCTACTCAAAAGTTAGTTAAATAAATTTTCTGTTGAATCATATGAACGCTGCCGAATACAGTAGACCCGAAACAGTTGGCTAAAGGTATTAAGAAAATTCATTTTTTCCGTGTTCTGAACTATTCTGAAAGTTTCAAATGTCTAGCTAGTCGGGAAGTTAGTTAAATAAATTTTTTGTCGAATCATACAAGTGCTGCCGAAGGCAGCGGGACTTTAAATAGTTGACTAAAATTATTAGAAAAATGTATTGTCACCGTGTTGTGAGCTGTCCTGAAAATTTCAAATATCTAGCTAGTCGGGAAGTTAGTTAAAAATCGATTGCAAGATTTGTCCCTGACAAACACACAAAAATCGAAGTTAATAAAAACATGGTAAAATATCAGATGAAATGGTCGTATGAAGGTCTCAAGTTAATTCATCAATTCTATCAGTTATTTCAAAATGGCGTACACTTGAAAACCGTTTTTTAAATATATTTATGGGACCGATTTTGCTTTGAACTATATATATCGTCCGTATCAAAGTCTCACTTAACAAACTTATTAATCAATTCGATAAGCCATCATATATCAAAATAGCAGTTATTTTGAAAGAAAAAGAAATCTTACTTTTCCTACTGAGACGGAAAGAGCTACAAAAAATATCTGAAAAATGCGTAAAGTATTTAAACGTTTCATGGTTATAGAGATAATTGAAAGATGACCATCAGTTTACATTAGAAAGTACAAGAATTTTGGCCTCAATTTAACTACTCATTCATGAAATGTTATCAGTGTGGTACTTTAATTACTATGTCCTTAAATTCATCTTAATTTGTTTTTTTTCCTAGCAATGGCCGTTTTTACTACCACTATGCTGCTGTTCTCTTTGTTGACGTTGGGATCTAGGATATATAACAGTCCTCCAGAACAGGAAGAGGAAGTTGCTAAAGAAGTGGTCAAAAGCTCTGTACTTACTGCTGCTGGAATGCTACTTCCTCCACCCTATGGAATGGCCGTTGAAGGAGTTCAGTTAGTCATGAACGGCAATTACTGGCTTGGTGGACAGCAACAATGATCTCATATACTTAATATCCTCGAGGATTTTAATTGTTATATTACTGAACGTTTACAAAAAAAATTTTTAAAGCTTTCAAAGCCATCTATTTAATTTTATAAAAAAATTCGTCAAGAATACTTAACTGAATTAAACAACGACTTTTAGGTACTGTAAGAAAAATCATAGGATGCAAAAATGAATAAATGTTTCTAATCATTTCATATTTGTAAAAAATGTTCAATTATTTAGACAGAGTTAAAGAATTGAAATTTAATACAAAAACACAATTAAATCAATTTCAAAAATGTAATTTCTATGAAGGAAAATTTAATTGACAATTTCTCTGCAAAATTGCTTAAACTTTTGGGATAGGATTAAAGTACCACTTTTGTCAATGACTGAAAGAACCTTTGAAAATTTTAGATTTAAAACTAATCTGATTAACACTAAATATTTTCTGTATTTTAATAAAAAAAAAAAAAAATAGTAACTCCACTGACTGAATTATGGTATTTTATTATTAAACATTTATATAAAATTAGTCAACTAAAAACTTTGTTTCTAATAAATTTAACACATTGTTTAGCGTCCCATTCTAGGGATGGTAAAATTGCATTAAATTGGTAAAATTTTATTGCATTTGGAAAAATTGTACTAATCTATTATGTTTTTGTTAAGCATAAGAATAGATTAATACAATTTTGAAGTTTAAATGTTTATGTAAAATATTGATGTGCATTTTTCGAAACGGTTCCTTAAAAAGGGACGCTAGGCATTAATGAGTTAAAGACAGTGGTTTTCAAAAAATGTGAAAAGGCGTACTGTTGCGACGTAGATTGTGGCGTACCATGCAGTATTCCAGAGAAATGTGCGTCCAGAATTAGTTACTCTTATCATTTAATTACGTATATACCGTTCATTTTTGACAAACCATTTGGTTAACACCTTTTACTTGCAAAGAAAAAGTTTCTGGATTGAAGTACAAAATTTCACTTTTTAGCTCTCCAACTTTCGTTTTGATATTCATGAAATATTTTCTACATTTCTTTAACGATATAATACTTTAAGCTAGTGATTCTAAACAAGTTGGGGTTGGTTGGTTGGTTGTAGGATTAAGGCCGATTGACTCCTGATGTGTCCTAGGCCTAGAGGGGGAATGCCCTCCGTGGGGGGTCTTTCTAAGGGGTCCTAGCCCGTATTTACGCGAGTTTCGGAGGAAACCACGGAAAACTCCGAACGGCTAGGTCGATGAGCGCGACCTGGGATCGAACCCGGCACCTCCCATCTACCAGCTTTTGAGCGCAGAACCGCTCGGCCGCTGGTGGGCCTCTAAACAAGTTGGGGAGCTAAAAAGATTCATTTTACTTTTGTTTATTTTTGTCGGGTACATTTTAAAAGTTTTGGAAAAAATTACATATACAGTTGAACCTCCATATATTTAAGTCAAAGGTACCACGAAAAAAATTTAGATATATGGAAACTATATTTTTGTGTATCAATCATATGAATGAGTTACGTGTATATAGACGCGTAACTGAAAACTAGAAAAATTAACATTAGAGCTCAAATAACATCTTTGTATCTTTACATATTCATATGTAATTACATTTTTCTAATAAAGGTTCTTATGTCCTTTTCCCACAACAGATTTCGATAATGCAACAAAAAGTGTTCACATTTAAGTACTTTAAATACATAGGGTCAGGTGGGGTAAAGTGAGTATACTTAAAGAACTGCTACGTATTCAAAACAATACAATATTTTTAATTTCTTTTGTATTTAATTAGACTGCTGCAGTTTTTTTCGCTACAGAAAAATAATGGTGGCAACTTAAAAATTATCGTTTTTAATTAAAACTATTGTTTTGCATACAATCCGCGATTGTAATGAAATGCTCGCCCTCTGGTGGGCTACGGTGAAATTACAATAAACATGGTTTAATTCGAATTCCATATAGCCGCCATTGCTAGCCGATGTTTAGTTTCACATATATTTATTGAATAAAAATGAATAAATACGGTAAAAAAGATAACACATACTTTTGTGTGCCACAGTGTAAATCCAAAGCATCAAGAAATCCAGAATTGAGCTTCCATTTATTTCCAAATGACGAATTTAAAATTTCAGTTGCTTCGGCTAATGGAAGTAAAGAATTAATCAGATGATTTGAAATTAATATTTGTTCAATTTCAGTTAAAAATCTACTTCCGATCGAACTTTGAATAAACTGAAGTATTTTTTCCAAAAACAATCAATTTTCCATAATGTAATGGCGGAGAAATTATAGTACGAATATTAAGTAGAATAACAAGAACACTATTGGAACACACGTGGCTAATGTTTACTAACAATTGCAGTGTTCACAAAGCGCCGTCTATCGATCATTACAAACGCGGATATAGCAGGCATTACTTTTCCGAACTTCATTTTTCCTCTTTTTTTATAAAAAATTACAAGTTTTTTGTTTTTAGGAAAGAATAAGCATAAAATATCTAAGAACATTTATTCACTTGAAGTCAAATTAAATTTATTGTATTTTGTATTCTATGGGATATTTTATCATGTGGGGTAAAGTGGATATAGCATTAGGCTTAATTAAATGGCTGAATTATTATATAGGCCATTCTCGCGAAAACTCTTATGTTAAAATTGAAATTAAGGAAAAGCTTTGAGAATTTTTTTTAAAACATATATGTAATTGCTACATTAGAAAAATATAGATCCTGCATATTATTCGCAATATTAATAAAATAAAAGCACCTGTTTTTGGCCTGTGAATAAATGATTTCATTATAATCTCTGCAAAATAAAGACCTTAAATTAAGGTTTCGAAAATACATTTCACAGATCGCAGTACTTTGAAATTCTTTCGGGCGTCCCTGTATACAAAGCAGTGGTAGTATTTACTCCAATTTAAATAAAGAACATCCCATAGTAAACTCAAATATACAAATTTCAAGGGATTCCATGAATACTTATGGGAGTTATAACTGCTCACGGACGGACAGTCAGATGGGCTAATCGAACTCAGTCACTACTAAACATCGTTAAAAACGCTTAATGAAATCGGAAATGCAATTCCAGCAATTTTCGGTTACAGCACTTAAAATATCTGAATATTTGTGTGGCCATGTAAATATTAATGCTAATCGTACTGTATTCTACAGAAAATGTTTTCTTTTTGTAGATAATTAATGACAATATCATGATTTGCGCAAAATAAAAAGGTATTAAAACATTGAAATATCTTTCATAGAATTCGATGCTTTGGAATTATTTCAAGTGTCCCTGTACACAAACCAGCGGTGGTACATACTTTATTTTCAATAGGAAACATCTAATACTGAACATTAAAATATATCAATTAAAAAAAATTCCCATAAATTTTACGGGAGTTAGAGCGCAGACAGACAGACCGAAGTCAAACTCTTTTCAACATTGTTGGAAAAGTTAACACTTTTCAGCTTAGTTGAAAAGTGTTAAAAAAGATTAACCTGCAATTTTGCTCTTTTTTTACTAATTACACTACGCCATGCCATGGGGTAAAGTGGGTATAAAACACAGTCTATTTCAAATCGTTATTTATTTTTAAGTAGCGAGTCAAAAATCTAAGCGCTATGTATTCTCAACACTTGTAATGTATATATGCAACAAAAAGTTGTTTATTTTTTTGAAATCTTTAATTTTCTTCAACCAATTTTCAAAAACTGTTTCATACCCATATTACCCCACCTGACTTATATCTTTGGCGAATTAAAAATCTAAGTATCGCACCAAACATTTAGGTTTATTGGTAAGTGGTGTTTAGGGGAGGGGGGGGGGGGGAGAAAGTCATTTTCAATGCTAAATTTTTTGAAAGAAAATTCTGGATTTGTTTAACAAAAAAAATAATCTGGTGTGTCACTCACACGACTTTCTGTTGCCCTGAAATTCAATACTTACAGGTTGGAGATTAAGGGATTAAGATAACGAGTTCTGTTATGAAAACCTATGTTAAAACTCTAATTAGGCTTCGGAAGAGTTTTATATGAATTAGTTCTGTGTGAGGAGGGCTACTGCCCCCCCCCCCTTCAACTCCCCATCAACGCTCCCGTTTCATTACTGCACCTACATTTATATAGAATTTAAATCTGTTATTATAATCAAAAGTTCACTTTAAATTCAGACCATTTTCACACGCAACATTCATTGAAACTTATCAATCTTTGTCAAACTTTTCCAGCAACAAACTTATATTAATTTGAAAATACAACATTTGGATCTCCTAAAATTATTCGTTTTTAAGTTACTCTAAGACACAGGCAAAGATCAAACGTTAAAAAACTTTACTTCGGTAATCAGGAAGCCTCAAAACGTAAACATTCAAAAAACAAGCGATGAATATTTAGCTTAAAAACACATTATATACCACATGTCTATTAGGAATTAATTTCAATTCCTGAGCAGCTTTCCTGGACATAGTAAAATATATCAAAGCACTTACACTAACAATAAAGAATTATCGCTTAAATATATTTGCAGTCCTGTATATCTTTTGAAGATATGTATAGACCACATGGTGCACCTAAATATAATCCTACAGTAATACACGTCACAACCTGAAATACACTTCCATCAATTTTCAGCTATTGTCGCAGTATAATCAACTACTTTTGTCGTAGCCCTGTAAACGAACAGTGAATGATTACCCTACCATATTCTACATGAGACTTTAGGCATATAAAGAATATATGTCAATTTCATTTGGTTTAGTGCAGTCTATAGATGTTAAACTCTACTTACCTGCTATTTCCCCCCCATAGACGTAATGTATTTGAATTCTCTTGGGTGTCCCTGAACACGAACCACTTGCTTCATCAACGAAAAGCTTAGTGTAGCATCCCTATATCATACACATTTAGAATACCAAGTTTGGATTTTGAGGCTATTTGTTCTTGAGATATGCTGATAAGAGACACAGACCAACCGCTAAAAACATGATTCAGTTTCAAGGGACCTCAAAACGTGTAAGGCAGGTGTCGCGCCAGCGCGCCCCATCACCGACTGTCCCAGATACAGTGGTATCCATGCAGTCTCGTCAGTGACGTCCCAACATTCTGCAAGTCCTAACCGCCACGACAGCAATGTACCTGCCACATGACAGCAGGGAAGTGGCCCAGGCATGGCCGGCAATCAGGATTACAAGGCCCTTGTTGCCACCGTCGGATCAACCTGAGTTAACCAATATCGGGGCTTAGGGCCCTCGATCCTGGCCGAGCCACGGTTTGGCGGCCAGAAGGGCTAGTTTACCTACTGAGGACGGCTCAAGGCCATCCAAAATGCCGCACTCCCAACGGCGTTCACCACACTAGCCGATTCGCACATTCATGCCAACTAGGAGGATCTGCACTCGCTTACCTTTTTAGCTAAGCCGACTTTTACTGCCACATAAGCTCTGCTCAGGACAGCTTTAACAGCCCCTGTTTGCTCGGGCTTCTACCCCCATGTGAGCACCGAGTCCACCAGGGTAGTCATAAGCCGTCCGGTCATGCACCACCAGTCAATTAAGACAGACCTGCTCACATCACTATGGGAACTTCTGTTCGCATCTGCGGATAGCGCTGCAACGCTCAAAACGTGTAAATATAACAAACTCACATTCGAAAATTTGACCCTTAAACAATAATTTCTCTACCTCATGGGTAAGTAAAAAAAAAAAAAAATCTATACTTAAAAATATTTTTTGTAATATTAGAAACCGTTTTCTATGTAAACACTACAGGGATTCGATTTCCATAAAGAAAATTTCGATAGATAAAATTTCAATGTATAGAAGTTCCCCTATGTATTATAAATACATCCAAATGAAATTCTGATTTCTTAAAGTTTTTGAAAAAAATTTCTCTGAAGTTTAAAGAAAAAAAAAGTTAATTGTTAGATTAGCCTTTTCAAAAACTTTCATATGTAAATCAGGTTTTCTTCCTTTGTCACAAACTCGGAAAGAGGAAACTTTTCTACTGACGTAATCATGAGGAAGGAAAGTTTGCCATTCAAGTACTTATATCATTTCTCTGAAATTTGTATAAAGTGCGCCTAGATTTGTTGCTGAATTAAAAAAGTTTAGAACCAATGGCTTAAAATATTGTTCAAGAAATTTAGAAAATATCAAACGCAACTTTGGGACTTAAAAGTTTCATTTGTAGTTAGTATAAACTAGAAAAGGAAAAACAATGTTTACTTTTAACATTTTATTGAATGTTGCCGCAAAATTTTCTAGGTAGGTTTTAATGTAGGAATTAATGTGAAAGGTCCCACGTTTACTTTAATATCCATTTTACAAGGGCAGACTTTCTTTTGATTATGTTTCAATTCATAAAAATAGATATTCCTGAAATTATTTTAAGTTTAACTTTGTCGCTACTACCAAGACCAGGGAGCGAGGCGTGGTTTAGAAAACTACAGAAGCACCCCAAAAGCAGAGGAAAAATCAATTCAGTCTTTCGACGAGGCGACGCTACTTTATTACTTTTTAAAAATCTTAAATAAGGGAAGCGTCGCTTCGTCACTGACCAGGACATATGTCCCAAAGCCGGATTAAAATATAACACTTTTCTCAAGGTTTTCCATTTGTCTTTTAGACCTATAACTCATGAATATGTGGATAGAATTGTCAGTTGAGGAAATTCGTCTATTGAATGAAACAGATTTTTTAATACTGCTTTTATTTTCCTCAGAAAAAATTTGCACTGAAAGGTTAACATTGCATTTTGAATATAAAATAATCCTCAAAAGTTAATTATCTTGACACTACTGACACTATTTTGATGAGAGAATTTAAAAACGTCTATTGTGTGCCAACTGCCAACTACACGATTTCCATTACCCACTAACGCACATATATTATGAACTCTTCGGAGATAAATTAATTTTATGTCTTCTCATTATACTAATCGGAGTCGTAACAATTTTCCTTTAATATATACGCCATAAAAATATCTGAAACATTTTCGTATTTGAAATACTTCGACCCCACTTCCGATTTTCAATAGAATTTGGCAAATTTCATCTGTACAATGAAACTAATGCATACGAAAGAATCGAGAACGGGGATTAATATGATGAGTTAGAACAATCCATGGAACCATTTTTTTTTAAAGACATTTCAGAGATCTAAAACTGCCTTTCTAAATCTGAATAGCTATTTAACCTGCAGTAACAAACTAATACATACGGAAGGACATTAAAAATTGAGGGCTTATATGCCAAGTTGCACTGAAAAAAAAAAAAGGTTTCTCAAAAATGAGCAAAGTTGTCTCAAAATAGCTTCGAAACAAATACTCAAATTTGAAAATCTCGTACCCATTTTTGAATATACTGACATGCTCAAAAATGGGATTGACCATTGTGAATCCCAATATCTTAATGAGATTTTGATTGGTAATGTATTCTTCCCCACACCAGTATAAAACTTCTAAGTGGAAGTTCTGAAGATTAAAGGAAGTAAAATGGGTTTTTTAAAACTCTTATTTAAATATGTAGAAATTCTATAAAAACTTTAAGTTAGACATATTTATAATAAATTATGAATTGAACAGCTATTAATTTGAAAACATACGATATTTCATTAATGTGACAGGCATATGTTTAATATAATTAATACAAAAGATTGTATCAATATTTCAATAAGTTAAAAAAAAATTCAATTTAACATGAAAATTTATTTTCCAATAATTGAAATTTTAATTGTTGAAACATTAATACAAAAGTTTGTATCAATATTTCAATACAAAAAAAAAAAAAAAAAAAAAAGTCTTCAATTTAACAAACTTTTTTTCAATTAAAAAAAAAAAAAAAAAAAAAAAAATTTAAATTTTAACCCGATCAGGTTATCGCTGTTTTCGGCACTTTGTCAGTTTATCATGGGTTTTCTATTCATAACTTTTGAAAAAAATTGAGATATTTGAAAAATTCAGATTGCATAATAAAATTTAAAAATGGTATTTTTACGGAAAAAATCATGGACACGATGGATAGGTATTTCTTCTATATATGGATGCTTAGGTTTGAGACAAAAGAAAAATGGCTCGGGTCTCCAACGACCCACGATAACTTGATCGGGTTAATTATTGAAATATTGATACAAAAGTTTGTGAAGAAATACTGGTATGTGGAAGAATATATCACCAATCAGAATCTATTAAGATATTGGGATTCACGATAGCCAACTCTATTTTTGAGCACGTTACAATATACTCAAAAATGAGTGCATGAGATTTTCAAATTTGAGTATATTTGTTTCGGAGCTATTTAGGCACAATTGTGCTTATTTCCGAGAAACTTTTTTTTTCCTTTTAGAGTGAAGAAAATTATTCGAATCTGACATTTATGTGAAGTTTCGATGTTTTATCTTTATTTTTGAGATGAGATAGATTCTCTACAGACAGATTAAAAAATTTCTAAAAATATGGGGAGACCTTAAAACAAGGTTAGGTGAAAACAATCCGAATTTATAATAAAATGATTGTGAACCATTAAAGATTCATTACGCAAAAATGATGGGGACGTGAGATTGGTACATTAACTAAGAAACTTCTACCAAATATACTTACATAAGTCTATATACTGTACCTGCTAATAACATACTAATAGTGTTTGATACTACCTCCAGTTTTAAATCAAACATAGTTCAATGGCCGAGCTTATGTTTCAGTTATGACAAAGATGCAGAATTTTAATTCCGAACATAGAAAGGGCGATTTATACACATTAAAAAAGTTTTTCCTATATAAAATAGAATTATTGGTAAATTACGTTAAATTTATCACAAAATAACAGTTAATGCTCTTTGACATTGTTACGGAAATCTCTCCACCAGGGGTCGCTGTGTGTCAAGACACGGCGATACATGTACTGTTAGTGTGTGGCAGGCATCTGGTATGGAATGGAAGGATCCAAATAGGAGATCCTAAATATGTTAAATTGTAGTATATGTAAATTACATGTAAATAAGTCATTAAATCTTAGTTAAGAAAGATTAATGTTATTTTGCACCTGACATTTCTACCACTGAATCATCGGTTAAAAATTTTATCCGTTGGGCATTTCTTTCCAAAAGAATAAACTGATAAAAGATATATCAATAAAGTATTGAGAATTAGCCTTCAGTGAAAGCATTACAATTTAAACGTTTAAAGTGCGGAGCTTTTTTTTTATATATATATATAGATTAAATTTGAATTAGACCCAAGCAAATTCTACATTTAAACAGTTATACGCGTAGACGATTAATAAACGAAAGTTAAAAGCAAATCAAATTGCGTTGAGATCCCCCCCCCCCTCTAAATTTTTATCGTTAGATATTAGTTTCGTTACTCCACGGATTTAAATAAAAATTGCAGATGTTGCACATAGAAAAAGAAACATTCCAATGGAAACCGAAAAATTAATTTTTGCAATATTATATAGCAATTTCGAGAGGGAAAAGTATCGCTTAAACGTTTTAGAATTCAAGGCTTTTTTTTTTTTTTTTTTTTTTCCTTCCTTGCTTTAAGAGCACCACTTCTAGCAATATCAAACAGTAGCATGAAAATTCGTCATAGCTTTCTGCCAGGGAATTGAACACAACTTAAAATATCATTAATAAAAATAATCCTCGAAACTTCCTAAGTCCCACATTACACCTTAATGTTTTTGTTACAAAGAATTATATTATAAGACATATTTACCATATTAACATTTCGCTGCCGGTAAGATTACAAAGTACATCAGAAACTGGACAAGTATATAAAATTTCAAATTAGCATATGTATTATTCATTTAAAAAAAAGATATATTACCTTCTCTATACTGACTTAGTTGTAGAAGTTTTTCCTTGTCTCTTTATCAAAAACTGAAACTAAGTAAAATAAAAGATATAATGTTAAAAACGATAAAACATCCAGGAAGAGACACCCGAATAAGCGCTATTCACAGTTAAAAGATAATTGAATGCACAGTTGAAGCATTTAAAATAAATAGCGGCACAAAATTTCATTCCAAAAAGTATCCTAACGTTAGCTAAATGTTGACCAAAAATTCGCACGTTTAGTTGCTTTCATGCTGATTCTAATTAAAAAAATTTCATTGATTAATCATTATATCGATAGAATAGCCCATTGCGTAACTCCAACGGGACGTAAAACCCACTTAACCCTACCCAATCTCCACAGTACTCACAGTATCGATAGACTTTGATATACAGTCGGCAGCAAAATTATTCGAACGCTAGCAATAATTCCTATGTAAAAAAAAAAGTACACTTAATACTGCTTTGATATATAAATCCTTGTCGAGTCATATTCTTAGTCAGTGTAAGAACATGATTCGACAAGGATTTATTTAACAAAACAGTATTAAGTGTACTTTTTTTATATAGGAATTATTGTTAGCGCTCGAATAATTTTGCTGCCGACTGTAATACTGTTTTTTTAAATAAATCCTTGTCGAATCATGTTCTTAGTCAGTCTAAGAACATGGCTCGATAAGGATTTATTTAACAAAGTAGTATAAATTGTACCTTTTTTATATAGAAATTATTGCTAGCGCTCGAATAATTTTGCTGCCGACTGTAAGTTTGAGGTTTAGTGGGTTTAGTTTAACAATAATGCTACACTATGGGCGATTGCCAACGGTCTGGGACTCACCCCTACGCCAAAGCGCACATTGAGACACAGACGACATCGCTCTGGAAAAAACTGCGTGAAGCAGGGTGACCGCATATTGCTGAGCAGTATTTCACCACGTTTCACGTTTGTTGACATTTAAAAAGAACGTCTCGTGTTCCGTACTTTCTCATTTTGTCAAGGCTGAGAATATGAATTTAAGTTCTGAATCAGATTCTGATATAGAAATAGATACGTACTTATTATTTTATCTTGGATCGAAAAAAGAAGTGTTCTGGAAAAGCAATTACATGAAAGATAAAAGAAAAACTTCCATTCTGTTTTGATTTGCAAGAAGCCGCGTGACGCTCGAAACTGCGTTCCGAACACAAGTGACACTCGGACCAATGTCAGAATAACCTTCACGTGGGCCAATTTGCCTTGTTTTCGTCATTTTAGAGCTTCGCAAAATCGAGGGACGTGAAAATTTCTCCGCGTGTGTCGGCTGCGTCTTAATGTGCGCCAGCCCTAAGGGTGATTCGGAGACATGCTATCACAATTTCGATTCTCCATAGAAGAAATCGTTCCCCCGCTTCCGTGACCGTCAATTCTGATATAAGAAAAATGCAATTGTTTTTGCATATAAAAGAAGAAGTTGAGGTTGAGTGGGTTTTAAATTATACTAGAGCTACAGTGACCAGATCGGAGTATCTTTATAACGGAGAAGCGTTAAAAATCACTATAATTATCCAATCAACGACAAGCCTATCTCACGTCATTCGACGTCATGATGGCGATTTTCATTCATTTAACCTGTAAGTAAGGCTCCTATATGATACGAGCTGGCGCAGTGTCCGCCATTATCTAGCTCATCTGGGAAAATGTTGGCGGTAGAAAAAGCTAGGTTACTTGATTAGCGTTGTTATCGCCTTTAAAGTACTACACAGATCATGTGAGCTAGAACTTCTTATCACGAAACAAATAAGTTGGCAATTTTAAGAACATCGCCAACATTCTCAAAACTGCGACCCTTCACGTTAAAAGAAATGTAATTTTAAAGAAAAGTAAATCTTAAAAGAATTTTAAAATAATAACTTAATGAAACAGTACATTAATATTAAATTTGTCAAACAACTTTGAAAATAAGATGAAATAAGTTGAAAATAAGGGATATTTTAAGCTACAAAGTTGTGCTCCTGCTCCGGGTATCCAAGAGTTATAGTCGGCTGCAAAATTATTCGAGCACTAGCCAATAATTCCAATATTTAAAAAGTACACTTAAGACTGTTTTGCTAAGTAAATCCTTGTCGAATCATGTTCTTAGACTGATTAAGAACATGACTCAACAAGGATTTATTTAACAAAGCTGTATTAAGTGTACTTTTTTTTGGCAAGGATTATTGCTAGTGCTCGAATAATTTTGCAGCCGACTGTACATCTGCAATTCATGATCCACTTTTTCCTTCTTTCTGGATTAGAAGAAAATATAAACAAGCGGTGCCCTTTTCTAGAGTTATTCGTGCAATGGACCTTATGCACGGCGCGTCATTGCGGGTATATAAAAGTTACTTCACCAATCGATGAGCTCGCCATCAGCCAATACCAGCCGCATAAATCGGTAAATACCCGCAGTCGTTGTCGCTCGTGCATAAGGTCTATTTATTGCCGAAAACCCATCAATAATAAATCGTCAGCCGGTCTTGTGGACTAGAAAATGGCGGATGCTTCAGCCTATCAGTGTAGGATTTCTACCTGTAAGAATCTTAATTTAACCCACAAACCGTGCAATACAACCAATCATAGTACATAATTTCCTCCACATACAGTAGGTAGCAATAGTATCCGAGCACTAGCCAATAATTCCGATGTCAAAAAACTACATTTAAAACTGTTTTGTTAAATAAATCTTTGTCGAATCATGTTCTTAGACTGACTAAGACCATGACTCGAAAAAGATTTATTTAACAAAGTAGTATTAATGTACTTTTTTTAAGCAGGGATTATTGCTAGTGCTCGGATACTTTTGCTGCCGACTCTACATTGAAAGCTCCGCCTCGTCCTAGTTGTCCATTATGGATGTATTTTTCATTCTTAAAAAATAAGGACTAAGAATAAAATATCAATGATAAATAATTTACATTCTAGATTATCTTTTTTTTTTTTTTTTAACTTAGAAAAATGCCTACAAAATAAGGGCTGTCCTATTGAAATGAGGACATTTGGTCAGCTTAGTAACCGGCGACGGTCTGAAATTCATACCTAAGCGTGATCCAGAAATATACCATCACAATTTTGACTCTCCGCGAAAGGGAGCGCCTCGCGTTTCGGTTGGTTGGATTTTATTAGATCTAGCGCTGCGCTATGGTGATGGTGACGATATGGGATGGGATTCATCCCTAGGGTATAGTGACCATATGTCCTCGAAATTCAAAGACTGTTCATATTTTGAAATCGTTTTTCTAAGTTTTGAAAAATTGTAGCAAGGAAACTTTTTTTCATAATAATTACCTTTTCAGTCCTCATTTACTTAGCATGAAGTTACTCCCAGCAATTGGTTAATTGTAATATGTTTTGCTAATATGTTTGCTAATATTTTATAAAGGTATTCTAATATGGTCACTATACCCTAGAGGTGATTTCCCTGCTTCAGTAACCTCAGATGTATTAATTCTATGGAACTTGGATAAGCTGACCAAATGTCCCCATTTTCTGGGGACATCTGGGGACTTCCTTTATTTTGAAAGCATTTTTCTAAGCTTTTAAAATTGTAGAAAGTAAATTATTAATACTTTAGTAATTAATGATTAATATGATTTATTAATAATTAATACTCTAATTTTTAGTCCTTATTTATTAGGAATTAAAAAATACATCCGTAGTGGGTAATTGTAGCAATTTTTAACGCCTCTCTATTATAAAGGTACTTTGATCTGGTCAGCCTAAACTTGGAGGATATAGCAGCCACGATGGATTTTACGAGCACCAACCACCATTCATGTGCTATTCAAAAAAAAAAAAAAAAAAAAAAAAAAGAGAGAGAGAGAGAGAGACAACCATTGCTGAGATTTTAATCGTAAATATATCAGGTAAGTTTTTAATTTTCCTTTGTGATATTACTTCGAACATTATTAAATATTAACCCTATTTTTAAAGCTTGGTAAATTATTCAAAATTAAAAATTTTCATAACGTGACAAAATAGTGCAACATTACACATAAACTTCCATTATAAGGATTTTTGAATTGGTAAGAGTATGGAGTTGCAAGAAAATAAAATAAGAAACTGATTCTTATAAAATTAATCAACAAATTAGGATGAGGTAAATGTATCGATTCAGGAAGAGGGTAGAAAGAAAGTGCGTAGAAATTAAATTTGTGATTAAGTCGTGTGATTAGAAATTTTCTTTTCTCTAAGCATGAATATAATATGCCACATAGTAGAAATTCATGAGAACAAACATATGGGAAAATGAGCTGAGTCCACAGATTATCACACAGATAGGACAGTGAAGCTAAAACGCGAACCGGAAATAAAGTAGCACCACTAGTGTCAACAGAGGGGAACTACATGTGTTAAGTCTACATGAATAGCATCTTTGTTCGAAAATTGTTTTTCTATTTCGCGAGTAGTTAGTAGCAGGTTAGTACATGGGAAGTTTTCTTTTTCTTCACTTTCTATTGTTTTTGAATTCACAAAATTATCCTCAAAACATTCACAGCTATTCTTCTAAGAAACAAAAATTAATTTTTATAATGTTTAAAAATATGCTTTGTCAAACATATTCATATTCAAGTACAAATTAAAATTACAAACTGTAATTCTGAAATAGCAGTATGAAATCATTAAATATTTAACGTTGCTTGGTTTAAATAATACAAAATGCTTTAAAATGAAAAAGTGTTTTTATTTTATGTATATTTTCAAAGTTTATTTTCTTAATACTTAGCACTTGCTTCTTAAAATAAATTGCTTTTGACAATCAATTTTGTAAACAATAATAAAGTTACCAAACGGTTTTCTTTCCTTCACTTTTTCTACTACTTTTAAATTCACAAAGTCATAACATTCACAGCTATTTTCTAAGAAATAAAACTAATTTTTATTATGTTTGTAAATAAATTTTGCCAAACACATTCGTGTTTAAGTGTACAAATTAATATAACAAACTGTAATGCTGAAATAGCAGTATGGTATGAAATCTTAAATGTATAGAGTTCTAACAGATGACGTCATGCTGAGGGACAGTTGGCCTTACTGACCCATTTTACCATTGCGGAATAGTGTTAAAAATTTATAGTAACACAGTGTTGTAAATATATTTGTAAAAGCATAAAAAAAATTCGACTACCACGCTTCCAAAGGCATGGAAAAAGGGGGAAAAGTAGCGCTGTCCTTCAGCAAAGTACGGTTTCTAAGAAGAAAGTCACGTGGTTGTTAGAACCTAATTTAACATTGCTTGGTTTAAATAATACAAAATGCTTTAAAATGAAAAAAATATTTCTGGTTTATGTATATTTTCGAAATTTATTTGCTTAATATTCAGTACTTGTTTCTTAAAATAAATTGCTTTCGACGATCAAATTCGCAAACAACAACAAAGTTGCCAACATCAATACAATGGTTAGTGGGTTGGATGTTGGGTTTAATGTTGTACTTATTACGATATGAACATAGATACAATAAAAATAAGACGAGCGATTGCGTAAGCTAGAGAGCTCAAGAAACTTACAGCTGTTGACAATAGTGTCGTTGCAGTCAAATTTTGGTTACCGAAGAATATACGGGAGTGTCCTATCTGTATAATAATCTGTGAGCTGAGTCAACCTATACCAACTAATAATACTCTGAATTCTGTTGCAATGGGCATCCAAGCAAATATCGACAAATTGGGCAATGCAGTCGGGCATAAACTTCGTATTTGATCGTATATTTAACGTATATTTTGTTACTCTGATAAATAAAGGTACAATATATATACTACCTACCTAATCATCGGTAAAGATTCCCGAACGAATCTTGTAATTTTTTTATGCAAATCAAATTATAATAGAAATCCAGCATATTAAATTATAGTAGCAAAATGCTGATTATAAAATTTGAATAGTTAAGAAAATTTTATATAAAAGCAGGCTTCTAAATCTGTCTTTGTCGCTTAGCTAAAGTTTTTTTTACCGATCTAGAGGTAGTCCAGGTGAAAAACGCGATGTCTACAATGTCAACAAAAATTTGAGATTTGACTATAAGCTTATATAAATATCAGCATCACCATATTACTACTATGATTCATTCAAGGTGGACTAATTGGTTTAAGTTTGTTCTTATACAGTTGGCAGAAAAATTATTGAAGTACTTAAAAGATGGGCACCTAATACTATTTTGTTAAGTAAATATTTACCGAGTCCTGATCTTAGACTTATATTATTTATAAAAAAGTAAATTGATGATAAAAATTAGCGATCAAACCAAAAAAATATATATATGAAAAGTGTGGATGTGTGCTTCAATAATTTTGCTGCCGACTGTATATATTAGACCTACAAGTCAAGCAATACTGACATTTGACTGCAATCAGTACTTGGAAAGGTCATGCCTCTAGCAACAAGTTTGTGTCGAATGGTTCAACGTCGCACTATAACTACACACTTAGGCAATTAACGACGGCCTGGACCTCACTCTTACAGATGATCGGGAGACATGCAATCTCAATTTGTACAGTCGGCAGCAATAGTATCCGAGCACTAGCCAGTAATTCCGATATAAAAAAAACTACACTTAAAACTGTTTTGTTAAATAAATTCTTGTCGAATCATGTTCTTAGACTGACTAAGACCATGACTCGAAAAAGATTTATTTAACAAAGTAGTATTAATGTACAGTCGGTAACAAAAGTGTCCGAACACTAGCAAAAACTCATATGTAAAAAAAGTACACTTCATACTGTTTTGTTAAATAAATCTTTATCGAATCTTGTTCTTACACTGACTAAGAACAGGATTCGACAAGGATTTATTTAACAAAAGCGTACGAAGTGTACTTTTTTTACATAGGAATTTTTACATAGGAAAACTGTTTTTTACATAGGAAAACTGTTTTGTTAAATAAATTCTTGTCGAATCATGTTCTTAGACTGACTAAGACCATGACTCGAAAAAGATTTATTTAACAAAGTAGTATTAATGTACAGTCGGTAACAAAAGTGTCCGAACACTAGCAAAAATTCATATGTAAAAAAAGTACACTTCATACGGTTTTGTTAAATAAATCTTTATCGAATCTTGTTCTTACACTGACTAAGAACATGATTCGGCAAGGATTTATTTAACAAAACAGTGTTAAATGTGCTTTCTTTTATATAGGAATTTTTGCTAGTGCTCTATATTTTTGCTGCCGACTGTAGTCATACATTTGGAACGCTTGCAAACGGCTTTGCAACCGGAAGTGTTTCGTTTGTATATACCCCTAAACCGGCACCACAGAGCAGAGATCGAATTTTTAACAGTGCTAGGGCTATTTTGTCTATTGTGCTATTTTGTCTCTACCGTAAGGCGAACAAATTTTCAAGAGGAAAAAGTGGGGACAAATCAGGCAGGTGTCTCTAATTTAAAATTAAGAAATGGTGGCAAAAGCAATGCTTAAAAAAAGTGCACTATCATTGATTTTGAATTATAAATTGCGACAAAAGTTTTATTTGGAAAACAAGTTTAAGCGGATTGGTTGGTTGGATGGGTTTTACGTCGCACTAGTGCTGTGCAGTGGACGATTAGCAACAGTCTGGGACTCACCCTTAAAGTTGGTCCGGAGACACAAGTTTAAGCGGGGGAAAAGAAAACAAATTACAAAAAGTGGGGACATTTAGTCGCCTTACTCTACCGTCAACTGTGTGTTCTATTTCGCGCGCAGATCGTTCATCAACAAAACTAAAGAGCTTTGAAACAGAGAATCGTCAATGCACACACAGCACATTTGGATCCTTACAACATGGAAAGTACATCACAGTGTGACATTGACGACATATAACTACAGCGTCTAGAATAAACAGTGTGGCAATCGCCTATAACCGTGATGTTAAAATGATGCTAACGAAAATTAAGCTTACCCAGATGTCGCTGTGATCGAAGCTATTGCTCAAATCGAAGACCTGATTGGCTTTTCCCAGTTTCGTCAGTTTAATCACGTGATCTAAGCATATAATTAACCAATAGGGAGTCTCGGTTTTATTGTCGTGACCCTAGCTTCGATTACAATGACATCTGGTGACAGGCTTAACTTTTTTAGTACAATTTTATTCGCCGCTTTCCGCACTGTTTATTCTAGACGCTGTAATATAACGACTCATGTAAGGCTCCTATATACAGTCGGTAGCAAAAGTATCCGAGCACTACCGATAATCCGTCTAAATAAGGTACACTTAATACTGCTTTGTTAAATAAATCCTTGTCGAGTCATGTTCTTAGTCAGTTTAAGAACATGATTCGACAAGGATTTATTTAACAAAACAATTTTAAGTGTATTTTTTTTTACATCGGAATTATTGGCTAGTGCTCGGATACTTTTGCTGCCGACTGTATACGAGCTGGCGCATCCAACAGTTTTTTGCCTTAGGGTTGTCACATGTACCCAGCAAGTCGGTAGATTATAGTCGGTAGCAAAATTATTGAAGCACTAGCAATAATTCCTAGATATAAGATGTACACCTAATACTATGTTTTGCTAAGTAAATATTTGTTGAGCCATGATCTTAGTCTTATGCTGTTTATAAAAAAATAAACTGAAATTAGCGATAAAACTAAAAAAAATATATAAAATATGTGGATGTGTGCTTCAATAATTTTGCTGCTGACTGTATCAAGCGATCGCCACTGTTTCGATTATCATGTGTTATTTTTCTGTTCCTTTCCTTTCTTTTCTTTTATTTATTATTATTATATTTTGTAATTTTAGCTTAACAAAAATGGGATGTAAGAGGCTCTTCAGCAATAATTTTCTCAAACCATTCAAGTAAAGAACATGAAGCGTTTATATTTCTATCACATTCCATGCGATGAAGAACATTGCTGCGATAAAAGTGCCAAGCGGGAAAGCTGGCACATGACAGGCAAATTTCACCAAGTCAGTATTGCTAACATAAGACTGCTTTCTAAATACTTCGTAATCATCTGATTCAAAGTATCTCTTCACAAGTAGCTCTTCGTTCGTGCTAGACATAATACTAATATAGCATTCGGTCCGGCACTGCAACAATATTTTCTCGAAATAAAATAAGCTTAAGATGGGTTTGGTAAAAACGGGCGTGAAAATGGGAGTGGAAGGATTCGCACGCATGTGTCATGTTTTCTACAGAAGCATCAGCTGTGCTGTGGCTTACATGAAAGGAGATAATTTTGCCTCTTCTTCAACATAATTATCTACTAAGTAGTCAATGAATTTGGAGACTCGAGTATCTTTGGGCTAAATTGGAACTAGATCTAATACTAAACTGTTCTCGACAACATCCAATTTTAAATACAAGAGTCCAATTTTTTTTAAACCATTGGCCAGTCTCATTTGAGTTGTCTTCCGGAAATTTTTTTCCAAGCCAAAGATTAAAGATCATGTGATGTCAAGGCTTGGGATAAATGAAATTTGTGCCTTGTACTATACCCATCGAGCTCGCTAACTATACCATTAGGTTATGTCACACGAATGGCGCTGTGCATTGCCACCTCGAAATCGACCACAAAATGACTTGATTCGAAATAGAATCTCTGCTGAAGACACTTCTCACAGATCGTCGTGAATTACTTTTAGAATAAATTTCTGCCCATTTACCCGCTGGTAAATAGAACGACAGAGGCACACATTTGCCATTTTTTAATACCATGGACAGTGAACAATTGCAGCCAAAATTACGTACAGTATTTGAATGGGCCATATATATACATTTTCTGACATTTACTAAGAAATATAAGATTTAAATTACAGGAAAATATCATTAAACCGGAATCAGCATCAGCATGTAAGAGAAAATCTCCTTTTACGGTTTCCAATTACTTTCTTAATAATTTCTCCACTGCTTCCCGTCTATTCTACGGAAGGCTTGGCATCTGTTTTCTTCACTTCCTCTAAATATTCTATAAACTTGACGTACTGCCTTAGACACAGCCTATTACAATCAGATTGCAAAATTATTAAATATCTAATGAAATATGAGCGTTTTTACTAAATGCTTTTTAACTGCTCATACGCAAGCTTTAGTGAAATTTCATTTGCATAATATAGCTGCTTATCCCTTTAACGCGCGCTGTCCTCGCTCCGAGGACGCAAAATTTAAGATCCCGCTGCAAAAATTCATCCCGGAAATTTTTTAGCAAAAATTTACGTTTATAACATATCAGAAAAGGCCGGTTTTTTTTAAACCTAAAATTTAAAATTTCTTTTAGTTTAATTTAGTTCTTCAATTCTGGTGGTAGTATAATTTAAATGATCCGAATTGTCTTGCGCCGCAAAGGGTTATATCAAAACCCCAAATCGTGTAAATTCAAAAAGTTATAGGAGGCAAAATGAATTGAATTTCAGTTCTTCTCAAAAATAAGGAAAATGATAGGTTTTATCAGTATTTATTTACAAATCAACAAACTCTGTATTACCATTGATTAAATCAAAATAAATAATTTGGTATGTCACTCACGCGACTTTCTCTTACCCTGAAAATAACACTAAGAGTACAGATTGAATATTAAGGGTTAAGATAACGAGTACTGTTATGTAAACCATGTTAAAACAATTCTAATTAGGCTTCGGAACAACTTTATTACAATTACAAAAAATTCTATGTGATGGGGGCTAATACACCCGTCAACAACCCGTTTCTTTATTGTATCTACATTATAGAATTCAAATCTGTTATTAAATTCAAAAGTTTATTTAAAAATTTTCAGACAACTTTCACACGCATCATTCCTTGAAAATTATCAATCTTGAACAAACTTTTCTAGTGACAAACGCATTAACTTCAAAATACATCATTTGGATCGTCTGAAATTATTTGTTTTTAATTTACTCTAACAAATGCAGTCAAAGATCGAACTATAAAACTTGACTTCGCTATTCAGGAAGCCTCAAAACTTGTGTAAATATACAAAAAACCAAGTGATGAATATTTATCTTAAAAAATACATTTATCATATGGCTAAGAGAACTTAATTTCAATTCCTGAGCAGCTTTCCTGGACATGGTAAAATATTATGGTAAGGCACTTCCACTTACAAATAAAAAAGAATGTTATTCTTTAAATATTGGCAGCCCTGTATATATTCTGAAAGTTATGTACACATCACATGGTGTACATAAATATAATCCTATATTAATAACACATAGCCCAACCTAAAGTACACTACCATCAATTTTCAAGTATTGTCGCATTATAATCTAGTTCTTTTGTGTAGTCCTGTAAACGAACAGTAGGTTATTTCTATACCATATTCTACATGAAACATGTTTTTACACATATAAAAAATATGTATTTGTTTCATTTGGTTTAGTGCAGTCTATAAATGTTAAACTCGACTTACCTGCAATTTCCTCCATAGACGTAATGTATTTGAATTCTCTTGGGTGTCCCTGTACACGAACCATTTGCTTGTTCTCAACGAAAAGTTTAATGTAGCATCCCTATATGATACACATTTAGAATACCAAGTTTGAACTTTCTGCTATAATTTGGTATAATAAAGTAAAAAGTGAATAAAACCCCTTATAGTTTACCTTTTATTTTATTTATTTATTTATTTATTTTTATTTATTTATTTATTTTTTTCCAGAGGAATTGAATAGTAGTTTATTTTATCGCATATAACTTTTTGAATTTACACGATACTTGTTTAGAGTTTGTAAACTATGTAATTGAATTACGCTAAAGCTTACGCCTGCGCAAATAAAAAATATTTAGTAAAAATTCACAGATTGCATTAGATATTTAATATTTTTACATTCTAATTGCAGTATGCTGTGTGTAATGCAGTATGTTAAATTTTCTAAAAATGGCTTTGCTGTGGGTTTAATACCTTGTGTGTTATAGTTGAAAAAGTAGCAATTTTTTAAAGAAACTGTTAGGGGAGAGTAGGGAGGGATGGGACTGTCCAACATTAGAGTATAATATACCACTTAAATAAAAAATTTCAAATGCTCAATCAGTTCATCGGGGTTTTTTTTTTCCTAGCAGAGAAAATACTGTCTTTTAATTCAAATATTCAAAATTAAGTTTTTGTTATATTTGTATGTTTTGTGTTTCCCTGAATATTAATAAGGTTTTCAGTGGCTAGTATGGGTGTGTTTTAGCATATATCAAGAACAAATATTACCAAGAAATCCTAACTGTAATTGCTGAGTGTAATTTCTTTTGTATATTTTACCATGTCCAGGAAAACTGCTCAGGAATGAAAATGAATTCCTCATACATATATGGTAAATAAAATATTTTTAAAAGTTAAAAGGGTAAACAAAAGTCAAATGAATGCCAGACCAATTATTTTCCATGATTTTGAATTTGTTTCGTGCATTTTTTTCTTCCATCTATTCATTCATTTGCCTCTTGATATTTTCTGTTTAAGGAGTATCAGAATCTTCATTCTTCTTCCTTTTCTTTACATGTCCCATCCCTCCTTTTTCATTATTTTTTAAAAAATAATTTATTATTACACACAAGCTACTCTTAGGCTTAATTTAGCTACTAATTCATAAAAGTTATATTATTAGGTATATAAAATATGAAAAGTGATTATGCTGACATTAGTGAGAGACATTGAAAACTTGCCTTGAAAATTAAGCATTTTTTTTACTTTTTTTGTTACCTAAACTTACAGAGTTCTCCAACTAAAATGATACATTGCAACAAATATGGGGATGTAGTTACTTCACCTGGTGGAAGTGTCAAAAATTTAAAAAAATGTTTATTTTAAGAATAATTTTAGGTGTCCCATCCCTCCCTACTCTCCCCTATATCTCCATGAATATATCTGTACTGATAAGTATAAAGGATTTAAGTTCCTATTCTTGATTTTTCAGGAGAGGAAAAATAAAGTTAAACTAACTAAAAATTAATCAGAAGAATCGATTAGGAAAAAGGGATTATGTTGATTTATACCCTTTATACCATTCAGTGATTGTCAACCTTCCTTTAATAAAGGGAAAAATTGAATTAAATATTTTACACCAAAGATTATTGCTAAATTTCTGACTTGAATCTTTTTTTTTTACCAATGGATTTTCTCAAAGACTAAATGACATAGACTTAAATCCTTTCTACCAATCGATAGAGAATTTTTTTCTGAGTCTGTCTATGTACTTAACTCAAAATCGACATTTTTGGACTTAAATCCTTTATACTTATCCGTACAGATATGTGATAGCCTCATAAAAATTTATACAGGGAAAAAAAAAAAAAAAAAAAAAAAAAAGCCTTATAATACATGCTACAGGCAGAACACATTTCAAGAATTACTTTTTACAGTGTGATCTCAAACATTTTCATTTTTCTTTAATTTTTTGCTGGTTCCCCTTTTCTGCTTTCGGGGAACACTTTCACTGACGTATAGTATGTTGCTTATACCTCTGAAGTTTCAAGATGATTCGTCGAATACTTTTTGAGATTTTTGGCAAAACGTCTGAAATTGAAAAAGTCCGGTCATTTATGGGAAGGTAGTGTATTTCAAAGTTTTTATGTTTTCTGCCCTATAAGAAAAATTCTGTTATATTCTTAAACCACTTTTTATGCTTTATAATGTTAAATATTATTTTAGTCATGTTAAACATAACGATATTTGTATAATGTATAAGTGTCTTTATATAGAACGACCTCAGTAAATTTTTATTATATTTGTGGGAGAGGTTACGAATTTTTTGCCCAAGGACCGCATAAATCAGAGATATGTATACATGTAAGGCTTCCACAATCGGACCTTGCATGTATGTGTAATTCTAATACAAAAGAAATGATTCTACAATTTATCATTATATTTTATAAAGATACAGTTCTTCGAAAAATATTTTGTGTACAGCAGACAAGAATTGCTTGTTTGAATCTGGATTTTGCAGCACTAAAATTTATTTGGATACAAAAGATCATTTCTAGTATACATTTAAAAGAATCTGGTGTGACTCCGCTCAACTTTCCGAACATTTAGTAATACACGTTTGTTTAAATAAATTCAAATAAAAGTCTTACGAAACGAAAGGGAAAATCATAGTATCTTATTTGAGTGTTTCTACCCAAGTTGTATGTCATTTAAGGTATCGTAATGTATCCAAATTCTTTTGTACGTCCCTGTATATAAATGCTCGCAATATCCAATATGTATGGATTCTTTTATGTTTTAAACGTGTTTGAACCCATAGACATCAACGTATAAAAATTCTGCTTTACATAACTTAAAAATCTGGAGTGACTCCTGTAGACTTTCCGAACATTGAGTAATTAACAGTTTTGCAGATAAAGTAAAGAAAGAGGAGTTGTTAAACAAACAAAAGAGAGAAAACCATAATAGAGTTTTTGAGTACTTTTCTCCATATATTGCACGATGTTTTATTTAACGCTACTGAACTTTGAGCCCATAGATCATAATGATAAAGAATTTTAAGTTGTGTCCCTGTAAAAACCTGTAAATGCTAGATTCACCAAAATGCTTATAGTTAGTGCAACAGTGATTTATAATATTCATATAAATTTTCAACTCAATTGAATAAGGCGTTTAGATGCTATCGCACTTTTAAAAATTTGGTCTCATAAGCCATAATGATAAAGAATTTTTCTTTGTGCACCTGTAAAAACACTGTAAGTGCTAAATTCACCAAAATGTATACAGTTCGTGTAACTGGGACCTATAACATGTGTAAAAAATTTTTGCTCAGATTAATAAAGCGTTTAGACGCTATCGCACTCTTAAAAATTTGGCCCCATAGCCAATAATGATAAAGAATTTTTTCTGGTGTCCCTGTAAAAAAAACTATAAGTGCTAGATTCACCAAAATCAATGGGGTTCGTACTATGGTGACTTACAATATACGTACCAACTTTCAGCTTATTCGAACAAAGCGTTTAGACGCTAGCGTGTTCACTCACAGACATACACACACACATACATACACACATACGTATATCATCGTAAAAATAGTGAAACGGACTCAGGGTACCTCAAAACGTATAGAAACATTAAAATCTCAAATTCGGATTTTTCGCATGATTACAATACTTTCCTCACTATAGTGTTCGGAAAGTAAAAAATTATGAGTCCTACACTCAAGTACAGTTCTTGTGATGATAACGTGTAACATGCCATCTAACTTATATCTTAATCGAATGTATAATTTAGACTCTAGCGAACTTTATAATTCGAACCTAGAGTCATAAATGATAAAGAAATTCTGATTTGTGATTATATGGACTCATAAGTCTTATAATAAAATCTAGACAGGTCGTGAGATATTAATCTGCAACGTACCAGCTGATTTTTATTTCAATCGGATAAGGCGTTTAGACACAGTCGCACTTCCAATAATTTGAATCCATAGACCATTATGATAGAGAATTTTTCTTTGTGTTTCTGTAAAATAAATATAAGTTAAACATTCATCAAATTCACACAATGATGCGACAGTGATCTATAACATATCTACAAACTTTAAACTCAATCAAATAAGGTATTTAGACGTTATCGTACTTCAAATAATTGAGGCCATAGGCCATAATCATGAGAAATATTTCTTTGTGTCCCTGTAAAAAAATCTATAAGTGATAGACTCAGCAAAATCTATAGAGTTTGTGCAACGGTGATCTATAATCTACCTATAATTATTCAACGCAATCGAATAAAGCGTTTAGACGCTATCGCACTCCTAAATAATTTGAACCCATAGAACATACTGATAAAAAAAATTTCTTTATGTCCCTGTAAAAAAGCAAAAAACTATAAATGCTAAACTAATAAAAATTTATACAGTTCGTGAGAAGGTGACCTATAACATACCTACAAACTTTAAGCTCAATTGATCTAAGCGTTTAGACGTTATCGTGTTCACACACACACATACATACATCACTGTAAAAATAGGATATTAATTCAGGAGACCACAAATTACATAGATTCACCAAAATCTTATAGTCGAATTTTTTCATGAATACAATCTTTCTTTACATAACGTGTATTCAGAAAATAGAAAATTATTCATAGTTAAATTCAGATTTAACAAGTGTAACTTTTTAAATGTTTTAATTATTATTTTCCGAGCATACATATCTAAGGAAAGTATTGTAATCATTTCAAAAATTTGACTTTGAGATTTTGATGTACCTATAAGTTTTGAAGTCCTCTGAATTCATTTTTGTTATTTTTATGATGATTATGATGATGATGATGATGATGTGTGTGTGTGTGTGTGTGTGTGTGCACGTGTGAGTGAACACTGTAGTGCCTAAACACTTTGTTCAAATGAACTAAAAGTTGGTAAGTATATTATAGGTCACCATAACTCGAGCCCTATTGATTTTGGTGAATCTAAGCCTTATAATTTTTTTTTACAGGGACACAAAGAAAACTTTTTTATCATTATGGCCTATGGGCGCAAATTATTTAAAATGCGATAACATCTAAACGCCTTATTCGACTGAGCTGAAAATTTATACACATGTTATAAGTCACCGTCGCACGAACTGTATATATTTTGATGAATATAGCACTTATAGTTTTTTTACGGTCACACAAAGAAAAACTCTTCATCATTATGACCTATGGGCTCAAGTTTTTTAAAGTGCGATAGCATGTAAACGCCTCATTCGATTGAGCTTAAAATTTATACACATATTATAAATCACTGTCGAACGAATTGTATAGATTTTGGTGAATCTAGCCCTTATAGATTTTTACATGAACACAATGAAAAATTATCTATCATGATGATTTATGGGCTCAAATTATTTGAAGTGCAATAGCGTAAAATTAAACAATGGAGAAAAATACTCAAACACACTATTATAATTTTCTGTTTCGTATATTCAATGACTTCTCTTACTTTATTTATACAACCGTTAATTACTTAATGTACGAAAAGTCGAGTAGAGTCACTCCTTTTTTTTTTTTACTTTCCGAACACTATAGTGAGGAAAGTATTGTAATCATGTCAAAAATCCGAATTTGAGATTTTGAAGTTTCTATACGTTTCGAGGTCCCCTGAGTCCGTTTTCACTATTTTTACGATGAAGTATGTGTGTGTGTGGGTGTGTATGTCTGTGAGTGAACACGCTAGCGTCTAAACGCTTTGTTCGAATAAGCTGAAAGTTGGTACGTATATTGTAAGTCACTATAGTACGAACCCTATTCATTTTGGTGAATCTAGCACTTATAGTCTTTTTTATAGGGACACTAGGAAAAATTCTTTATCATTTTGGCCTATGGGGCCAAATTTTTAAAAGTGCAATAGCGTCTAAACGTTTTATTAATCTGTGTAAAAAAATTGTACACATGTTATAGGTCACAGTTGCACGAACTGTACAGATTTTGGTAAGTTTAGCACTTACAGTTTTTTTACAGGGGCACAAAGAAAAATTATTTATCATTATGGCGTATGGGGTCAAATTTTTAAAAGTGCGATAGCGTCTAAATGCCTTATTAATCTGAGCAAAAAAATTTTTCCACATGTTATAGGTCACAGTTGCACCAACTGTATAGATTTTGGTGAATTTAGCACTTACAGTTTTTTTACAGGGACACAAAGAAAAATTCTTTATCATTACGGCCTATGGGACGAAATTTTTAAAAGTGCGATAGCATCTAAACGCCTTATTCAATTGAGCTGAAAATTTATATGAATATTAGAAATCACTGTTGCACTAACTATAAGCATTTTGATGAATCTAGCATATATAGGTTTTTACAGGGACACAACGAAAAATTTCTTTATCATTATGATCTATGGGCTCGAAGTTCAGTAGCGTTAAATAAAACATCGTGTAATATATGGAGAAAAATACTCAAACATCCTTTTATGGTTTTCTCTTTTTTGTTTGTTTGACAACTCCGCATTGTTTACTTTATCTACAAAACTGTTAATTACTCAATGTTCGGAATGTCGAGTGGAGTCACTCCTTTTTTTTTTCATCGAATAATGTTTTGATTAATTTAAAATAAACTAGTGGCAACAATTATGCAATGAGAATTAAACGGAATAAATATAGTCTCAACCTAACCCTCAAAAAAGCTGAATCTAACTGCTCTTAAGCAGGAAATGCGGGTTTTTCAGCATGAATTCTGATGGAAAGCAGATGTGCTAACAGAAGATGAAAATGAATGAATAAAAATAAAGGACGCATAAAAGAATTTTTTATTGGTGACATACACGACTTCAAATTTGTCATTTTTTACATACCAGCATGTTTCACTCATCCGTTGAGCTGTGTACACTTACCCTACACGTACATGATGTTACAGAGATTTTTAACTAATTCCAAAAAGAGGATATTCAATTCTATGAATCATTTTGTTACTTTCTTATATATATATATATTTATATGTATACACTATATTGAAAGTTTTTTTAAACTCCAGTTTTCAATGGATTTACACGTTTTGGGATGTCCTGAACTGATCTGCCTCTTTTTAGAAGATGCCTGTCTGTGTATTTCTCACAATTCCAAATGTCTGAGGTGGGGGGAAGGGGCGAGAATGCCACTTTTCTTTGGTAATAATTGCTAACAATAATAATAATATGTACACCCCGCGACAAAAAGATAGGTATAAAGGGTTCTTTCTTTGAATTTTCATAAAATAACATTATCTAAATTGTGCTTATCATTTATTATTATCATAAAATAACACTATTCCCGGACTAATTTTTGTTTTAAGACTAATTTAGAAAAATTTTAAAACTAAAATTTTTCTAGTTTATACACCGCAACAAAAAGATAGGAAAAAGGGTTTTTTTTTTTTTTTTTTTTTTTTATTTTGAATATGATTATTTTGAATGTGTATAGTTTGAATATGATTCAAATATTTAATATGTTTTTGATATGATAATATTTTGTTATGATAATAAATGATCAGCACAATTTAGATTATGTTATTTTATGAAACATTTAAAAAATCCCTTTGTTCCTATCTTTTTGTCGCGGAGTGTAGTTTTAAATTAGAAAAATTTTAGTCTTAAAACTTTCCTAAATTAGTCTTAAAACAAAAATGAGTCCGGGAATAGTGTTATTTTATGATAATAATAAATCATAAGCACAATTTAGATAATGTTATTTTATGAAAAATCAAAGAAAAAACCCTTTGAACCTATCTTTTTGTCGTGGGGTGTATGTTTTTAATCTAAAAATGCTTTTAAAACAATTCAAAATGAAATAAAATTAAAACTATAGTATGTTGTGGCCATCACAAAACTTTCCTTTATATTTTCCTATAAAAATTCACGCATTGCAAATTATTAATTGAAGTTATTTTTCATGGTGGAGGCAGATGATTTTCATTTCAGAGAAGAGAAATACAAAATGTCGAAATAAAGTCAATTTTATACTCTATAGACGACATCTGAGGAATCTTTTTTTTTTTTAAAGCTAAAAAAAAGGGGGGAAAAAATGTAACTTTGTTTGAAATTATCACAAATCTAGGGTTCACCCATTGACAAGTTCGTTAGAAAAGTTCTTTTATTGAAAATTTAGACCCACTCGGGGGGGGGGGATTCTTAAAGGGAAGGGATCAACAGTACTTTCACATGTACAAATTATAGTTGACTGCTATTATTATAAAAATGACAAAATTTCACATAAACGTCCATTTTTAGGGATATTTTCATCGTAAGGATGTCAGGCTATTTTTAAAATATCATTTAGGATACTGGGATGAACATCGTTGATTATGAATTTTCTAATTTAAAAAAATTGTAAGTTATTCGAAATTTTTAATATTTTTAACGTGGCAGAATAGAGCGAAATTTCACATAAACGTCCATTTTTAGGGATATTTTCCTCGTAAAGATGTCAGCCTATTTTTAAAATACCATTTATGATACTGCCTTGAACATAAGTGACTAAGAATATTCAAATTTGAAAATTTCTTAAGTTCTTCTAAATATAATATTTCCCTAATGTAGCAGGAATAGAGGACTATTTCATATACGCTTGCATTATGGGAATCATTGCATTGGAGACAGTATAGAATTGCTAGAAAACTAAAATATGAAACCTACTCCAATAAAATTAATTAACAAATCAGGATAAGGTAAGTGCATCGCTGTCTACGTGTCTACGATCTTAGACCGCGCGCCTAAAGGAGGGTTAATCGTCGAAAAATAATAGACCATGTTTCTGTTAAAAAGTAGTGGTAATAAATTATATTTAAAAACCAGCAGGCTTTGCCCGCTTCGCTGGTCACTATATTTAAATGAATTTAAAAATAATCTGGTGTGTCACTCACACGACTTTCTCTTACCCTGAAATTTAATACTATAAATACAGGTTGGAGATTAAGAGGTAAGATAACGATGTTATGTAAACCTACGTTAAACAATTCAAATTAGGCTTCGGAAGAGTTTTATATGATAATTAATTCTGTGTGAGGGGGGCTACCGCCCCCCTCAACTCCCTGTTTCATTAATGCACCTAGATTCATATAAAATTTAATTCGGTTTTAAAAAAATAATTTATTAAAATGATTATTAAAAAAAATTATCTTTTATGATAATGCAGACGATTTCCAGAAGTAGTATAACACTAAATATCCAAAAATAAATCCATTTTATTCTAAAAATAAAAAATAAAAAAAAAAAAAAAAAAAAAAAGATGTTTTTTTTTTTTTTTTTTTTTTTTTTTTGTTAAAATTAAAAAAAAATCGATAACTTTGTTTTAAATTATCGCAGATCGATGGTTCAACCATTCGTTTTAAAGGTATTGGCGAGCTCTTTTGAAAGATACCCATCATGAAAATCAGGACTCGAGGCTCCTACATACACAAAAATTTTTTCCCAGTTGACTATCTCTATTACAAAATATATATATTCGTTTCATTTGGTTTAGTGCAGTCTATAGACGTTAAACTCTACTTACCTGCAATTTCCCGCATAGACGTAATGTATTAGAATTCTCTTGATTGTCCCTGTACATGAACCATTTGCTTGATCTTAACGAAAAGCTTACTGTAGCATCTATATATGATACACATTTAGAATACCAAGTTTGGAATGTCTGCTACTATTTGTTCTTGAGATATGCTGATAACAGACAGACACACGCACAAACACACAGACACACAGACATACGCTCAGACACACAGACATACATATGACCATTTGCTAAAAACATGATTTTCGTATTCCGGGGACCTCAAAACGTGTAAATATAACAAAATCTCGCGTTCGAAAATTTGACCCAAAAACAATACTTTCTCTAATTTATGAGTAAGAGAAAGTAAAAAGAATCAATATTTCTTATACTGTTCTACAATTTAAAACAAAAAAGCAAATACATTGAAATTGCTTAAAAACTTCGCTTCGGGTCCTCGATGATTTCGGCAGAGACTTTTTCATCCCAACGTCTAAGTACTGGATAATTTAATTTAATTTAATTTATAGAGATGTCAATAATACAGGAAAAACTGCATTAGTCATTTTCTTTTTGATAATAAACAGAACGGAAAACGCATAATATTTTACATGGAGATATTTTGTATAATTAGACAGACAATTTTTAAAAAATGCTTTTCCTTTTTTTCCACTCGCATTACAAAAATATTTAAAATAAAATTGAGAAAAATTGTGCAAAAACATTGAAAGAGCTTGGACCTCTTGGCGGAATTTGAAATTTGGCACTGAAGTAGCTCGGACGTTTCTCGCCAAATTGTTTACTTATGCTTTTGCGATACCCATATCAACTCATCGCCGAAATGACAACAAAATTATAAATAATTATAAGATAAAAAAAAAAAAAAAAAAAAAAACATTTTATATACCATGTTTTTAAATATTCTGTTGAATCTTATAGCTATATAGAACTACATTAGCACTTAATCAATGTGTAGAAAATTTTAAAGTGATAATAACGTCAATTTTTGTGAGATGCATAATTTAATTTTTACAATTTTTAATGTTCACGTTTAATTAAATATATTTATTTTTATGTCGAAAGAAAATGAACTCTTTTTTTTTTTTTTTGGCAACTATTAAATTATAAGTAATATTTATTTTCATATTTTAATTCATTAAAAGAAAACTTTGCAACGTAATATCTTTAATAACTTGATGTACATAGTGTCCACATAAAAAATGAACAATTTTCAGAGTACTTTTAAAAAGTATAACATCCATGCAGTATCTTTTAAAAAAATACATCAGTTTTTACTAAAAAAAAATGGGCAACTTTCATCACAAACTAGTTAAATCTAGACCATTCAAAAATAGGAGTAGTGCACCCGGACAAACTCTTTGCTTTATTTATATAGATTAACAATTTTGCCAAATATGATTAAATTAAACTGCACCGTACTCTACATATATTGCACCAAAAATAAAACAAAAACAGCATAGTTCTTTTTATTTACATTTTTTAGTAAAAATCAATCAATCATTTTTTCTTCTTGAGAAAATGTTTCTTGATCCTGCTTTATTGATCACATCATATTTTCGTGTCCGCAGATAATTCTCTCGCAGATAATCGGGATTGTACTGTACTTTGAAAACGTCTAAGTTTTATTCTAAATTTATTTTAGTTTAGTTTTTAAACATGGCATAACAACACTAAGTGGGTAATGACAGACCAGGGCATCTATTCTCCGACCAGACTATACCTCAATTCCGACTGTGGCAGTCGTTATTTTGATCACGTGACGTCACATTCCGACTTTTGATTTGACGACTGTCGATGTCGTTGTTTAAGGACGGTCGCTATAGCAGTCGAATCGGAGAATAGATACCCAGGATCGATAGCCACACCGATCGCAAGACTTATCGACTATCGATTACTTCTTATAAGAGCATTTGAATGTCATCATTTACAAAATTTTCGTTGAATACCTCCGTTTGAACCTCGTTAGCAACATTCATTAAAAATAAATGAATAAATAAATAAAAATTTACTCTATAACGTGCATCGGTATCGAAGTAAAACCGAACATCTATTTTTTTTTTTTTTTTTTTCCAATAAAGCTTTTTTTTTTTTTTTTTTTTTTTTAAATTTTTTTCATGTTGCAATCGATTTTTTTTACTTTCTCTTACCCATAAGGTAGAGAAAGTATTGTTTTAGGCTCAAATTTTCGAACGCGAGATTTTGTTATATTTACACGTTTTGAGGTCCCCTGAATACGAAAATCATGTTTTTAGCAAATGGTCTGTGTGTGTGTCTGTGTGTGTGTGTGTGTGTCTGTGTGTGTGTCTGTGTGTGTGTCTGTGTGTGTGTGTGTCTGTGTGTCTGTGTGTCTGTCTGTTATCAGCATATCTCAAAAACAAATTATGGCAGAAAGTTCAAACTTGGTATTCTAAATGTGTATCATATAGGGATGCTACAGTAAGCTTTTCGTTAAGATCAAGCAAATGGTTCGTGTACAGGGACAATCAAGAGAATTCTAATACATTACGTCCATGGGGGAAATTGCAGGAAAATAGACTTTAACGTCTATAGACTGAACAGGGGAGCAGCCCACGCTCACCGCTCGAAGAGCGGTGTTGAGCGCTTCCAGAACCGAGGTTCACGTGGGCTGTCCCGAGAAGAACCCCTACAGACCTGCCTGACGTTTATTTAAAAAGCAAGATGGTTTTACATAGGCATCGCCAGGCATGAAGCCTTACCGCGACAAGGGGCGATGGAAAACAACATAGAAAGAGTACATGGTCATCGCTTGGCTGAAAGCCACCTCGCGACATTGGGCGATGATAATTTTAGATGGATTGTGCCAGGCCCTTAAGGCCTCTCGCGACAGACGGCACTAGATGAGTTTTCACAACTCTTGATGTGTACTAGAGAGTTCAAGTTTGACTAGAATAGTCCAGATGATACAATTGGATGACAACATGGGTGACAGTATTGCAGAACAACTGTGCAGAAAACTGATTTTGCAGGGCAATTTGGGTAACAGAGGAGAGAATGAGAGAGTTAGGATTGTTGATAATTTAAACTATAGAGTTTATTTAGTTTTTAAGAGAGGTTTTAGTAAGAGGCTTCCTTGCAAACAGATTTTTGTTTTGGTGAAGGGTATTTTGAAAAAGGGTGGGAGGATAAGTAGCTTCATTTGGGAAGAAGATTAGCTGCCAGTGGAATAGTTATTAATCAGTCAAATTGGTTATGTCCATTAAGAGGGAGTAAATATTGTTTAGTTTTTTAATTAACAGTTTTCTGGTTAAGATATTTTCAAGCCAATTATTTGGTCTTGGAGAGGGATTTCTGAAATGGAACTGTTGAGTTAGGGGGCAAGAGAAATAATAATGTTCGGGAGTTCCCTCCTCACCGCAGGGACACAGGGGAGAGCGTCGGCGATGAAACTTGAAGAGGTAGGATTGAAAGGGGCCATGGCCTGTTAAGAAAGCCGTTATGGGAGGAGTTAGAGTCCATGAATTTGTTGAAACCTGTGGGATTAGGGAGAAGGTATATCTACCCTTCTCGGAATTTCGCCACAGGTCTTGCCATTTTAAAATGAAGATTTGTTTCAGTTTTGATTTTACGTAGGAGGGAGGGGCAGGAGGAGATGGTTCTTTTACTGAGAATTCTGTGGCTTCTTTGGCCAGGGAATCAGCAAGTTCATTACCGACTACTCCCCTGTGGGCAGAAACGTGTGCCAGGGTACAGTTAAGGTTAGGGTTCATTAGAATTTCTTTTATTTCCAGGACTTGTGGGTGTCTGTTCCGATGGCGAGCAATGGCGAGCAGGCTCGAAAGACTATCACTATAAACACTTAGTTGTTGTTGTTGATTATGATTTACGACCGCCCAGTCTAGGGCTTTTTTAATTGCGTAGAGTTCTGCTTGGAATACTGAGTTGTAGTCCTCGAGCCTACCCGCCCACCGATAGGCTTCGCTGTCGCCTTCAAGAACACAGAAAGCTGAGGCAACTCCAGCCTCGGTCTTAGAGCCATCCGTGTAGATCGCCACCGGGACAGAAGGTGAGAAGCTATTTTTTGAACAGTTTGTTATTAGAGGAGCTACATCCAAACCTGGGTGAATTGCCCAACTGCAGGTCAGGGGCTGGATGGGAGTTTGGGGAAAGACTATGTTAGTGAGCTCTTGGTCGTTTAGTTGTAGGATTTTAGTTTTAGTATAGGTTTGGGCGACCTGCAAGTGGACATGGGGAATCCCAGTGATAACGGTGAGGGCATCAGTGGAGATGGTTTTATACCCTCTTGCAATTTGCAGGAGGAAAGGGCGTTGAGCGGAGTCAAGCGAAGCTCTGGCGTCAGATCTTAAGTGACCTCCCCAGATGCCTGCCCCATAAGTTATTATTTTTTCAATTATTGTTTGATACCATATTTTAAGGAGAGAGGTGGAGATACCCCACCTCTTTCCTACCATCTTAGTTGAGTTGTGGTAATGACTTAGTGTTTTGAGTTTAAGGTCCTTTACATGGGGCAGCCAGTTGAGGTGTCGGTCGAAGGTTATTCCCAGAAGCTTCATGTGATCAACATGCTGGACACTGATACCATCAATCCGCATCTTGGGATTTCTCTTTTTTAGGGATCTGGGGAAAGCCAAAGTTAGGGCCTTGGTTTTAGATGGTGAGAGTTTGAGGTCAAACTCTTTAAGGAGCCTGCTAAATAAGGAGAGTGCTTCCTGGGCCTGGTCCTCCAGATCCTTCCTGATACGGCCCGTGAGAATCAGGGTGAAGTCGTCCGCATAAGCGAATGTCGTAAAGCCCTCAGAGTTCATGCGCTTTAGCACGCCGTCAGCTATGAGATTCCAGAGAATCGGGGACTGCACTAAACCAAATGAAACAAATATATATTTTTTGTAATAGAGACAGTTAACTGGGAAAATTTTTTTGTGTATGTAGGAGCCTCGCCTCCCCCCCTGGGGGGGAAGTCCCCCCTCGAGGGGAGTAAATTTTCATGATGGGTATCTTTCAAAAGAGCTCGAAAATACCTTTAAAACGAATGGTTGAACCATCGATCTGCGATAATTTAAAACAAAGTTATCGATTTTTTTTTTACTTTTAACAAAAACAAAACTTAGAAAAAAAATCGTACTTTTTTTTTTTTTTTTTTTTTTTATTGAGAATAAAATGGACTTTTATTTTTTGGATATTTGGTGTTAAACTACTTCTCTAATATGGAAATCGTCTGCCTTATCATAAAAGATAATTTTTTTTAAATAATAATTTTAATAAATTATTTTTTAAAAAGATAAATATTTTTTAATAACCGAATTAAATTCTATATAAATGTAGATGCATTAATGAAACGAGGGGTTGAGGGGGGCGGTAGCCCCCCCCCCCACACAGAACTAATTATCATATAAAACTCTTCAGAAGCCTAATATGAATTGTTTAACATAGGTTTACATAACAGTACTCGTTATCTTACCTCTTAATCTCCAACCTGTATTTATAGTATTAAATTTGAGGGTAAGAGAAAGTCGTGTGAGTGACACACCAGATTATTTTTCTTTCTCTGGTCCCTCTGGTCGATTACACAATAGCATTACTCGGAAATTTAACAAATAATGCTTTCGATAAAGCTTATAAGCAAACTTTTTACTGCATCTTGCTTCTTTGATAAAGCATTCGTACATAGATTTTTGTCATGGTATAAAGGATTGTTCTGTTACTTTAACCCGAATTAACTGTTACGAGGTTTTGTAATTTATATCCCTGCAAATAGAATGATCTTAAATTCAGACAGAAATGTGTCTGAAATACCAATTTCGACACAAAAATGTCTGAAACACGTAAGGATACAAATATTCAAACACCACACGCGTCTGAATTTAAGTTACATATATAAATGTTCTTATAAAAATAGGCTACATTAAGTGTCTGAATAATATTGATATGTTTGAAATTCAAACACATTACAGTTTTGTAATTTATATCACTGCAAATAGAAGTGTCTTAAATTCAGACAGAAATGTGTCTGAAATACCAATTTCGACACAAAAATATCTGAAACATGTAAGGATACAAATATTCAAACACCACAAGCGTCTGAATTTAAGATACATATATATATATATATATATGTTCTTATAAAAATAGGCTACATTAAGTGTCTGAATAATATTGATATGTTTGAAATTCAAACACATTACAGTTTTGTAATTTATATCACTGCAAATAGAAGTGTCTTAAATTCAGACAGAAATGTGTCTGAAATACCAATTTCGACACAAAAATATCTGAAACATGTAAAGATACAAATATTCAAACACCACACGCGTCTGAATTTAAGATACATATATATATATATGTATGTTCTTATAAAAATAGGCTACATTAAGTGTCTGAATAATATTGATATGTTTGAAATTCAAACACATTACAGTTTTGTAATTTATATCACTGCAAATAGAAGTGTCTTAAATTCAGACAGAAATGTGTCTGAAATACCAATTTCGACACAAAAATGTCTGAAACATGTAAGGATACAAATATTCAAACACCACAAGCGTCTGAATTTAAGATACATATATATATATGTTCTTATAAAAATAGGCTACATTAAGTGTCTGAATAATATTGATATGTTTGAAATTCAAACACATTACAGTTTTGACACTTGGAAATTAAGACATTCTATAATTCAGACACTTATATTAACTGAGCAAATTTTTTCCACCTATTCTATTTTAAGCAATATGCGTATGGTGTTTAAGTTTAACTTCAGTTTCATTTAGAAATATTTTATATAATAAGTGCTTAAGCTATTTAGACCTTTATAGCTTTATGAAATTGAATTTTCAGAGAAAGAAATCGAATTTGTAAACGAGCAATCTTGAATGATTTGTACGCGAATGCTGCTTAATTTTTTAATTTGATTTTTTAAAATAAATTCGCACGAGTTCCTACATATCAGTGTAAAACACCAATATTCTGGTTTTCATGTGCATAGTTTGTTTTCCTTTAAACATAAGTTAAAAAGAAAAAAGAAACCATTTTCGAAATATCATAGACAACGCTTTTCGCACATTTATCATACATTTTACAAAAAATAAAAATAAAAATAAATAAATAAATAAATAAAAAATAAACTAAAATCCACATATAAAATTTAAAATAAATATATATATTAAACTTTTATGTATTTTGTCGAAAATTTTATTTAAAAAAAAAAAAAAAAAAAAAAAAAAAAAGTTATAAGATAAATTTACGATGTTTCACAAATACTACATATCTATACTACTAACCAAAGGAGGTCTAGTGTCGATGATTGTAGTTCAGTCGGTTGGTTGCTGGTTAGTAAATCCATGTTCTTCAGTTCGTGTCCAGCATGTCGGAGAAGTTCGCTATGCGTAAAAATTTTTGCATAAGCGTTTTATGTGTGCTCCAGGTACCATATCCATTTTTTAAACGGTAACTAAACCATACGCAATCTTTTTTTTTTTTTTTTTTTTTTATTTATTTATGAAAAATGAAGTTAAACATGGCTGCTTTAAGTCACTTCAAGTGTCTTAAATCTAGTCGCATTCAGGTCTTAAATTAAGACATATTACGCGTCTAAAAATTTAAGGCACGATTTCGTGTCTTAAAATATGACCACCTATTTCAGATACATGAATTTTCAGTGTAGTGTTTGCATACAAAGTTACTTTTTATTTATTAAATTAATTGTTATTTAAATTTAATCACGTAGATGTTTCAAACCAAAAATTTCTCGAACATTAAAAAGGCTTTTTTTTTTTTTTTTTTTTTTTTTTTTTAATATTCATAATTAGCTCTGTGTCTATAATAGCTATTTGTGAAATTACTTTAATAATTTTCAAAATAAAATATGTAGTTTAGGCGTTAAAGTTAAAAGGTGAAAGAAAAACTTCTCTCATAACTTCAGAAGTAAAAAAAAAAAAAAAAAAAAAAAAAGAAAAAATAGTACGTTATACAAATTCGTGAAGTACAAATTATTTACTAAATTATTATTTATTAAAATAATTATTTTACACGAGGAATGCAGACGATTTTTATTTCACAGAATTGTAATACTAAATGTCCGAAAGTCCATTTTGTGCCAACATAAAAAAAAAAAAATCCCCCCCTCCATTTTTTTTTTTTTTTTTTTTTCTTTTTCATGTTAAAAAAAAAAAAAAAAAAAAAAAAAAAAAAATTAAGTTTTTTTTCAAATTATCACAGATCTATGGTTCAAGCATTCGTTTTGAAGGTACTAACGACTTCTTTCGAAAGATACCTATATTGAAAATCATATCCTCTCCCCAGGTAGGGAAGCGATACTCTGATATGCACAAACTTTTTTTCCTAGTTTACTGCTACTTTCAATAATTCATATCTATTTAACAATCAAACGTTTAAAATAACTCTGATTATGTACATTTATACGAAATTTTGTCATATTTAGAAAAAAATAGGATCACAGCGCCCCCTGTTAAGCTATAAATTCCCAAATGTAATCGCACCAGTTTAGGTAAGGATCTAACTAAATACCAAGTTTGGTTACATTTTGTTCTTCGGTTCGTGAGATACAGCGTACACAAAATTTGTGATAGAAACACAGACAGACATTTTCTAAAAAGAGGCAGATCATGTTCAGGACATCTCGAAACGTGTAAATCCATCGAAAACTGGAGTTAAAACATTTTCACGAATCCAATACTTATTCTTATATATATATATAGAAGATAGTAAAAGTCATATTTCCTATATTACAGCAGAAATATTGCCTGGAACGAAGAAAGGTGATCAGTTACAAGTTAAAAAAAAATTATAATGGTTAGTTGTTTGGTATCACCCTGTAAACTAACGGGTAAGAAAAATGAATTTTCCTTACTAAGCAGTGTTCATCGATATATTAAAACGCAGCAAAGAACTTTCATCAATTACATTCAACAGAAAAGAATGTTTAGCTTAATTTTGGGTAGCCTTTGGCAGAAACTTTTGTAGCTGTCTGCGACAGGCTTTTAAAATTTCATAGTCTGCAAAATTTGCGTGTAATCAGGTATGAAAATGGCTTACACTCAAAAAGTCTGAAAGCTGATTTGGGGGGCGGGGGGGGCTAACATCAGTGGTGACTTCGTGCAACGATACAATACACGAATACAATTTTACTGCAGAACAACATAGTATAAACAATTGTGTATACTCATTCAACTCATCTCATTCAATTAAATATTTTATAGCAATGTTTGACACAACACAATATAAATAATTATAAATAATAAAAGTATTAGTTTTAGTTTTGATACAGAAATTTTTTTTAAGTGAATTGTTATTCGAAAGTTGCAGACAAATTTTTTTATCAGTGCAGACAAAAACTGTCCGCAAGCCGTTTTTCTGCGTCGCGACTATGTCGCCGTGTCGCGGTGTTTCTGCCACTGGGCCTTGTATATTGTCTATAAACTATGTGCACATCACATTATTAAATTTAGTCTTATATGAAAAACACTTAACATAAAATGAATATACATCCAGCAATTTCCAAATATAGCCCCGATATATCCAGATACTTTGGGTAGCTCTGTAAACAAATGAGGGATGATTTCCATACCACAGTTTACACGGAGCATGCTTTCACATATACATATAAATAATAATAATAATATGTTCATTCCTTTTTATTAAGGACAGCCTATGGATATTACTCTGCCCGTATGAGAAATTTCCCTTATAGACGTAACGTATTTGAATTCTTTTGAATGTACCTGTACACAAACTTTTCGCTTGATCTCAAAGAAAAGTTTTAGTATAGCATCATTATATGATGCAGATTTCGAATACAGAGTTTGAACTTCATGTTACTATTTATTCTTCAGATATGCTAATAACAGACACATAGACAGACACGCACACAGATCAACCGTTAAAAATATTATTTTCGGATTTAGGAAGCCACAAAACATGTAAGTATAATGAAAACTCAGTTTCGAAAATTTGATTAAAAAATAATACTTTCCCTGCAATATATATGGGTAAGAGAAAGTCAGAAACAATAAATTTGATATCCTTTTTGTAAGATGAGAACGTTCTCCTCTTAGGAAACCGGTACGATATACTTTAAAATTGCATCAATTTAAAAATATTTCGTACAAGTAATATGAAGACATAGCACGCAATATAAAAAATATCATATAATTTTCACTAAACTTTAATCATTTTCAGTCATCAATATATTTCTCTATCTATATGCGAAAGTAGAAGATTCTATGTCCGTTGAAGTAGGTCTTTACGCGCACGCAAATGTCGATTACTAACCATTTATATCGAAATGATGTCAACGAAATAATCTTTTCAGACGACACGTGTTCGAGTGCAGAAATGAGTTTTGAATCGATTTTCATATCGAAACACTCCATCATTATACAGGTGAAAGTTTTAATTTTCTTTTTCCACTTTTTTCTTTTTCTCTCTTCACTATCTCCTATGAACAATAACACACATTTGAGATATTTCACCAAAAGTACTGGTTTAAAAAAAAAAAAAAAAAAAAAAGGTTTTATCTTTGCTTTTCGTAACTCCATTCATTATAACATGAAAAAATTACGCAAGCGATTTAGAATTTTTAAAAGGCGATATTAGTTTTAAATACATTAAAAAAAAAAAAAGAAAGAAAGAAGAGAAAAGGTGTTCATACTTTTAAAATACTTCAGAAGATGATGGATATTGAATATATATAATTCATGCAAAAAAATCAGTTAGTTTAATTAATATGCGCATAATTAAGTTTTAAAAGTCACTCGAGGTTTTTTTTTTTTTTTTTTTTTTTTTTTTTTGGGGGGGGGGGGGAGCTATATTAACACTTAATTTAAAATTTCAAAATACTTAAAATAGTCCCTTGGTCCCTTGACACAGATGAAATAACAATCAAAATTATCTTTAACTATTAAGAAATATGTACTCCAGCGACTGTAGCATTTCATGAGTCTTTTAGTCGCTAATAAAAATATATTGCTTACTTGTTGACCTATGTTTAATTACTAAAAATATTTTCTTTTTCTATTTTACGTTTTGATGTTTTTAAATATACTAATTTTACTGTTTTGGGGCATTAAGGCATTATTTTTGCACATGAAGTATATATACATACTATATACGTAGTAAAAGCCGAGCAACAGATTTAAAACCACTGAAACCACATAGACCAATAAGAATAAAATTTCATCAAATTAAAATTACCTTTGCTGGCTGATGGTGAATCATTGAAACAATTAATTTTACTTTTTGATTTTTGAAACAATAAATTTTACTTGCTGATTTTTTTTATATTTTTCGATAGAATTTAATTTAACTTCAAGCTTACCTTTACATTATTCCTAGATAGTTGCTCTTTCTCTCTCTCTATATATATATACTCCATATGATAATAATAGAAAAGAATGAGAACGAAGAATAGTCAGTCAAATAAATTACCACAGAAACATACACAGGCCAAACAAAGTAACTAGTTATCTTAAATTAAGATTTAATTTTTAAGATTAATAATATTACTTACTTTAATTTTTTAGACTACAATACCTGATGAAATATAATACAGCACAGTGTATTTGGATGCTGAAGAAAAGAAGGATTACTTTATGATAGTATTTTAAGGAAATATAATAACTTTTATTAATGAAAAGAACCTTTTTATTTTGAGATGAGCAAAAGAATTTCGGACCAAAGCAAAATAAGATTGAGTTTTAACTGAAAAGCTCAAAATGCTATAACACGTTTGCAAGTACTATCCCCATAGCATTGAGCAAAGAAATGTACGTTTTCTGTATTTGATAAGCATTTTAGCAAAATATCAAATGATAGCACGAACCTACATGAAAAAATACCTTAAAATGAAATACAGACAAAATTTATCCTCAATTTTTGAAATATTTTCCAGAAAAAATAAAAACATAACTTGAACCTTCAAGAAAAAATTAAATAATAACATGAACCTTCAAGAAAAATTACCTTGAAATGAAATAGATGTAATAAAGACAGAATATCCTGACTTTTTAAAAATATTTTCCAGAAATATATGATTTTTTTTTTTTTTTTTTTTGTGAGTTCTATGAACTGAATTCACACAGGTATTTTGCATTCAATCTAGGTAAGATTTATTTTTAATTTTTAATTGATACATAATTTTAACTGTTCTAAAACAAGCATTGAGTTTTTGAATAAAATTAAATGCAGCAATCCTTCTTCTTCTTCTTCTTTTTTGTTTTTTATAGTTTAATTCATCATCCCACCCAACCAACCAACAACGCCACCCAACATCCTTAATCAAACATCTGCCCATCCTTCTGTCACCTTTTTTATTGTTTTTTATTATTTTGTTAAAAAAAATTTTATACACATAAGAGTGTTTAGAAATATTTATTAATGAATTCATCAACTGTGAATATTCATTTTAAGTAAATTGGAGTGTAAAGGTTGATATTTTTATTTACCAACTATGTGAAAAATACCAGAGCCGGGAATCGAACCCGGGTACCTCCGCTTAACGTACAGATGCTCTACCACTGAGCTACCCTGGCTGACAACCAGCTAGGCATTTCTCACATAATATTCGTTGGCCAAGTCACCGAGTGTGCAACCGCAGCTGTATCAAGTGACAATATTAATCGCAGCACAACTCCATAGTATTTTTCACATAGTTGGTAAATAAAAATATCAACCTTTACACTCCAATTTACTTAAAATGAACATAAGAGTGTTTTTTTTTTTTTTTTTTTGACAGATATTTTGATTGATATATCAATGAATAAACAAAATTTTTTGGGAATCCCATATGTAAAGTTTCCTTAATAAGTTTTTTGTGTTTTTAGTTTCCCATCATACTATAGGTATGGGGAACTTAGGTAATCGTGAAAATTTTCGACCTCGGTTTTTTGACTTTTTTACAGGTTTTCAGGTGTGAGGGATCTGAAAATGACAAAATTTGTATGGTGTCTGTCTGTAGGGTGTCTGTTAGTGTGTTAGTCCGTTAGTTTGTTAGTCTGTGTACACGATATCTTACGAACAAATTGTTGCAGAGAGGTCAGATCAGTTTTAAAATATTACTTTCGACACTGGCAAGAACCCTATTCATTTGCAACATTCGAATTAAAAAACTTCGTAAGTTATTAGAAATTTACGATTTTCTTAACATGAAAGAATAGGACAAAAATTCACTTAAACGTGCATTGAATGGAAACTTTTTACTGTAAAAATGTCAGACCAGTTTTAAAATATCAGTTTTGATGCCGAACGAACATCAATAACTATAAATATGCTACTTTGAAAATTTCGAAAGTTATTGGAAATTTACGAATTTCTTACCATGACAGTATAGGGCAAAATTTCACATAAACGTCAATTTTGAGCGATATTTTCATCGTAAGGATGTCAGACTACTTTTGAAATATTATTTAGGACACTAGCATTAATTATTAATGATTATGAATTTTCCAATATAAAAATTTCGTAAATTATTGGAAATTTACGAATTTCTTAACATGACAGAATAGAGCAAAATTTCACATATACGTCAATCTTGAGGGATATTTTCATCGTAAAGATGTCAAACCACTTTCGAAATATTATTTAGGATACTGGCATGAATATCATAGACCATGATTTTTCTAATTTAAAAAATTCGTAAGTTATTTGGAATTTACGATTTACATAACATGTCAGAATAAAGCAAAATTGAGCATAAACTTCCATTTTTGAGGATCATAAAACATTAGACAACTTCAAAATTACATTTATGAAGTTTGTTTGAACATGATTGAATACAAATATTCTAATAGCAAAATTTCGTAAATTATTCGTAATTTACGATTTTATCAACATAGCGAAATTGTACATTTTTCATATAAATATGAATTTTGAGGATTGTTGCATTGGAAATAGTAGCATGAAATCTAAACAACGGAATCGATCCTGATAAAATAAATTAATAGATGAGAATACGATAAATATATCGAAGTGAACGGTGGATAGCCTATTAGGCGGGGATTTCATTCTGTCACTGTATCAAGCGTTGGTCAAATTCATTTCTTTTAACATGATTATAATATGTCTCGCACTAGAAACTTATGAGAACCTATATATGATGAGGAACTGAGCAGAGTCCACCTATGCCAACTAGTTTTTTTTTTTTTTTTTTCATAAATAGTAATAGCAGGTAACCGTAATGGCTTTAATTGTATGTTGTGGCTACCACAAGATTTTCTTGGTTGACTATTATTACCGTATATTATATATACATATATATATATATATGGTTATGGTTTGTCATATTAGGTTATAGTTTTATTTTTATCTTCTTCTTTAATGGATTGTCTATGGGTGTTTCGGGCCTGCGAACAAAGAAATTCTTAGCTTTTGCTTTCTTTGTTACAGAAAAACATCCATATTTTAGCATATTTGCATTCTACCAGGCCCTTGAAAACGTTAGAATGCAAATAATGCTTTTTTTCTAATTCCAATTTCCAATATTTATTTCGATTTTTCTTTAATTATTCTTTGATTTGATATGGGTAGTCTCAGCTTGTGATCCGAGGAATTGTTTTGATACTGAAGTTGAGTCATCTTTAAATTTCATAAAAACATTTTTGCACTGATTATATTAATGTTTTTCAATATATATATATATATATATATATATATATATGTGTGTGTGTGTATGTATGTATGCATACATAGTCCCGTCACTCTAAAGTAAAACCACCACTGTTTTTTTAATGTTCTGGAAATGACACCACTATATTTTGCAAAAGTATAAATAGTGTGTAAACACTAAAATAATTTACAGTATTTGTTAAACATTTGCACAGTTAAGATGGAGTGGGGGAAGAAAAGAAAATAGAATCGCAGTACTTTAGGGATTGACCTGTGAAACTTCAACGTAAGTTTCCTAATTTCAGCGTATAGATGGATCTAATTTTCAGTAGAGCCCCTAAATAAAATAATAGGCCGGCGCATCACCGCCATTTTTTTGCCTCCGAAGAGGACAGCATTCCCGCTTGGCGTCCTTATCGCTTCCCTAATGATTTTAAGAAATCTTGATCTGAAGCTTATCCGGTCAAGATAAGAGCAATAAGCAACAATAATATTCCTAAAAACACATTTTTTTCACAGTACATTCTCAGGATGTCATTTTATTCTGAGGATATCCTATGGATGTACTATAATAATGATGTGTTGTTAGGGTGGTTTCTGTTTCTTTTACAAAATGTCGCCAAAACTCAAATACACAGTAATAGAAGGTCTGTGAACACTTTATATTCACTTCTTGAATGATTATAGCAGTTTATCGCTAAACAAACTTTCATATCATAGTTTACTTAGCTAAAATTATGAAATATAATAAAATAAGTCACTCTAAAGTAACGTAAGACGATAAAAAAAAATGTTTGTGGTTTGTTTATCAGAGAACCGCGCTGGGTACATGTGGCAACCCTAAGGCAACAAAATGCCTGATGCGCCAGCTCGTATATATAGGAGCCTTAATTTTCAGGTTTTTATGGATGACGTCATTACGAATATAGCGAAAGGCCTTCTTAACATCCCTACACAATTGCTTATTTTGGAAGACTTGGAGTCTCTCAAGAGCTGACTTGGAGTCTCTTAAGCGCTGACTTGGAGGCTGATCCGTACACAACGGACCCATAGGTCAAGATAGGACGGATCACGGATTTGTATAGTAACAATTTGTTTTTGATGGGCAGGCTGCTATTTAAAGCAAATAAATAATAAAGTGAGGTAGTGGCACATTGAACTTTTTTCAGAACTTCTAAAATATACTTGTGCCATAATAATTTGGAATCTGGGTAAAGTCCTAGGTATTTATAAGTTTTCCAGGGAATAGGTTCATTATTGAGTTAAAAATTATTGCTGCACAAAATTGCATATAATTTTATATGTAGATGCACCTCGACATAAATTAGTGTCTAAAAACTTTCGGTGTCAATCTCTCAGCAGGTGGCGCCGCTATACGTCGATGTCTGCAATTTCAGGTTAGGCTATGTCCCAGATTCTATTGCGTATAATCAAACAAAACTTGATCTGTAAGAAGGCCATTATGTGACATGCTGATTCAATTTGGATGCATATTTGCCAACAGGTGGCCCTGCTTATACTGCAATTTTCCTCGAGAACGGGAAAGCTATATCTCAACTTCTATGGCATATAACTGTATGAAACTTGATATATGAGATAACCTTTATAAAAATTCATTTTTTAAGACTTTATTTATAGAAAATAAAACTGTGTTTCTTTTCTTATATTTAGTGTTAGTTTTCTCTAAGAGGAAAATCGTCTCTGCATTCATTATGGTACATTATTTTAAGAAATAATAGTTTTGATAAAATATTTTTACTGGGTGAATTTCTATAGGAAGATATAGAAGAAAATCTTGTGGTGGCCACAACATATAGATTACATTATTTTGACAAATGGTTCATAATACAAAATGTTATTTATACCTCTTTTTCAAGAACAAACTTTTCAAGTGATAAACTATTATAATTCGTCGTCCCTTCAAAAAAAAAAAAAAATAAATAAATAAATAAAATAAAAAATCTGCGAAAATTACCAACATAAAATGAGAGAATGTCAGCTCCTTCAAAATGCTTATGAGATTAATGGCTATCAGTAAAAGATACAGTACATTTTTTTATTTATCTATTTATCTATTTTATTTATTTATTTATTTATTGACAAACGGTTCGTAAGACGAAATGTTATTTGTACACTTTAAAGAAAAATCACCTTAGGTAATAAACTATTGTTATTCAACATGATATAAAAAGGGGGGGGGGGGGGAGGAAAGAAAAAAAAAAAAAAAACTTGAAAAGATAATACTCTTCAAAAATGAAAATTTTCCATAGCTATTGCAACATGTTCAAATTTCGTAACAATTAGATCATTTTTATCAATAAAAAATCTGGAGTGACTCCACTCGACTTTCCGAACATTGAGGACGTAACAGTTTTGTAGATAAAGCAAAGAAAGAGGAGTTGTTAAACAAACGAAAGAGAGAAAAACATAATAGAGTGTTTGAGTATTTTTCTCCATTATTACACGATGTTTTAATTAACGCTACTGAACTTTGAAAGCCCATAGATCATAACGATAAAGAATTTTTCGTTGTATCTCTGTAAAAACCTATAAAGGCTAGATTCACCAAAATGCTTATAGTTAGTGCAACAGGGATTTATAATATTCATATAAATTTTCAGATCAATTGAATAAGGAGTTTAGATGCTATCGCACTTTTAAAAATTTGGTCCCATAGGCCATAATGATAAAGAATTTTTCTTTGTGTCCCTGTAAAAAAACTGTAAGTGCTAGATTCACCAAAATCTATACAGTTGGTGCAACTGTGACAATTATGTTGCAGCTGTTGGTGCAACATGTGTACAATTTTTTTGCTCAGATTAATAAGGCGTTTAGACGCTATCACACTTTTAAAAATTTGGCCCCATAGGCCATAATGATAAAGAATTTTTCTTTGTGCCCCTGTAAAAACACTGTAAGTGCCAGATTCTCCAAACTCTATACAGATTGAGTAACTGTGACCTATAATATGTGTATAAATTTTTTGCTCAATTGAAGAAGGCGTTTAGATGCTATCGCACTTTTAAGATTTTGGTCCCATAGACCATAATGATAAAGAATTTTTATTTGTGTCCCTGTAAAAAAACTATAAGTGCTAGATTCACCAAAATCTATAGGGTTCGTACTATGGTGACTTACAATATGCGTACCAACTTTCAGATTATTCGAACAAAGCGTTTAGACACTAGCGTGTTCACTCACAGACATACACACGTACATACACACACACACATATACACATCATCGCAAAAATAGTGAAAACGGACTCATTGTACTTCGAAATGCATAGAAACTTCAAAATATTAAATTCGGATTTTTGACATGATTACAATACTTTCCTCACTATAGTGTTCGGAAAGTAAAAAGAAGACGTACAATTACGTTTTGCACACGAAATGGGAAAAATAAAGTTTAGTATTTAAAAAGCAAATTCAGATTTTGTGTAGTAAGCAGAATATTTTCATGATATAAAGACACTGGGGAATTAAATAAAAACAGATATACTGGCTAACTTATTGTTTTAAAATGTAAATGCAATTTGCATGGGGCCATTAACAAAATCTTTGAAAAAAATAAATAAAAAATAAGAATTATTAAAAGTTTCAATCAAAGTAATACATACATACAAAATAAACTGGACAACGTGTACGGGGAACGCATTAGCCTGATTGTCATCTATTTGGAGCGGCAAGCGTTATACATGTTATTTATTTCATATCCGAAGTATTTTTCAAAATTAAAAATGCACTACTATTACTACTTTACCTGATCAAGCGATTTCATATAATTTTGGACTTAAAGGTTTGATTAACTTATCTCACAATGCAAATGTTGTATTTGATAAACATTAAATAAAAATAGAAAATCCTTAAAAAAAAAAAAAAAAAAAAAAAAAAAAGTAAATTTTCTAAGATGTATTTTGTAGTGCAAAAAATTGACTTTTTTTCGTTATTGAGGTTTATACTATACAGACTAATAATGAAGATACATCTATGCTCTATACTTTTTTACTTTCCGAACACTATAGTGAGGAAAGTATTGTAATCATGTCAAAAATCCAAATTTGAGATTTTGATGTTTCTATACGTTTCGAGGTCCAATGAGTCCTTTTTCACTGCTTTTGCGATGATGTATGTATGTGTGTGTGTGTATGTGTGTGTGTATGTACGTGTGTATGTATGTGTGTATGTCTGTGAGTGAACACGCTAGCATCTAAACTCTTTGTTCGAATAACCTGAAAGTTGGTACGTATATTGTAAGTCACCATAGTACGAACCCTATAGATTTTGGTGAATCTAGCACTTATAGTTTTTTTACAGGGACACAAAGAAAAATTCTTTATCATTATGGCTTATGGGAGCAAAATCTTAAAAGTGCGATAGCATATAAACGCCTTATTCAAATGAGCAAAAAATTTATACACATATTATAAGTCACAAATACTCAATCTGTATGGATTTTGGAGAATCTAGCACTTATAGTTTTTTTACAGGGACACAAAGAAAAATTCTTTATCATTATGGCTTATGGGAGCAAAATCTTAAAAATGCGATAGCATCTAAACGCCTTATTCAATTGAACAAAAAATTTATACACATATTATAAGTCACAAATACTCAATCTGTATAGATTTTGGAGAATTTAGCACTTATAGTTTTTTTACAGGGACACAAAGAAAAATTCTTTATCATTATGCCTATGGGGCCAAATTTTTAAAAGTGTGATAGCGTCTAAACTCCTCCTTAATATGAGAAAAAAATTTGTACACATGCTATAGGTCACAGTTGCACCAACTGTATAGATTTTGGTGAATCTAGTACTTACAGTTTTTTTACAGGGACACAAAGAAAAATTCTTTATCATTATGGCCTATGGGACCAAATTTTTAAAAGTACGATAGCATCTAAACGCCTTATTCAATTGAGCTGAAAATTTATATGAGTATTATAAATCACTTTTGCACTAACTATAAGCATTTTGGTGAATCTGGCATTTATAGGTTTTTACAGGGACACAACGAAAAATTCTTTATCATTATGATCTATGGGCGCAAAGTTCAGTAGCGTTAAATAAAACATCGTGTAATGTATGGAGAAAAATACTCAAACACTCTATTATGGTTTTCTCTCTTTTGTTTGTTTAACAACTCCTCTTTCTTTACTTTATCTACAAAACTGTTAATTACTCAATGTTCGGAAAGTCGAGTGGAGTCACTCCAGATTTTTTAGATGAAAATCGTCTGCATTGATCATGGAAAATAAGTTTGATGAAAAGTAATTGTATGTTATGATTTGCACTGCTTGATTTTCAATAGGAATATATAGAAAAAAGGTTTTTTGATGGCCATAATTGACTAATTTTTATGCGTTCGAATCAAAGTTAGTACTAGGTAAGAGGCACAATGTAATGTTATTTATATATATATATATATATATATACACAGGATGTCCCATAAGTCTGTAGACACATTAAAAATTCATAACTATTGAATGAAATGATAGAATTGAACGCGGTTTGCGGAAAAATCATCCTCGTAAAGGGGGAAAAATATAGTTACAATTTTTATCGGCAATAATTAGACAAATAGTTAAATTTTTCGCACAGATGTGAAAGAAAAATATGCAATTGAAAGTCCTATGAATTGCACAATTTTGCGATCAGAATAGTTTATTTCTTATTTTGGCTCCTGCTCGTGTATACATGAAATTTTAACACGTTGAGCGCCATGTCAGCTATTCTAGATTCTAGACATTTTGTCATGTATCTCTAAGTACTGAAGGAATCATCTTGAAACTTTAAGGAGTGTGCAGAACGTGTTATACTTCAAACATTTCAGTAAAAGTTTTACCCCGAAAGTAAAAGCAGTACCAATAAAAAATTAAAACGTTGAGCGTCCTGTCAGCCATCGGTGGCTGACAGTGTCAAATAGGATAGGGTAGGGTGGGGTAAAATGGGTCACTTTATAAATAATGCTAAGTAAATATAATTAGACTAGAATTTTTTTTAACCAATTTTTGTAACAATATTTTTCAAGTTTTTAATAACATTTTCCAATCTCAAAAAAGTTATGTTTATGAAAATGGCAACACAAGAAGAACAGTTTACATTCTAAAGATGATTGTGTGAAAAAAAACATGCTTAACTAACTTCAGAAAATCTATATTTTTTTATTAATAATAGTGCAAGCTTGAAGCATTTTTTCACAGAAGGAACTCTAGAGAACATCTCAAGCCAATCAGGTAAGAAAAATGTTAAATATATTCTTTTTTATTTAAATTTTTCTTGGGTGGGGTAAAATGGGTCATAGTTAGGCTTAGCTGATTCTTTTCAAATATAGATTAGCTGCAATAAATTTTGTTAAATTTAGGCAATGTAAGGGGCTTCTTTTCTTTAATTTTAATGTCATATTTAATAATTTATTAAATTTAAACAATGTTTGTCATTTATTAGAATTTTTATTTTGTTTTCAGTTTCTACATTTAAACAATGTAATTTTCTTTAAATTCAGGTTGTAATTAAATATTTAGACTTACTATGCCTCTTGTTCTTTTTATTTTGTTTTTGGATAAAGATGCACTAGACCTAGGTTTATTAGATTTATTTTGTTCTCAACTTAGCCTTTTTTTTATTTTATTTTTTATTTACATAGCATTTGTTATATGTATAATATTTTATTCTTCTTATCTTTCCAACAGGAAAATAATGGTCAACTGGGGCTCAGGATCCTCAGATCATATCCAAGAAAAAGGTTGTCCTCAAGGCTCATGTCTTGGTCCAGTTCTCTGGACATTAATCGCTAACACCATTCTTGAACCTGTGACCTCTAAAGGATTTGAAGTCTTCGCCTTCGCTGACGACTTCACGATAATCCTCTCGGGCAAAACAAGAAGGGATCTGGAATCTCAGGCCCATGATGCTTTAACAACTTTCTGCCAACTGCTTTCTACACTCAATCTCACACTTTCAGCAGCTAAGACACAGGCTCTTACCTTTTCTCTTCCCAGGATTCTAAAACGAAAACCGGTGATCAGGGTCAATGGAGTTAGTGTCTCCCATGTAGACAACACCCGAATCTTAGGGGTTACTATAGATAAGAACCTCAACTGGATTGCACATATCAACAATTTAAAGCTTAAATTACTCAAAATTTATCATAATTCTATAAAACTCGTGGGGAAAAATTGGGGTATTAAATCAAACATGTTAAAGATCTGGTACCGTGTAATAGTAGAAAAAATCATAACTTACGGGGCTGGAATTTGGGGGGGGGGGGGAATCTTTCAAAAACAGCAAAACTCAAACTCTTCTCTCTTCAAAGAATTTTCTTATTGCAAATTTCCAGGGGTTATAGAACTATTTCCACTGACGCATTGACGGTGATCACCGGGATTCCACCTATCTACCTAACAGTTAAATATGAATTTCTTAAAACTAACATTCTACAACTCAGTAACACTTCACTGCAAAATGAACACTTCCCCAATTCAGAAATACAACGTAAAACATGCAGTTGGCATATTCACCCTGCAGCTGATACCTCTCATGCCCTAGTCAATGTCTCAACTAATGCCTTCTCTCCTTCTCCTCCAGTGGCGGTGTATACTGATGGGTCAAAGACAGAACACGGAGTCGGCTCAGCTTTCTGTGTCCTTTCAGATAGGATCTTGACTCATCAGTGGGCCTCAAGACTGGGAGATTACAACACCGTATTTCAAGCCGAACTATTTGCCATCTATCAAGCCCTCCTATGGATTAATGAGATAAAAAATAGATTTTACTCAGTTCCAATCTACAGTGACAGTCTCTCAGCCTTACAGGCAATACACTGCCATCGGTCTAAACACCCTCTCGTAACGGAAATTAAACTACTTCTAATTAACCTGCAAGAAAATAATCTCTAGCTCACGTTTCGGCGCATCGGGGCATCATGGGCAATGAAAAGGCTGATGAGCTGGCTAAAACAGCCACTCAAAATCCGGACATCGGCTTTTTCCTCCCTCTCCCCCCTTCCTTTATCAAAAAGTCCCTTTTCCGTAATCTCCAGAAAGAATGGCAAGCTGAATGGGATACTTCAGACAAAGGACGCTACACCTATGCCCTCATTAACTCAGTAAAAAATTATAACTTTGATTTGTCTCCGGCAATTTCAGCCTTTCTGACGGGTCATGGACCTTTCAGAACCTACTTATTGCGTTTTCGTTGCTCGAGGACCACCCGATGCGAGTGCGGAGAGGAAGGCTCTCCTGAACATGCTTACTTTGCATGTCCCCTCACAACCCCACATCATTTACTCAATCCTCCAATTAGACCCAATAACTGGCTATTTAACATTTTAGAGCGTCCCCTTTTAAAAACTAAAATAACTAAAATCTTTGTGACCCTAATGGAACTATCCAATTTAACAAACGAAAAACTAATCTTACTAACTTTTCCAAAGTCCCGTCGCAAAAATTTGAACTTTTTTCAGCTGCCTACGAATTCTCCTCATTAGAAGCCTAAATTTTGTTTTTTATTAACTGCTGCCCTCTGGTCGCGTGGAATTTTATATACGGCAGCAAATGTAATTTTTTCTTTTCTATTTCTTTTTCTTTTCTTTTTTTTTTTTTTTTTTTTTTTTTTTTTTTAAGTGTTTATGCAATAAACAACGGGGGAGACTTAACCTCTAGAAACGGACTCTTTCAAAATTTCACATTGTTATGTGACATTTGTTGTCAGAGCCCTTCTTTGAAGGTTAAAATCGCTCAAAACTGCTGCATAGTGGTGAGCGGCCTCCTTTCGCATTTGAATACTTTGAATTCTTTGAATATTTTATTCTTATCAGCAAATCTGTCTCTTGTATCTCTAATACATCCTTGTTTTGCCTTGAACACTCTTTCAAACATTATTGAGATCTAAAATGTTGTTGTTGTTTTTTTAGAATATAAAACATCATATACTTTTATGTTTTTCCTGAGAATGGTGATATTGATATAATAAAAAACACTGACATTGTATCTGTTTTAGAAGAACCATTTTGCAATAACCGTGTGAGCAGTACTTCTTTAAAATGTAAAACTATCATTATTTAGCTATATACGTAACAAGTGTATTCCTTATTTTAGTGTATCTCATAATAAATATATTCTTCAGGCATTATTTGCATTATTTTGCGTTCTGACTCATTTTACCCCACAGTGGGGTAAAATGGGTCAAAACATACACAGTTAAGTTTAACCAATTTATAATTTTTAAATTATTATTATAAGTACATGAAAATGTTCTGAAATAATCAAATGTAAAGATACAATTGTTAAAGAACTGAAAAATTTTTTTTTATTAGTGCTACAGAAGATTAAATGTGAAAATAGCTAAAAAGTGACCCATTTTACCCCACCCTACCCTATAAAGCCGCGTCAACCATCGCTGGAGGATATAATATAGGATATAAAACTAAAAATATTACATTTAATGATTGAAAAATTATTAAAAATTTGCTTAATTTTTATTTATTACAGGAGGAATCATTATGGAATTTTAATGGATTTTAAGAAGTTGCGTCGCGTTCAACATGTTAAACAGTATCTAACAAAGTCACAATAATATAATACAAGTATTCCATGTTACAAATACTAGGGCATAACTAAGCAATTTAACAGAGGTGGACACTGCTCAGTTCCCATTAAATAGTTTTCGTAAATTTCCGCTATTAGTCATAATCACGGTAACTAGAGTAAATATAGTCTGAGTCTTGAGTTATTCTAGTTACCATACAGGTTATACTATATTCATAAAAAGAGCAATGAACTCAGTTGAGGAACAGGCCCAGTAGAAGACAGAAATCCCTCCATCCACTTATTACCCTGCTTCGATACATTCAGACTTATCCTAATGCGCTGCGCAATTTTGTTGGTTTCAATTCTTTTAGCTCTCATGCAATTCCATACTATTTTCCATCCAATAATTCTTATACTAGCAGTTTGTATGAAATATTGCACTATCCTGTTGCGTGTTTTTTACTTTCTTCTATATGTAATATAGAGAAAGTATTGGATTCGTGAAAATTTTCGACCTCCGTTTTTTGATGGATTTACACGTTTTGGGATGTCCAGAACACGAAGTGATAGTTTTTTAAAAATGTCTGTCTGCCTGTCTCACTTTTTTGTGGACGCTGTATCTCACGAACCAATGAATGAAATTTAACCAAACTTGGTATTTAGTTGCACCCTGACATAAACTGGTGCTGATTAGATTTGGGGATCAATCGCTCAACAGGTGGCGCAGTGATCACACTTTTGTAAACTTTCAACATGGCAGTATAGGACAAAATTTCGTATAAATGTGCATAATGAGAGTTATATTAAACGTGTGACTATAAAATTAATATGAATTATTGATAATAGTAGCAGTTAACAAGGAAAAAAAATTTGCGCACGCGGGGGCATCGGTTCCCCCTTGGGGGGTGGGTAAAGTTTCAAGATGGGTATCTTTCGGACGGTCTCGTCAATACCTTTAAAAGGAATGGTTGAACTATAAATTTGTGATAATTTTAAACAAAGTTATCGATTTTTTTTACTTTTCATAAAAAAAAAACTTAGAATTTTTTTTTTTTTTTTTTTTTTTTTTTTAAACGAAATTTAACCAAACTTGGTATTTAGTTGGTCCCCGACATAAACTGGTGCTGATTAGATTTGGGGATCAATCGCTCAACAGGTGGCGCTGTGATCGTATTTTTTTCTAAACTTTTAACATGGCAGTATAGGACAAAATTTCGTATAAATGTACATAAACAGAGTTATTTTTAACTTGTGATTGTAAAATTAATATGAATTATTGATAATAGTAGTAGTTAACTAGGAAAAAAAATCTGTGCATGTGGGGGCATCGCTTCCCCCCTGGCGGGTAAATTTTCAAGATGGGTATCTTTCGAAAGATCTCGTCGATACCTTTAAAACCTTATGGTTGAACTATAAGTCGGTGATAATTTAAAACAAAGTTGTCGATTATTTTTACTTTTAACGAAAAAAACTTCGAAAAAAAATCGTATTTTTTTTTTTTTCTTTTTAAATATTGTTACTGAGTGAATATGTATAGGAAAACATATAAGAAAGTCTTGTGGTGGCCACAACATACTAGTTATATAATATTTCAATTCAAACATTAATGTAAAATTATATAATGACTAAGAAGGTTTAGAAATAGGAGCGCCACCTTCAACAAGCTATTCAATTTTCTGTTAGTCATTGACACAGGGAATCACAGAAGATTAGTAATAGCAATGCTATTTGTCAGCCAATATACGCCCAAAACAAGCCATCATTATTCTTCATAATGGCTATCTTATATATTAAATTCGGTGCATTTATGCACTACAGAAGCTAAGATGTAGCCTTCAAATACATGAGGATATATAAAACATAGCGGCACAATCAACCATCCGATATATACCCAAATTGAATCAGCGTAGTAATTCATAATGACTCTCTCATTTATGAAATTTTGTGTAATTGTACAGCACAGAAACTCATAGCTTTTCTGTAAATGAGATAAATCGCAGCGTAACAGCGCTTCTAATTAAATATACGCACCAAAAGTTGATAGGCACCAATCTTTGTCAAGGTAAAAGTAAATATAAATATTTATGAAATTCTGTGTATTAGTTTTTGATCTAGAGCTGCCACAAAATTTTGATCGCACACGCAGTCAGACAGACAAACGCATGTTCTCTAAAAAATGGTCATATTGTGTCAAACCTCAAAATGTGTAAATCCCTAGAAAACCAGAAGTTGTAAAACTTTTAAAATCCAATATTTTCTTCTAGGAACACATAGGAAGAAACAACTGTTTTTCTAGTGTGTTGTTGTATGATTTAAGGCTGATTGTGTACTCCATGGAAGGATCTAAGCTTGAGTTGAATACCGTGCGTGGGTGTCTTTCTAAAGAACCCTATCCTGTTTTCACGCAACTTTCAGAGAAAACTCCAAACGACTAGATTAACGAGTGTGACCCGTGTTGAACCCAGAACGAAATCTCTTATCTAACAAATTTGAGAACAGAACTTCTTGCCCACTGACAGGTCTATGACTTTCTTCTATATGTAATATAGAGAAAGTATTGGATTCGCGAAAATTTTCGAAGTCCACTTTTTGATGGATTTACATGTTTTGGGATGTGGAGGACACGAATTAATAGTTTTTAGAAAATGTCTGTCTGTCTGTCTGTATCATTTTTTTTCTGGACGCTGTATCTCACGAACCAATGAATGAAATTTAACCAAACTTGGTATTTAGTTGCACCCTGACATAAACTGGTGCTGATTAGATTTTGGGATCAATCGCTCCATAGGTGGCGTTGTGATCGCATTTTATGCAAATTTTTAACATGGCAGCATAGGACAAAATTCCGTATAAATGGGCATAAAGAGAGCTATTTTACACTTGTGATTGTAAAATTAATATGAATTATTGATAATAGTAGTAGTTAGCTAGGAAAAAATTTTTGTGCGTGTGGGGGCATCGGTTCCCCCCCCCCCCACACCGGGGGGAAGTACCCACCCGGGGGGGCAAAGTTTCAACATGGGTATCTTTCGAAAGATCTCGTCAATACCTTTAAAACGAATGGTTGAACCATAAATCTGTGATAATTTAAAACAAAGTTATCGCTTTTTTTTACTTTTAACAAAAAAAAAACAGAAAAAAATCGCAATTTTTTTTTTTTTTTTTTTTTTTTTTTTTTACAAAATTTAACCAACTTGGTATTTAGTTGGTCCCCGACATAAACTGGTGCTGATTATGTTTGGGGATCAATAACTCAACAGGTGGCGCTGTGATAGCATTTTATCTAAATTTTTAACATGGCAGCATAGGACAAAAATTCGTATAAATGTGCATAATTAGAGTTGTTTTAAACTTGTGATTGTAAAATTAATATGAATTATTGATAATAGTAGTATGTAACTAGGAAAAAAATTTTCTGCATGGGGGGGCATCGCTTCCCCCCCTGGGGGGGATAAATTTTCAAGATGGGTATCTTTCGAAAGGTCTCGTCAATACCTTTAAAACGAATGGTTGAACTATAAATCTGTGATAATTTAAAACAAAGTTATCGATTTTTTTTACTTTTAACAAAGAAAAAAAAAAAAAAAAAAAAATCGTACTTTTTTTTTTTTTTTTTTTTTTTTAATATTGTTACTGATTGAATATGTATAGGTAAATATAGAAGAAAGTCTTGTGGTGGCCACAACATACTAGTTTTTTTCCTGAGTTTGCTTTATGGGATGTTTAGTTTGCAATGCTGACAGAGAGATGTGTGTGTAGGGGGCGTGGCCAGACAGGGGGCTAAGATAACTAGCGTGGGCAGGGACCGATTTACTCAGTTGGAGGCCCAGGGCACTCATGTTCAATGGGCCCCTTTTCCTCGTACTTTAATATTACAACAAACAAAACAAACCGCATATTTTTGATTCACGTGTCTAAAAATTTTCTCCACTTTTCATTTTATTGGTAAGAATTAACTAGATCCGATGCTTATCTATCGGATCAACGTACATCGCACCCGCGTATCTGCACTGCGGTGCGTGCCTCGGATTTAGTTAGCCTTAGTAAGACTTTGGAATGCAGTATCGGTAGTATGCAGTTGTATTTGCGTTTAGCAAAAATATCGCAATTTTTTCAGTGAACTGACAGTTTCCTCGAAAGATTATACAGTGATTTATATAACAGCGCATTAATACCTCCATCTATCGACGAAAAAACAAAAAGCAATGATCATTATAGCAAACTTTGGAAATTTTTCATTTTAACTACTTTTTAAATGTATGATTGAATTTCTTGGAGGCCCCCCTCAGTGAGAGGGCCCAGGGCACATGCCCCGAATGCCCTGCCTTAAATCAGGCACTGAGCGTGGGGTTGAAACCGACTTAACAGTTTGTTTCAATGATCAAAAATGAAAATTTATATAATTTCGAAGTATTTGGGGGGGGGGGGGGGGGGGAGCAGAGCTTGAGCCCTCATAGGCTGTCTTGGCTACGCCCATGTGTGTAATCTTGATATTCAGATCGATCAAAAGTCCTATTATTTATGGGAATTTTGGAGAAAACCACGAAAATCTCTGACCAGTTAGGGTGATAAGCACCATCTGGGTTCGAAACAAGCACTTCTTGTCTTCTAACTCCGAAAGCCGAGCCTATCGGCCAATGCTGGGGCTGAATGTTTGAAATACGTCACTGGTATGGTGGAAAAAAGTGCGACAGGAAAGTTACTTAGAAAATACGGCGGCATATGTTAGAAACACATTCAAATTCCTTACCATTTGAGCCATTATGTAGAAATTATAGATGATAATACTTAAAATATTTTTATGCATCTCTGAGTATAATAAGCGATTCAATGACAAATTAATAATAAAAAAAAAGCTATTAATTTGCATTTTATTAGTATATGCTCAGTTTTGTGGAGATTAAAATCTTACGTACACACAGATGACTTTTCCATCTTCAGATCCTCGTAAAATTAATATAAGACTCTTATAAAAAACCAGCCTTTCCAAACATTTTAAAATAAAATAGTAATTAAAATTAATTTTTGAATATCGCGAATTTTCAGGTTATTATGCAAATCTAGATCTACCTAGGTTGCTGCACTTAAGAAAAAATAAAAAATAATAATAATAAATAAATAAATAAATAAAAATAAATAAATAATTGGATATGTATTTTTATTATTATTTTCCAATTTCACATATGTATAATTACACTTTGAGCTTGAAAAAATAGTCTAAAGTTACTAAAAAAAAAAAAAAAAAGGAAAAAGGAAGAAATAAACAAATAGAAAAGAAAAAGGCTATGAATTAAAATTTTTTTAAATCATTTTACATAATCTAGAAGAAAAAATCTTTTGTTAAATGTAACTGGCAAGCAAATTAATCTTATTTTGCATATTTTTATTTTATTTTGAACGGCAAGACTGGAATAGCACTCATGCGTCATGCATAAAACAAAAAGAAAAAAATCTTTAAAGAATATTCCAGAAAATACTAAACATCTAAAAATTAGATGGCAGCACTAATCAAAGAACACCTACTACCTACTACCACGGACCTACTACATGCATTGCTCATTGATTCCAAGAATTCAAAGAATATTCGAGAAAACAATCATAAAATCGCTAGATGGCAGCTCAAAACAAGACAATATTTCCCGATTTCATTCATGTGTTTTCATTTTCCAAGCAGGCAGTGTATTTTCGTCAAGGAACATTCGAGAAAACACTCGTAAATAAAAAGCTAGATGGCAGCACTATAGAAGACGATCTTTCCAGTCATTTCTAGAATAGCTCCTTTGATTATAAATAGAAGGAAGTGCGGGCTACGCCAGATTTGATTCAGAAGTTCTGAATTTGATTGTATTCTGAAACTCTACTGCAGCGTTTTAGCTGTGCGATATTGTTTACGCTCTGTTTTGCTATTTGTTGTGACAAATTTTCATTTAAGTGGAATTACAGTTTTGTGTGAAAGTGAAGTAGAGAGGTAAATATGCCAAGTGGAAAAGCTCCTGCGATCGGTATCGACTTGGGTACCACCTATTCGTGCGTTGGAGTCTTTCAGCATGGAAATGTTGAAATTATCGCCAACGATCAAGGAAATCGCACGACTCCAAGTTATGTGGCCTTCACAGAGACTGAGAGACTAATCGGAGATGCTGCTAAATCTCAAGTTGCTCTAAATCCAGAAAATACTATCTTCGATGCAAAGAGACTCATTGGCAGGCGATATGATGATCCAAAGATCCAGCAAGATCTGAAAAACTGGCCCTTCAAAGTCGTCAACTGCGGTGGAAAGCCTAAGATCAGTGCAGAATTTAAAGGTGAAAACAAACTTTTTAATCCTGAAGAAATCAGTGCTATGGTTTTAACTAAAATGAAAGAGACTGCAGAATCTTACCTCGGACAGAAAATTACTGATGCTGTAATCACCGTACCTGCATATTTCAATGACTCACAGAGACAAGCTACTAAAGATGCCGGAAAAATTGCTGGACTTAATGTTCTGAGAATAATTAACGAACCGACAGCTGCTGCTTTAGCTTACGGACTAGACAAGAATCTTAAAGGTGAAAAGAATGTTTTGATTTTCGATCTCGGTGGAGGCACATTCGATGTTTCCATTCTGACGATTGATGAAGGATCTTTGTTCGAAGTGAGATCGACTGCTGGTGACACACATCTTGGAGGTGAAGACTTCGACAACAGAATGGTTGCTCATTTTGTAGAAGAATTCAAAAGAAAACACCGTAAAGATCTCCGTTCAAGTCCGAGAGCTCTTAGACGCCTACGCACTGCCTGTGAGCGAGCAAAACGAACCCTCTCCAGCAGCACAGAAGCCAGTATCGAAATTGATGCTCTCTTCGAGGGTATCGACTTCTATTCAAAGATCAGCAGAGCAAGATTTGAAGAGCTTTGCATGGATCTTTTCCGATCAACTTTGGAGCCAGTTGAACGAGCTTTAAAAGATGCTAAATTAGATAAGGGCAGCATTCACGATGTCGTCCTAGTAGGAGGCAGTACGAGAATTCCTAAAATTCAAAAACTGCTGAAAGATTTCTTCAATGGAAAAGAACTGTGCATGTCTATAAATCCAGATGAAGCTGTGGCTTACGGAGCAGCCGTTCAAGCAGCAGTACTGACTGGAAGTAACGACGAAAAAATAAGAGATGTCCTCTTGGTTGATGTTGCTCCGCTCTCCTTGGGTATTGAAACTGCTGGAGGCGTCATGACTAAAATTATTGAGAGAAATTCTCGAATCCCATGTAAAACATCTCAGACATTCACCACATATTCTGACAATCAGCCTGGTGTTGATATCCAAGTGTATGAAGGTGAGCGAGCAATGACGAAAGACAATCATCTACTTGGAAGGTTCCAGCTTTCCGGTATTCCTCCAGCACCTAGAGGAGTGCCTCAGATTGAAGTCACATTTGATATGGACGCCAATGGTATCTTGCAAGTGTCAGCTCAAGACAAGAGCACGGGAAAATCACAGAGCATCCGCATTACGAATGACAAAGGTCGTCTGTCCAAAGAAGAAATAGAGAGGATGCTGAATGAAGCCAAGCAGTACGAGAAAGAGGATGCCGAGCAAAGAGAAAGAATCGCATCTAGAAATTCCCTCGAATCTTACGTGTATTCTGTAAAACAAGCAACTGACTCAGCTCCTGAGGATAGACTTTCTTCAGCAGACAAGTCAAAAATCAAAGAAACTTGCGAAAGTGTCATTCAATGGCTGGACAATAACACGCTCGCCGAGAAAGACGAAATAGAACACAAGATGAAAGAAGTGCAATCTGAACTGACTCCTTTTATGACCAAACTTCATCAAGGTAGTGCAAACCAAAGCTGTGGTGCCAACTTTAATCCTGGTCAAGCACCAAAGAGTAGTGCTAATAATGGTCCTACAATTGAAGAAGTAGATTAGGACTATTCTGAATAATAGTAATTGTGATAAGACTGTTTTTAGATTCACATAATGTTCCTATGTTCGCTTTGGTCCAAGGTGAGTCTTAAGAATCATATCAATTGTAAATAATCATCATTGTATTTTTAATTTATTTGTAAATAATCATAATTGTATTTTTAATTTATTTAATAAATGTATTTTTTAAATTATATATGTCTCTTTATTGTGTTTTTCTTTTCTTTCTGAATTTTTAAATTGCCTGAAAAGAGAATTGATAAATCATAAAATGACTTGATTAAACTAATTTTAATGAGACTTAATGCGAGTAAAAATAATAGAGTTTATTCAATTTTATATTATTGAAAGTAATCTTGGTTAAAATATTATGACTTTCTTATTCAAATTAATTTTAACGGAACTTATCTCGTTAAAAGATTATTCTAAAATTTACAATATTAAAATACATACGTAATTGTTATTTTCAATTCTCCCTAAAATAAAAACAGCTATTATAAAAGGATTTCTTCAAAATATGTTTGATGCTGCTATCTATTGACAGTATTATAATGTTATTTGAACATCACATAATTTTAAAGTAAACAATGTTAAAGCTCATATTTGTTCACATTATAATACACTATATCTCAATATTACAGCGTTATCTTTGAAAAATACTGTATAAAATTATTAAGTTCAGTATGTATAAGTAATTTCATTTAATAGATATGTTTAACTCATATACATAGGAATATGATTCCTAAGTCTATGGTTTAAATATGAGGTGTAGTGCTGCCATCTATTAGCATACTTAAAACCATAAGATAGAAATCGTGTAATTCAGTCTGTATCTCGATGGAATGCCCTCCGTGGGGGGTCTTCTCTGGAAAATATCACATAAATTTTTTAATGATAAAAAGTAGTTCTGTATAACAGTTAAAATTTCAAAGCTAAATCTTAATAATAATTAAAAACAAGAATGTTCATTCGTATCGCATATATTTCAGAATTTAAACTAAATAAATTTGACATTGTGAACATCTGATTTCTTAGGTTTCTTTTCAATCTTATGTATTAACCCTTACAGGGGCGGCGGTATATATTTTATACCACCTACCAGTTGCAAAAATTCATCTCGGAAATTTTTTAGCAAAAACTTACATTTATAACATAGCAGAAAATGCCGGCTTTTTTAACCTTAAAATTTCTTCTAGTTTAATTTAGTTCATGAATTCCGGTGGCAGTATAATTTAAATGATCCGAATTGTCTTGCACCGCAAAGGGTTAATGAAATTAATTGTATTTGATGTTAAGTATATGCAATTAATAAATAATCGGAAAACTTTAATTTTATAGAAAAATTAAAGAGATTTTTTTTTTTTTTTTTTTTTTTATGTTAATGGCAAAACGTATAATGGCAACGTATTGCAGCACTCCTGCCTACTTTGTTTGCCTGACGAAGGATCACGTTCTCTTTTGACCCGAAACAGTTGTTGCGATATCTTGGATTTTATGATTTTTATTCAAATTTTTGCATTTATTACTTTTAAACGAAAGCTTTGTGGTGCTTTTTTATAACACTATTAAGGAATACAACTTGATATTTTAAGGTGAAGAATCAGGTTTTTCTTTTTTACACATTTTTGTATATTTAAATCAAAATATAACTATTACATTAAATTATATGTAGAAAACATTGTTCACCAAATGAGTGAAAATTATTTTAAGTGTTATCGCCACAAACTTACAGAAACTTAAGATTTTGTTATGAATGTAAGAATAAGTCTTTGCAACCAACAAGGAAAGTATGAATCAGTATGTCAGGGCCCTTGAACATTTTTAGCTGTTTTTACTAAAATAAACACATTCAACAAAGGAAGCAATGCGTTGTGGTATGATGTTTGATTTGGGCCTGCTGGATAACTATATTCAAAACTCGGCAAAATTTAATTACTTTATTGAAATTAATAATTAATTACAAAAATATATATTAAATTTAACTAAGGAGGAAAATACAAAAATTATTTTATTACAACTGTAAAAATGTTTTTCATTTTTAATTTGAATTTAAATAAGTAATTTACGAGAAAATATTTTTTTCTTGTATCAACTTTTTTTTATTATTATTAATATATTTTATATCAATGCCACTAGGAAATAATGTTGATGGTATGTTTTAAACTGTGTTATTATTCATACATAAAATAAATGTTCCATTAAATGATTAAAATACTTTAATTTCAATGAAAAAAAAAATATTTTAAACATTTATATATATATATATATATATATATATATATATATATATATAAAGGAATAATTCAAAGAAAAATAACTTTTATATCACTTTCTGAATGTTTCATTTAAATTTCATTAACATTTTAAGCGGTGGATACAGAAATAATAATAATAATAATAATAATAAAATCTAATTTTGTGAATATCGCACCCTTGTGTAACATGCTCACCAAATCACTACAATTTGGAAAACTATACTGATGGGCAAAAATATTTCAATTTTTTTTTTTTTTTTTTTTTTTTCCTTTATTGACTTTGATAACATACACAAAAGGAAAAAAGAAAAATTCAAAATTTGAGAGAAATTGACAAAATATTTGCACAACATATTAAAATAGGAATATAAAATTATTTCTCAAGTTGTATCATTAAAAATTTTAAATAATAAAAAAGAAAAAAAATCTTACCTCAGCAAGATTCAACTACAAAGCAGCCAATCCTGTACAATCTTAGCTAAGATATCACCTGTTTGGGTATCTTTCAATCATGTTTGCAAGGCAAAAATGAAAAGTTTAATGATTTTTTTTTTTTTTTTTTTTTTTTTTTTTTACATATTTCCTTGATTTTTCTTTGATACTTCCAAATTGATAAAGTTCCCTGATTTTATCCTGTCTTCCCTGATTGTCAACACACTGTTTTATGTCATCACCACTAGTAGAAAACGTTGATCTCCTACTTTTAAAAAGCAACACCACCAATTTCCAAAAACCAACAAAAATTGAAAAAAAAAAAACAAAAAAAAAACAATAACTTCCAAAATGTCCATGATGTGCGCTTCAATATTGAATAAAATTGTAATGAAATTAATTGCGATAAATTTTCTTTTATATGTTCTGCTCATTGTGAAATATATTTATGCCCTGATCTCTCTCTCTCTCTTTTTTTTTTTTTTTTCCTTCTAATCATAGTCAGTAATAATTAGAAAATTTGTAAATTTAAACATAATTTTCTTTATAAATGAATAATTTTTCCCTCTATTCCTTGTTAATATCTTTTTAAACGAGTGTATTTATTAATATTTATTTATTTATTTAAATTCAATAATTATTTTCTCTTAAATTATTCATTTATTTCAATAAAGAAATATTTTTTTATCTGGAAAAAAAAATTAAATATCCCGTAGAGTTTTAAACGAAGTAAACATACCTCGACACCATCCTTCAATGCTCAGAACTTTTATTAAAAAAAAAAAAAAAAACAGCTAAAAGTTCAAGGATCGTATCTTGAACCGTAAAGGTGAGAAAGGGGAGGAGGTGGGGGTTGCACAAAATTTGTACCATAGCCTATATTTTCGAGTATGCTCTTTCAATTGAAATTTTATTGATCCATCCTTCTCTTTTAAGTTAAAATCTGTGAAAGATAGATCTAGGTATTATTATGATGAGAGTAGTCTTTATTTCAAGCAATTAAAAAATGGCATTACCAATTTGCGGTAAACCACCTTTAATAAAGCAAAAAGTCCCACAACGCTTTTTTTTTTTTTTTTTTTTTTTTTTTAGTCTCTTGTTCAAAATTAAAATCTTATGATCAAATGTAAATTTCTTCCATTATATAAAATTTCAACATGATTTTTGTTTTCTCCTTTATTAGAGCAGTAAAAAATGGTCTTTCACACAGAGGCTAGTTAATTATTAGATGATAATACTTATATAAGGCGCACACCATGATTTTTGAAGTAAATATTGTGTTAGAGAATATAGCGTACATAAATAAAATACTGTTTAATTAACAGTCAACAATTTCTTTTCAAAATGATTGTATTAGCTTCAGTTTTATTTTTGTAATCTGGCATAGCATTTCTGTAAAGGTTTATTTTCATGCCATACATATATACATCTGAAATAATTAAAACCACATTATAATTTATTATTTAAGTTTAAGATGATTTTGTCCTTCTCTCCTCCAGTTCCTTTGAATTGCAATAATTTTCAGAAATTTTAAGGTGTTTCTTTTTCTTTCTTTCTTTCATTTTTTTTTTTTTTTTTTTTTGTAAATATATAGGCATTTTAAACACCTTAAAAATTTCTTCATGCAACAAAAGTGTCTACTTACACCCAGCAGAAAAGGTCAATCAGTTAGACTGGAATCAACATCAGTGTAAACATTATGAAATGTGTGATCTACATTAACTTGGATATTTTAATTGATCTATTGAAAGCAAGATTCAGAATTGATAGCACAAATAAGTGCTGATAAATCCTTATGAGAAATTAATAAATCGTAGTTATCACAGGATCACCTAATTTTTATTACTTTCTTCTATATTCAATAGAAGAAAGTATTGGATTCGTAAAAATTTTCGACTTCGGTTTTTTGATAGATTTACACGTTTTGAGAGCTGTAGAACACGATTTGACCATTTTTAGAAAATGTCTGTCTGTGTGTGTGTGTGTGTGACAAAATTTTGTGGCAACTGTATCTCAGGAACTACTGCACAGAATTCCACACAAATTGGTATTTAGTTGCACCTTGACATAAATTAGTGCCTATCAGTTTTTGGTAAAAATTGTCTTACAGGTTGCGTTGCCATCCCGCTTTTTCTAAATTTTTAACATGGTGATATAGGACAAAATTTTGTATAAATGTGCATAAAGAGAATTATTTTTTAGTAATCATTATGAAATTTACAAGGCTTATTTATAATAGAGATAGTCAACTGGGAAAATTTTTTTGTATCTGTAGGAGACTCGCCACCCCCCTGGGGAGAAGTTTCCCCTCGAGGGGAGTAAATTTTCAAGATGGGTATCTTTCGAAAGGTCTTGTCAATACCTTTAAAACGAATGGTTGAACTATAAATCTGTGATAATTTAAAACAAAGTTATCGATTTTTTTTTTACTTTTAACGAAAAAAAAAAAACTTTTTTTTTTTTACAAAATTTAACCAAACTTGGTATTTAGTTGGCCCCTGACATAAACTGGTGCTGATTAGATTTGGGGATCAATCGCTCAACAGGTGGTGCTGTGATCGTACTTTTTCTAAATTTTTTACATGGCAGTATAGGACAAAATTCCGTATACATGTACATAATGAGAATTATTCTTAACCTGTGATTGTAAAATTAATATGAATTATTGATAATAGTAGTAGATAATTTCGAAAAAAAAAATTGTGCATGTGAGGGCATCGCTTCCCCCCCCCCCCCTAAAAAAATTTTTAAAAAAAAAATAGTAATTTTCTTTTTTTTTTTTTTCCAATATTGTTACGGAGTGAATTTTTATAGGAAAATATAGAAGAAAGTCTTGTGGTGGCCACAACATACTAGTTTTTTCATAGAAATCTCCTGTGATCCATTAAGATAATTATGGTGGATGAAAAAAAAGAAAATAAAACTTTGAAATTTTTTTTTTTTTTTTGTGTGTGTGTTTATTTAATTTAAATTTAGTTTTGGATCTTGTTTCATTGATAATTATGTTTATTTCTCAATGTTTGATCCAGTTAAAATAATTATTGTTTACAAATAACTTTTCAATTCAATTTAAAATAAATATTTTTGAAATATTATTATATTGATCATTATGATTACTAACTCTTAAAATGTCTTTGGAAAACATACTTGCAAACTACTCATTATAAAAGTACAGAATCTCTATTCAAATCATCCCATGGATCCCAGGGTGTCACAAAAAGATTGAAACACAGCTTAATTCATTACCTATTAAAGATAAATGAACAATAAAATTTGCAAAAGTACTCAAGGTAAGACCACATTATTAAAAATTTCTTCCCATTAATTTCCAATAAGTTACTTTTTAAAATTTTATACAACTCCCTCTAGACAAATTTGTCTTTTTTTTTTTTTTTTTTTTTTTTTTTTTAAACTTTTAATGCAACAATATCATTAAAAAAAAAAAAAAAAAAAAAAAAACAGCCTACCTCTATCTTTAAAATTGAGCAGGCTTTACTTTAGTGAAAAATGAATGCTGTGCATAGGGACCACATAAGAAATGAAATTGTAAATTTGTGACATATAAAATGATAAAATGTATGATAATATTTACGTTAAAAGTGTTTTGGCATATTTAGGGTAGAATCACAACCCAGTTAGTCACCCCTCACCCCTCTCTCTCTCACTCACGCACGCCCACACACACACACACACACACATGTATAATATTTAAAACTGCCATTTTGTATTTGAAAAATTAAGATAAAAAATAAATATGTAATTTATTTTCAAATTTCTCATACTTCACAAAGGTGTTTTGAGATACACAGATGATTTTAAAGAAAATCATTTGTTTTATAACATCTGCATTTGTTTTTTTTTATTTTCAGATAAAATTATTGAACTAAAAAGTTTCAAAATATTTTTTATACAAGATGGAAAATTCAAAACATATTCAAAGTTTTAAATGTATGTTCTGCATGAGCGTCTGTTTAACTTTTAACTTTTTTTTTTTTTTTTTTTTTTTTTTAAATAGCTCTGTAAGGTTTTTCAGTCAAAAGAAATGATTTTCGAATTATAACAATTTATTAATTTAATATCAAACACAAAATTTCTTGATTAAATGTACAAAAATTTCTGGATTACATTTTACGTGAGTTTTTTTCTAGAGGAATATATGGTAGCAAGTTTCAACAGTTATTACTCTTATAAGACTGTCAGAGTTTTCATAAAAGTAGAGTCACTGTTTGTTTAGTGATATCAACGGGACTATTTGGTCCTCTCATGGAATCTCATCGATTCTTTTCAGATACACAAGTTAATGGAATCTTGTCACTCTGTGCATTACAAAGTTTACATCCAGTTCTGGTAACTGACGCTCGACTCTCTCTCTGTTTCTTCCTTCGAACCCCATCTCAAGATGGGTGTGGGGGCAGTCCAGCTCCCTGAATCCCTCTGATTTGCTGCTGACCAGATATGGAATTCTGAAATGTTCACTAACACCCACACTTCATATGACTACAAGGGGCCCTTTTGGGAGCAGTGAGAAGAATTCCTTTCAAACTCAGATGCAGAAAGTTTACTTGTTACAGCCCCTTTTCTTAAATAATACAACTACTTACCTTTAAGTATATTATTTTAATTATATGTCCCATCTTCTAGAACATGTAAAATAAAATTGAATACTGCATTAGAGATGAGACAGGCTCAGCCCGAACCTGGGCCCGATCGGGCTCAAATCTCACGCAAGTCTTCGGGCTCCGGGCGGGCTCGGATTCAAGCTAAAAGTCCCGTTTATTTTATACTTCACTAACTAGAAATGTAAAAAAAAAAAAAAAAAAAAACTGGCAGTTGCTCTATGGGAAATAAACATGCTGTTTCTTTCGTAAGGAAAATATTTTGCAGTTCCTTGTAAAGTTAGTTTTAAATAGATAAGAGATATTGTTATAAATCGCAAAATAATCTTGCAAACCTTAGTAGCTTTGATTTTCTTTTTTTCTAAATAGAGCTTTTTTTCAACAGGATGCATATTATCAGAATGTCATAATGTTATACAGTAATCCTTCCTTATTCGTTATATTGGGGCTCATTATATCACTCATTCGGATAAATCGGGCTTTTTTTTTTGTCCCCCTGACAGGCGCGTTGTAAACAATGGGTTGCACTATAAATATATATTATACAGAGAAATATATACATGTATACAGAGACACAGACATTAAAAATTGTTATAATAAAATTTTTAGTTATTTAAAAAGAGGACTGATAATAAGAAAATTAATTTGAAAAAGAAAAAGGTATTTAATTTTACTATTGTGTATGCGTAGCGTATCACTTTCAATATCGGGCTCTGGCTCTGATCACACAAAAATTTTTCGGGCTTGGGCAGGCTCAGTTCAAAAACGTTTCAGTCCCGGGCAGGCTTGGATTGCCAAAATAGAACCCGATCTCACCTCTATACTGCATGTATTTCATGACTCAGATAATCAGACTACTATTTTTCTCTTATACAAATTTTAAATGGAACTTTCAGATATTCTATTAAAATGCACTTCGATTTTTTTTTTTCTTTTTGCAGACACATAGTGCCATACTTTTTATCTAAAAATTCCATTATAAATTTGTATATGATCCCTATTTTCATGGTGGAAACAGCTTTTTAAGTGATATGCAAAAAAGGTAAGTCAATTTTTTTTCCTGTACGGTAATTCAATTGTTTTTAAAGGTGCAATTCCGGATATTTTTGTAATAGTCTTTCTGGATAAAAAATATTTTTTTTTTATTGACTATATTTAAAGGGGTTGTATAAAAATTTAAAAAGTAACCTTTGAAAATTAATGAAGTTTTTTCTTAAAGTAATATTATTTCTTACCTTATTTTGTCTTTTTTTTTTCCCTCCAATTTATATCTCCACTTATGCCTGATAGATAAAGAATTAAACTGCATTTCAATCTTTTCAGACACTCTGTGTAATAAAATATAAACACTGAATATATTGACAATACGTGATGCACAAGTACAGCTTTATTGTGATCTATTTAATGTTAATGTAATAACTTTTTAAATTCCATGGAATCCCATGCAATAAGAAAAAGAAGTTTTTAAGTATTTTCTTATCAAATTGCCAATGTGATTTTTAACCCTTAACAAATATTTCTGAAAAGATAGTATCAATCTGCAGCTAAAAACAATATGTGCCAACCAGTGATGTAGCATGGTATTTGAACCTGGGCCTACTCCAAAACTAATTACTACTCTTTAAGTTGATACTATTTCATATAATTTAAGTATGTAAATTTTCAATTTCTCAAAATAATAAATTTAATTTTATATGCGAATTTTGTTGCACTCAACTTAAAAGCATATATCTATATTAACTTACTGAAGGATACTTTGATTGCTTCGTTGATGATTACATTTAAATGAATTTTCAAAGAAATTGAATTACTATATTTTATATCACTTAATAAATAAAACTAAAATAATCCATTGAAATGGCTTAAAACTTAGCCTGAGGTCCTTGCTGCCTTTGTCTGTGTATTCCTTACCTGCATTACATCGGATCTGACTGCTTGTGGCAGTGCCTTAACCGAGCACTTTAATGTAGATGCTTATCAGGCCACAGACAGGTTTTATACATCAACTTAATCTATATAATATTTCTCTAACGTGGTCCAGTTATGATTATATTTTGTCAAAACAATGCGATACTGGTGTAATTAATAAAATAAGCGAGGATGAAAAATAATATTTAAAAATGAACAATATTTAAGCATGCAGACTTAGCTCAATGAACTAATCAGAAAAAATGACGACATTTGTCAGATAATATTATTTTATGGAAAATATATTTTTAAAAGTTGCTTTTTCAGAATCTTTGCAAACGTCATTTTTAAACCTAGGAATACTTTAAAGATATATACAGAATATGAATTATTATCATACATTGACTAAAACACACAATTATAAAAAATATTATTAAAATAGGAATCAATTTTTTAACAGAAAAAAATATTTTATAAAAAACTAAACCATGAAGTGGATTTCTAAATTTAAAACATTTTAAAACATACAACCTTAATTCTTCTAGTCGGCAAGTTGACATGAAGAATTAAGGTTGTATGTTTTAAAATATTTTAAATTTACAAAAAAATATACCAAAATAAATAAAAAGTCATCGCCAACATGGTGACAAAAATTTAAAAGACGTAATGTGAGTCCTATACTAAAACTGGCAAATTAAAATTTTAATTAGGTGGTGAAATTGGTATAATACTTATGAGTTTCAAATTTAAAAGATAAATATGAAAAGTGTTGGAAGTAGCGAACGATTCATTTTAATAAATAAAACAGATGCGCCTTTAATTGCGCATGCGCGTGAGAGAGAGCTCTCCAAACTGCTCCTGCTTAGGGCGCACCAGTTGAAAGAAAAATGTAGCTAAGTGAGCTGGCCTTCGTGGCTATAACCTGTGTGGTATAAAACTAAGATATAAGAAGTTAATGTACACTTAAATATTTTTTAATTCTTCTTATTTTTGAATGTGTGTATCGTAGTTAGTCTTGCTTATCGTCTTCAATAAATGTTTATTATATATATTTAAGAATTTCGATTTCATGGAACTCATATTACAACAAAAAGAAAGTATGAAATTTTCACATGGGTTTGCTAGTTGTAAAAATTTTAATAAAGTTAAAAGCTTAATGAATTTAATTCTTTCTACAACATTACCATTTGATTCAAATAACAACAACAAATTAATAATGATAAACACTTCACTTTCAAAAGAACTCTCCACATAATCAAAGTTTTTTAAATCAAAATATGTTTGAAGTTTAAATAGTTTTTAGTGGGTATGCATAATCCACTACTGGTGTCGACAAAAGATATATTCATAGTCCTATAATAAAGAAATCCAAGTTGTCAGAATTTATTTTTGCTTTGAGAGATCAAAACTATGAACTGATCTTTGCTAATTGTAAGTTCTTTAAGAGAGATTATTAAATTGGAAATTGATTGTACATTACAATAAAGATTTAAAAAAAAAATTAAATAAATTTGATAATATTTCACAGTAAACTAAATTTTTCATAATGTAAAAGAAGATATTAAAAGACAAAAAATTTCAATGCACAAATATTTTAATTAACATGTGTAAATCAAATACAACTGATTATTTAATTTCAACAAAGACAATATCTAGTGTACATGCTTTCAAATATAATCTAATGTAACAAAATATTGCTTATTTTAACACGCCTTTTTTTCATTATATCTGTAAGCTAAAAAAAGGAAAACATCTGAATTATAAATAATTATATTGTGATTATCAAATTAACATTCTAATCACAATGAAAAATTTAAAATACACACAAAGGATACAAATATAATTACAGCATAAAAAGCATATTTTCAAATGGTAACAAGTAGTTTATAAAATTTGATTTACTAATTTCTAAAAATAGTATAAGATTGTCTAATAATTTTATTCATATAAAGACCAATACAATTTACTATATCTTAGCCCCAAAAAATATATATGGACGATAGCAGAAATGCCAATATATTCTTGTCTTTGATTCTCAACTAATTTTTTTCACATATCTTAAGAATATGAAAAAGCTCATTGCTAAGTTTTCAGTAAACTGAATTTAAAGTTTGTAACAGACTAAACAAATAAGCTCGAGTTCATAATATGTGTTGAAATAAAAGAGACATAAAAAAGCTATAAGGAAAAAAAAAAAAATAAAGCATATAATCGGGTAAAACAAGTTTGAACATTATTGCCCCCCCCTCCCCTGCAAAAATAAATAAATATAATCATCTTTAAACACTTATTTATTTATTTGTAAATTTTTCATTTATTACACGTCTTTTCCACATATTCTTTCAAGGTGTTGGTGTTTAGGAATAAGGCCGATTGACTACACTGGGGTCCTAGGCCAGAGGGTCCTTCCATGGAGGTCTTTCTAAGGGGTCCTAGCCCGTTTCAGAGGAAACCACAGAAAACTCCAAACAGCTAGGCCGACGAGCGCGACCTGGGATCGAATCCGGCACCTCACCATATCCTTTCAAATATTCTATGATGCTATATATACATTTTTTTTTTCCAAGTATATATAACTATTAAACAGATAGGAATTCAAAAAATATATAGTTTAATTAAAGGATTTTGAATTTTAAAATATTATAATACATTATGATGTAAAAGATTATGTCATGCAGATAATGGGCAACTAATTTATAATAGAGTTACAAAAAAAATTACTTACCCCCCCCCCCCTAAAAATATATATATATATATATTAAAGATGATAATAATAATATAAAGTATACAATAAGCGTACAAAGAAACCCAAATCATTTTAACATAAATATAGTAGTGCACAAGCTTACCTCACAAAAAACAAGTCTTACAGATTTATAAACCAATATTATTCCTATTAATTTTTTATAGACAAACAAGAACACACAATAAATGATATTTTACTTTACATCAACTATTTCTCATTTCGGGAACACATTTCAAAGGCAACAATACATTACAATTTTTCAAAACTAATTCAAGAATGGGTTCATCTGTATAAATAAAGCAAAGAGTTTGTCGGCAGAACACATCTGGGCAGACCACTCCTATTTTTGATTGGTCTAGATTTAACTACTTTGGTCGGCCATTTTTTTTTTTTTTTTTTAGTAGAAACTGATGATTTTTTTAAAAAGATACTGCATAGATGTTATACTTTTTTGAAAGAGCTCTAAAAACTGTTTATTTTTTGTGAGGACACTATATACATCAAGTCATTAGATTTAAAGATATAACGTTGCAAAGCTTCACAATGCGATATCATTCGATTGCTTTTATCTTAAAATAAGAGTGTAATATTAAACAAACAAACAACAACAACAAAAAAAAAAAATAGTAACATTAAAGAATAATAAATAACTTTTTAAAAATTATCAGCTTTGAAGTTCTAAGAGCTGCAATTTTTAAATAACAGCATACTTATTTCCCATGCATAATCCATTAAATTTATAAACAACTGTTGATTCATTCTTGAGAATCATTCACATAAGACCATAGAACATTGTTGCAAAACGGAAGAAATATTTAATTTAATTTGTAATATGTCATTTTGATTTTTTAACCTTAAAAGGAATTTTTAATTATCTTACAAAGCCCAAAATGGGATATAAAAAATAAATAGTGATTCAATTCTTTTGAAAATTCATTTAAATTTAGTGAGTAGCGAAGTGGGCGTAGCCTGCTAGTTTTAAATAACAGCAAATTTAAATAAAAAAGCTACATGTAATTCTTTAACAAAGAACAATTTCCATAAACTTATAATAAATATTAAGTATGCTTATACATTAAAAGAAATAGTCAAGTGATTTATGAAATATTAGTTGAGAAACAAATATTTAAATCACAACTGTACATTTAGAGCTGTGTTTAAGCTTTTTGATATTTACATCCAGGAACAACTCATTTTGATTTTACCTGATTAGTTTCATTTTCTAAAAAAAAAAGACATTTAATCTCCTATGTACCTAATTAAACTTTAAACAATTATCTAACAGTATACATCAGTATAACCTTTATTAGTTTTTCACACTTATGTTATCAAAATATAAAATAGTAAGTAAGTAACAATAATAACTATTCCAAATACAATATAACAGATTAATTGCAGTTCTGCATCAACATTTCAGTGTGAGAATCCTGAATACATTAAAAATACTTGTCCCTTTGATAAATTATTAGTTTAGAGAGATGCTCTAAGAAAAGCTAGAACCACATTTTAAGCACTTATTTTGCCCGAATTAAGAACAGTAAGACCGTTAGATTATAAGACACCATTTAATTAAAACTGAAAATCACTCCAAATTTTATTCATGACTTATGATTAGGCAAAAGAATAAAATACTGGACATGGATAGAATTTCAGCAAAAATCTTACTAGAACAAAACATTTTCTCTGAAGTAAGGCTGCAAAACCTGTCAGGGGTGAAAGCTACTTAACTATCACATTAACAAATAAATTTATAGACCTTTGAATTATAGTAAAACAAATACTACAAATATGAAATCATAATTAACATTCACAGTGTCTTTAGCTGAATGAATTTAATTTACAGCCTAATATCTCAACTAGATACGAAATAGAGAAAAAGATGAAAGAAAATAGAGAGACAAAATATAAATCAATGAAAATGAATACATAGAAAACAATATTCTAAATAATACATCTATCATTAGCTAAGGAAAAGAAATTAATAACTAAAATTACAATATAATATAAAACATATGAAAATTATACTTATCATTACTAAAAGCTTTTTAATTTTAAAGCACTTTAACTACTGAAAACATATAAGCACTCTTTTATTTAATGATATTACAAAAAAAAAAAAAAAAAAAGTATTTATAAATACTAGTATTTATAAAGTATTTTTTTTATAAATAGGAATACGTTATTCATTGTGAGCCTAAACAAAGATAATCTGAGCATTAACATTAATATTAACAGTTAAAACTATAATTTCTATTAAAAAACATTTCATTTTTTATGTTGGCAGTCAAACACTTTATCAGTAAAATCTGACAAAATAACTTAAATACTATATTTTTTAAAATAAAAATTTCAACAGATAGCTACTGTTTTTACATGAGAATATACATATGTGTATATAAAAGGCAGTTTGATTCATACTACATTCTAAGGTAAATTGTAACAGTATTTTATTTATTAACATATTGAGGACTTTTTGCCATTTTTTATCACTTGTTTTCATAACTATAGAATTCCTCACATCCTTTTAAATTTAATACAAACATTTATTAACAATGACATTGTTGAAATGGCATTTGTTTCATAACTAGAATATACATTTCTATAATTAAAAAAAGACATACAAAGAATTTGGTTATCCTATACAATTTCGTAGTTAGCAAAAGAAATGTGAGGTTACAAATGCTTTCCTGATGTGGTGGTATATACAGATACATCAGAAATAAAAAGACATTAGGGAAAAATGTGCTTTAGTTTGCTCATAATTTTAACTTCTTTTCATGGCACAATTTATGTGCAGAAGCACATCAGACATGTTTTAAACTGCTGAAAAGAAATTCATACTATAAATGAAAAATAATTCTAGGACTATTGATTCATAAAAGAGTTAGCAGGCAGTTCTAAATAGAAAATGCTGACAGTGGCGGATCTAAGGGGAAGGCTAGGGGGCTGAAGCCCCCCCCCCCCCCCCCAAAAAAAAAAAAAAAAAAAAAAAAAGCACAAACATTCACAAGTGAATGTTACTATTGTAAATTTTTCCTTGATCCAGAATAACATCTTGAAAACTCTTAGCCCCCCCCCCCCCCAAAAAAAAAAAAAACACCTAAAGCAGTCTTTTGGGACTGCCAATAGAAGTGAAAACTAAGTAACTTGTGAATTGTATCGTCGAGCTATTAGATTATTATTTTTGGTTTGTAAAGAAGTGTTAATGACCAATTTAAACTTTAATCATTTAAACTTTAAATTTATATTGAAAGCAAAAAGAATATAACAGTCTGTATAAAAACATGTGCTTGTACTTTGTGAACTATGTATATACTGTGGAAAAAGTACATACATACATAGAGTATAGAACTAGAAAGAGACAGATGCTAGTAGCCAATATACTACTCGTATTAGTATACATTTTATACATATTATATATATATGTATATGAGGCATGCTGCACCGTGCACTACATATATGGATATATATGTAGAGAAATATACTCTTTGTATATATATAATGTATACTAATAATGCACAGAGGTATATCTATGTACATATATACACAGTATACATATAGCTCATGGAAAGCGTTCGGTGACGATGACGCGAGTTCCATGATTTTTGTTCACCCAAAAGTGCTTAACGCGCCTAAAGAAGTTTTCACTTCAAAAAAAAAAAAGTTAAGTTCTGTATCCGCCACTGAATGATGATGATGTCTCCTTTTGTTTTTTATATTGATACTTGTTTTAATGAAATAAGATCCAGATTTTTAGCTATTTTTAATTATTACATGAGTCTGATGCTAATTTGCCTCTTCTATCATTGTAGACGGTTGAGCTAATTTCCTTGATACAATATTGTAAAATAAAAATTTTCAAGCATGTTAAGCATTAAAATTTATTTTGTAATTAATTCAGTATTAATTAGTACAATTTAGATAAGCAATTTTAACTTTTAAAAATGTAAAATTTATCTCTAGTGTATTCCTCACATATGCGTGCCTGCTGCAAAGTTAATTATATATGTAAGACCAAAAAATAATGTTTTAAATAAATATTTGCTGCTTTAGAGTTTGATTTTGGACAGAGACCATTTAATGGATTATTATTTTATTATTATTTTACAATATAATAAATGAAATTCAGTAGAGAAGCTATTAATAATTACATGGAAATAAAACAGCAGAACACTATTTAATTATTAAAATTATAACCACCACCACACCATTCACAAATTATAATTTAAAATATCTTTTGAATACTCAAAAGAATCAGAATCATACTTTTTATTTCTAGACAAAAAAGATCCAAAATCACAATATCAATTCCAGAATTTAAATTCTACTTACATTAAAAAAAGCAAGCACAAAAATTAAGTTATCAATAAAAATATGAGGTGTACATTTTATTTTGGATTGAAAGATAAGCTCTATTTATTTGAAATTCTAGCTCAGTCCATGCAGAGACTCTTTTTACAGCAGTCATAAACAATCAATTTTGCTTAGTATTCCTCAGACATTGATAAATTAAAGATGTTATTAGGATCTGTTCAAATTTTTTATGTTGACTTTTGCACAGTTTGAATAATACAGAACGTGTATATCTATATAAAATGTATTTATAAGGATAAATTATCATATATAATTCAATGAAAGAATTTTGTAAAAAATATTATATTAAAATATATATTAGATCCAAGAAAACATGTTATATTTCTGTAAATATACCATTTTGCATGAGTAAAGCTCATGTTATAGAACTTATAACCATTGTATATTAAATTTATCATTTTGATTGTTTTATGATTTTACACAATCATGTAGCTACAAAAACCTTATTTTAGATAAATGTACAACAGTGAGATTCTATTTTGTATGTGTGTGCTTTTAATTGCTGATACTGGTTTAAGAGTCAAACAGTTTCACATACTAAAGAGGAGAAAAAAAGAATAGAATTGCTAAAGAATTCTTGCCCAAGATATAATGTTTACTACAGGGTTCCCACCAAGAAACTGGGCCAAAAAAAGTGACTAAAGAAGTGACTGATTGAAAAAAAAAAAAAAAATGACATATTTAGGTAATATATATCCTTCTGAAAACTAAGTGCATTTTATAACATAATAATGAGAGCTTGGTTAAGATGAAAGTAAAATAATTTATAGTTAATTAAAATTTTAAAAACAAAAAACATTAGATAAATTGAAAGTAAATAGCCTCATTTCTTTGATACTCTAAACATATCAATAAAAAACAAAACTTTCTCCCCTTCTTCAATTATTGAATTGTTCCGATTCACTCAACTCACACAGTTTTTGAATGTTCGCTGATCGCATACAATCTACAGCTTAATGCTTATATTTTCAATGTGCGGAGGCGATATTTACGGTACGGACTTTCAAGGGCACGTTTACACTACGTGCTTTTTGTCACTGTTGTCATTGTAGAACTAGTTTTGAGGCAGATCAACAAATGAGCATGCTTGATTTTGCGCCGTACAATGACAAAAGTGACGATAGTAACAAAAACGCAAGTAGTGTAAACGCCACCAAATAGTACTGGGTGACAAAATAGGCATTTTTACTAAAAAAAGTGATAAAAAGTGACAATTTAATGAAAAAAGTGACCAATGAAAAAAAAAAGCGACTTGGTGGGAACCAACCCTGTTACTATAATTGTCTTTGTGTGAAACACATGCACAAACCAAACATTATGGCTTTGATAATGGATTAAATATTTATGTAGGGATAGAGTATGTAGTTAGACATGAGTATTTATTTTCTTTTCAGAAACAAAAGAACTATTATTATTCCTGTACCAAAACTGCATTTAAATAAAGTGTTAGCTGAAAATTTCTCTACAAAACTATACATATATACCATTTATATCAAAGAAACAAAGTGTAAGAAAGAGAAAGAAACTTAAAAAAGATGTGTAACTTAATAATTTGAGAGTTGGATAATTTTGGAGGGGGTGTTTACATCTTATAAATCTTCATAACAGCTTGATTCCATATACAACAGGCAAATATTCATAAAATGTAATTATTAGTATTCGTTAACCCATTTTCAGCCAAAGGTGCGTAAACGCACCATTTCAATAAATATTTTTTTATTAACACTGTGACGTATATTTTTCACTAATTTTATTTTTCTGCTGTTTTTAAGGGTTCTGAAGACATCTATAAAAGATTCTTAATTCAATTGGAGTAAACACTATCTCTTGAAAAATTTTCAAAATACGCAAGGGTTCAAACTTGAAATGATTATTGGCAAATTCGACTTATTGAAAATGTATAATTATTCCAATTGAGATTAAGCATATGTTTTTATAATGGATTAATGTTGCAAGTTCTGTAAATAGGATAAAAATAAAACAATGCCATAAAATTTTTAGAATTTTTTATTAAAATTTATTTTTTATTTAATTTTTATTTAAATATGCACCATTTTATTTCTTAACTAAAATATCATTTTTCATCCACGAAACTTTTTTTGTCTTTTAATGAATGTAATTTAAGCATATTTCAATGAAAATAATACCACATTTTATAAAATTTCTATGCTTGGCCTAAAATGGGTTAAATTGCACTTTAACACATTTTATGTTGAAAACTGAGGAATAAAGCCCAGTAGATGATAAAAAAGAGTGCAATAGATCTCTGATCGATGTGCCTAGCTCAGTGTTCTGTTGAGAGCTGTCCTCCTCATAAGTCAAGATATGTCATACCTTATACTTATAAGGGGGGGGGGGGGGGAAGAAAATAAAAGTTAATTGATATTTGAATTTATTCATTTACTCATTTTGTAATTTAGATTTATTTTTAATTAAATATAATTTACACACACACAAAAGCCAGCAACGAAAGTACTTCATTTATTATTAAAATATTTATTTATTTAAAAGTAATTACCCAAATGAATTATCAAAATGTGATTAAATATCAGACTATCAATGTTTAAGGAACACTAAAAGATACAATATCACTTTTCTTCTGTTTTCACCTTAAAAAATAATGTCTAATTAATAGCAATTATAGTACAATATAATTATATCTTATCAGAGTTCACATTAGAGGGTAGGATTGCAAGAATCTCTCAATATTTTTTTAAATCCCACTCAAATATATATGAGAATTTTTTATCAAGTACCATTTCACCCATTTTTTAGTTGATTTGGATAATTCATTGCTTTGAAATATGTTATCCTCTGTTTCAACTTTCAGAATATTTTGATTAAAAAATGAAAATATAATAAAGAAATGCAAATACTGAGTAATTACTTTAAAATGCTTCTTAATTTTAAAGATTTATTAAGAGAACTTATGAAATGTATATTTTTAACAGCTACAAAAGTGTGAAAGTCAAAGATTGCAATATGACATAATTTTGGCTATTCCAATTACTGCACTTCTGTCGAACAGTCTTTGATGACTTAAAATCAAACTAAAAATAAATTTTTAAACAGATTAGGTGATAAGAACTTGAGCAATTTCTTCTGCATTTCTGGTGAAATTTTAGATTTTGGATATTGAAACAGCATTGGTTCTTAATCATAAAAGAAAAAGAAAAAATATATTAAACTTGTATTTTTAATATTTATTTGATTTTTTACAATTGTTTGACTTGCATATTTGTAATTCTTAAAAAAAAAAAAAAAAAAAAAAAAAAATCTAATTGTAAAAATAAAATGTAATTTCTCACTCAAGTTTGAAAAATTCCACTTAATTTTTTTTTTTTTTTTTTTTTTTTGAGTGGGAAAATACCACACAAAATGTTTTTTATTTAGTGTGAACCCTGGATATTCTGAACTTTTTAAATGCAAATAACTAATGAAAAGTGAAATTTCAAATAAGAAAATCTACAAGCTGTTAGGCACTCATTGATTAAATTTTCCTAAACACAAAGAAGTAACTAATATATTAATCACAGTAGTTGACAATACCTGAATTATGTTATCCTATTATCAATAAGTTTGAACAGGAGAGGAATCATATTGACACAGTATCAATGAGAGGAAAAAAAATGGTTAGGTTTGTCAACTGCTAAGCAGCTCTAAAAAGCCATACTTAAGTAAGTGTTTTGAAATGGTTTTCCTATTCCACATCTTAATCATATGCATAATTCATATCAAATATTTTCAAACGTATGTTACAATTTGATTACATTTTTAAAAGATAAAACATGTTTTCTAATTCATTCAGGGTGTCTACCCAATATTTGTTAATCAATTTGGTGCCTTTTTGGGGCTTTTATGAAAAACTTTTTATCAAAGATACCTTTAGCCTTTTGAGATTTTATAGCCCCATAAAATATGTGCAGAGAAAACAACAAAAATGGCACACAAAATATATAAATAAATAATCAAATGAATAAAGTTGTTATGTGCCCCAAAAAACATGTAAATTCTTTTTTTTTTTTTTACTATAAAACACACACACACCAGATACCATTTATTATTATTATTTTAAAGCTATTTTGTATGCTAAAAAAGCAATTATTTTGATTCAGTTAACTTTTAGACTTTTTGGGGACATATTTTCTGATTTAGTTATTTTTAAGCACACTGGTGATCAGTAGACACCCTGTTAATATTATAATGTTTACATAATTTTTCATTCATACCAATTTTCCTCCAATTATTTATAACTGTCAAAAGTATAAAAACTTTTCTATTGATAGATTCTCTAAATAAAACAGTACAAAAATACAGTTTAGCCAAATGACTGTAGCTAAGTATTACGAAAGTGTCAAGGTTACATTATAAAGTGACTAATAAAATATTTCAGTGATATGTTTGCTGCTACTTTCAGGCATTACATATATTATGAATACTGTCACAATAAAAAAAAAAAAAAATCTTTGTTCTCATTTTTTTTTAAATCAAAACTATTGTGTGTTATTCATTCTATTAAAATAAACTTTCTTCTATTTTTTAACACACAAAATTTATTCATGAACAAACACTTAAATGAACGTTAAAACATTAAATTACACATTAAATAAACCTTTTAATTGAGTAATCTATAAATAATAAGGACCATTCCAAGCGAATGGCCTTTCATCGAGTATTCTATATAACACATCTTTCCAGTGCCCGACCGGAGATCAACTGTTTACTAACATCCAGTGCTTGGCCGCGCTTTTACTGATGCCATTCAGCCCAGTGGCGGATTTAAGGGGTTGGCTAGGGGGCTGAAGCCCCCCCCCCCCAAAAAAAAACACTGACATTCACAATTGAATATTGCGATTGTAAATTTTTTATTGGTCTAGAATAACACTTTGAAAAATCTTAGCCCCCCCCCCCCCAAAAGTCAAGTTCTGGATCCGCCACTGATTCAGCCAAGAGAAAAACATTACGAGCTCATGATGCCATTTGGCCAAACAGAAATACCTTCGAGCTCGCTACAAATACTCATGTATAATCTAAATCTCAAAACATAACAAGGATTGCACGTTATATTTACTCATAAATTACTTAGCAAAGAACAAATAAAATAAAACAATAAATAAACTCATTTTACTCAACTGATATTAAACATTATAAAAAAATAACTACAAATAAAAAATCTCCAATTTTAAGGGGGAAAAAATCTAGGGCTAAATATTCATATTCATTGAATTAATGAGAAAGATGAGTTCCATTTCCCTATTCAAATAAATGAAACTACATTATAAAACAAAGGCATCTGCAAATAAGTATCCATATAGCTTAATGATTTTTTCATACTTAAGGGTACTTGGCACCTTTGACTTGGTATCACTGAAGATTTTATACAAAAGCTTATATTTCCATTTAATATTGATAAATTTGATAAATTGGGCACATTACATTAGGTTTGTACAATAAAATATATATTTAGGCAGCAGTCCTTGCGGTATTTTTATATGTATTGAAATCTTTAAAGTGAGTTTCATCAGTCTGTATTTTTTCCTGAATTCATGATGTACAAAGTGCTTAAATTTCTACAATATTTATGAAAAGACTTATTCGATTCTTCATATAGTTTTTATTTTATTTATTTATTTATTTTTTAATTAGCTAGATGATACAGTCGAACTTTATTAACGTGAACACTGTTAACATGAATTACTCTTAACATGAACTGTTTCCACAATCCCCATCAAAAGGAAGATTAGTTTTGTTATATGAAGATTAGTTACTGATAACATGAACTACTGGTAACATGAAGAAATATTTTATCCCCCTTGAGATTCACGTTAACGAGATTCGACAGTATAATAGAACCTATTTAAAAGAATTATGGGTGAATTTTGCAATATCTTTAAAAGAAAAAATATTAAAAATAAAAATATGACAATTTTTTTTTTTTTTTTCAAATTTTTACATAGCAATGCACTTTTTAATTTGTTTTCTCAAACACTAATTAATAAATTTTAAAATCCATCTCTAATTCTTTTAAGTAGGTTCTATTAAACACCCAGAAAAAATATTAAATCTCTTCTTAAATATCTGTAGACGTTCAAGCATTTTAAAGATCACAAATTCATGGGGGAAAAAAATGCAAATTAAAGATTTCAAATCTGTAAAAAATACATCAAAAAACACAAAAAATGATGCCTGAATCAATATTTTGCTGAACAAACCTAATATACTTCAATTATAAATATTAAATGGAAATATAGGCTTTCAAATGAAACCATCAAAGGTGCCAAGCCCCTTAATATTTTAATATGCAAAATATTCTTACACAAATAACATTTTCCAGGAATTTACTTTTATTTTCATATAGTCAAAAATATTCTATAATATATCAGTGCCTAAAAGTAACACAACATAGTTGAAGAACAACTAAGCAAATTTTTCAAGTGGGTAATTTTTAAGTATAAAAAGCTACAATTTTACAGAAAGAAAATAGTAAAAATGTTCTATCAAATACAACAATACAAATGAGCTCATTACACAGTTTTGGAAAAAAGTACGTGTGGATACAAAGCTAATAATGAGTAAAAGTGAAAAATCGTAAAATGAGTCTCAGTAAAAGCAAATAATTTTGTGTTTTAGATGATGGCATTTCACACATCCTTCACATAGTAGCCTGGGCTATTTTTAATGACTGAAATACAAAAAGAAAAAAAATGTATAAACAACTACTAATAGACAAATTAATTAAATAAATGAAAAATTACGTTAATTAGATATCTTAAAAATTGAATTCACACACACACTCTGAAAAGATTTTAATTCAAAAAAATATACTGCAGCAAATTTTAATTGAAAATTCAACAAGTACAAGATTAATGCAATATAAATTAGAAATGACCAATACTACAGAACATTGCCTTGGGCAAGTCAATGGTAGTATCTGCATATTCTTCAGTTTTTAATGGTTGCAATGGCGTACACAAACACACTTCTTCAATTATCTCCAAAATCTATTTTTTATAGATACTGCCTTTGACTTGCCCTGGTTAGAAACTTTTATTTATTATTATTGTTAGTGTTATTTTTTAAGTTTCCTTTAAATCAGTTAATTACTATTATTATTATTGCATACAGTCATTATAGAAAGATGCACTCTATAAATCATCATATATACCATAAAATACTGCAAAAGTGTCCTCCATCGATTAAATGCCCCTATCGATTAAATGCTCACCACCACCGGAAGCCGAAGCTAATGTTATTCTATGGGAAATTTTTCTTTACAAATAACTTATTAACTAATACATATTTTTAAATTCTGTTTTCACATTTTGAAAATTCCCAGCTGTTAAATTGACAGACCTTTTTTAAAAAATTATTTTTTTAATTCTTTATATTTTATCTTGAAGCTGCAAAATACGAATTTTCAATAAGTGAATTTTTTTCATTTTGCAATTTCGAAATAAAATATTAAAAATTAAAAAGTACATTTTTAAAAAAGATCTGTCAATTTAACAGTTGGGAATTTTCTGAATGTGAAAATAGAATTTAAAAATATGTATTAGTTAATAAGTTATTTGTAAAGAAAATTTCCCCATAGAATAACATTGACTCGGGCTTCCGGCGACTGTAAGTGAAGAGGGCCGTTAAGGGTTGAGGGGGCACTTAAATGGTATTTTACGATATCTATATAATTATATATATATATATAGAGAGAGAGATGTAGAAAGCATTGTTCAATAATGAGTACGGTAATATTTTCTTCGCACATATGATCATGACATATATTATTCTTTAAAAAAATAATAACAATAAATAAATAATAATAATAAAAACTCTAAAATGTTGCTTTGCAGTTTTTGTATCTATTTACTGTTAGTAGAGCATTTCTATTTTTAATTCCTCAACAATGTTTCACTTTTGGAGGCATTCTGTTTTTCTGAAGATTGATTTACCTTTCTTTCTTTCTTTTTTTTTTTTTTTTTTTTAAATGATGGAAAAATTTTGATGATATTAATTTTTTATTTACCTATTATGCCACCTAAATTTTAAAGATTGATCTCAAAAGCAAACAGTGCATTTTTGCAACTTTACATTTTTTAACAGCCCTTTAATAAATATATTGTAAATATTTCGTAGTTTTCGATTAGCCAGAGACGTTGAAATGCACTTCATGCTTTGAAATTTCGTCTAGCAAAAGCAAATGCAAGTTTTATATATCTTTGAGAACTTGAATTTGTAGTGCACAAAGATCATCTCACTTGTCAGTTTAAATTTCTTATGCAATATTCTAAAAAATACCACTCATTAATCACTGGTTTAATTTCTTGACTACCTTTGGCCACATACTTGGATACATAGTTTAAAATTATAATTTATATAATTAATGTAAACAAAAATTTTATAATGATTGAATTATTCACTACAGAATTAAGAAAAATACAAATCATATGGTTTAACTGCACTGATAAATTCTTTATGACGTTTTGACAAAAAATGTGTAACATGAACTTGCTACATATGGAAAATTGGTATGATCTGAATGGTTGAAATAATTTCTTATAAATTACTACTGATGCTCAGTGACCGCAAATATCCTTTAGACAAAAAAAAAAAAAAAAAAAATCCTCTAAGGAGTAAGAAAAGAGACAGAAGGAAATTGTCTTGAGGGACTGGACTGATTACAGAAATATAATTGTATGCAGCAATGATGAAGCTTTAGATCTTTGTTTAGTCAAAGTGCCTATTACTTGGCACTTAAAGTAAAATTCATAACTTTTATTTATTTATTTATTTATTTTTGTTTGTTTGTTTGTTTGTTTCCCAACAGTTATTGAAAGTTGTCTAATAATTTAAATTTAAATTCACTAACAAAAGTACATGAAAAAATGTAATTATTTTCCTATTTTCTTTGAGATTTATTTTAAACTTACCGTAAAATCCCGATTATAAGCCCCCCCTCGAAAGCAAGCCCCCTCCCTACTTTTAGGCAATTTTGAATTTTTTCTATAATCCTAAAAATAAGCCCTCCCCCACTATTTTTTCATTTTAAGTAAAAAATTTCTGAAATTTTGTGTATATTTAATGATTCTAATAAATTTACTCTTTAAAGTAATTTTACAGCAAAAATTACTAATTCCCCTCTTCTCCTTTTGTTTTAACAAAATAATAATGATGTAGGAATGAGAACTATAAAATAACTATAGCTCTACATCGAAATTATACACCTATTTTTCGATAGATGACAGCACTATTCTTTTTTCCAAAAAAATATTCATTAAAATAATAATTGAATATATAAATAAACATTTCTTTATTTACCTTTCATAATATACTGAATAGTAAATAAATTTCTTTTATTTATTTATTTAACAAAGATTGCATTTTTTAAATATTACTAGTTTCTCTTTTAATATAATTATTTCAATTATAAAGATTGATGAAGCAAAAGAATCTTTGTATTAGTGAAGTAAGTCTTTTGTTTACCTTTATTATGAAAATTAAAAGTTTTCTTGAATGTACATATTTTAAATTAATTATTGGAAAGGTAATAATTTATTACATCAATACAATAATTAATTTGTAATGTGCATGTTTGATTATTATTTGGATTGCCTTATTAAATAACTTCATGTATCAACAGATGGCGCCAACATGCAATTTGCCATTTGTTAAAAAAAAAAAAAAATATTTTTGTAAAATACTATGTTTCACAACAATATATAAAATAAGTTTTATGCATTTCATATTTACCTAAATATATACTCTTATTAATTTGCATACTCTAAATTAATTAATGTTTGATAAACTTGAAGATTTACCTTAAAAATGGCAAAATCAGTCTTTAATTTTTTTTAATTTATCTTTCATATTAACCATATGAAAAAATTCATTTAAATTAATAATAAAATAGTTTTTAAATTCATAATTTAAAATTTATTTCTATAACTTACATTCAATTCTGGATTGGATAACATTAGTTTCGTTCTCTGGTGATAGATGGCACCACCACCCCTTTTTTTAAAAGAAATTTCTAATAATCTCGATTATAAGCCCCCTCCCTATTTTTTACTGACTTTCATTTGAAAAAGGGGGGGCTTATAATCGGGATTTTACGGTAATGATAAAATGCATTTATATATGAAAAACTTATAGCCATAGTATCAATCACTCAGCAACTGAAAACTTCATTCATTAGGAAAATGCATGTATCAAATAACAAGAAATATTAAAGTTATAAAAATAGATATATATTTTTCTAAATTTTTTAAGGGGTTACATAACATGGGTTTTGAAGGCTAAAAAATTAATATATATTTTTTCCTTAAAATGTCCAATTTCTCCATTATTGAGTTGCCAATTATTTTTAAAATTAGTAAATCAAACACTAATTATTTTGGTTATTTTAATCCTTGTGACTCCAAATGCCTCATCCTGTGAGTAATGTTTGTTTTTTATGGTTGTTTTCTGTTTGATTTTCTGATTTCTAGAATTAAATAGTTTATTCCACTGTAATCTTCATTTTTTATTTCAATTAATTTCTTGTATGATAGGGTGCCCATTAGCAATTTGCTATTATAGCTGCTAACGAACAAAATCGTAAAATCGTACATTGGTGCCTGACAGTGAAAAAGATCACCTCTGATGAATTTTTTCACTGTTCTGAGCTTTTAATAATTGAAAAAAATATTTTGCTTAAAATAATGTCTTAATTGTTTATTTTCTCATAGCTTATTTGTATCTTTTGATTTGAGTTCCATGTTGTTTTTACTAGAGATGGGCGTTATTTTATGTAATATAATAAATGATACTGTTTTTGCACAAGAAACTATTCACATTGTAATATATTATTGAAAAGATCATGTTAAATAAATAACATTTTCATCTTATCTCTCTGCATGCCAAAAGAGAGAGAGAGATATCTCTGGCAATGTGCCATTAAAACACAGACAGAAATTATATTATTTGTTGGAGAGAAAATTATTTTTTAACAGAAAATAAATGAAGCAGTGACATATTCTCACATACCAGCTTTCATGTAATGACTTAAATAAATAATATTTAATCATTTTATTGGTTCCATATCAGTCAAATAATTTTTTTAAATAAGTAATTGCTTTGATTATTTAACATCTTTGTAATACAGTCGGCCCCGCTTAAATGAATATCTACCATTCCAACTATATTAATTTGATTAAGCGGGGTATTCATTTATGCGGGGAAGACTAGAAACGCAATTGCATGTATAACTATAACAGTTTTATGCTTACATGAAAAGATAAATGATCGATACCTCTTTCTTACTTAAATATTTAACAAAACTTTTACTAAGTTAAAATATTATAGTATTTATAAATGCAATCAATGCTGGAATAAATACAAAATAAGGTGTACTTATAATTTTAATTTTTACCCCCCCCTCCCAAAAAAAAAAAAAAAAAAAAAAAGTTATGATTGATTACTTTAACATAGACTTAACTAAACATTTTTCGATTTCTTTTTCTAAAGCACATAAATAGATTATAATCGCTTCTATGAGACTCAAAATGACGACGAATAATGTTAAAGGATTTTCCAACTTCATTTATCGTTCGCTTGCTCTTCTTTATTACTTTCATTTAAAGGTTTTATTGGAAGATTAAACTCTTCATCTCTTTCTGCTTCTCCATCTTTATCCACATTTATGAGTTCATAAAGTTCTTTTTCAATCATCTGAAAACTTTCAAAATTTGTGATTTCTAATTACTGGAGATAATTTGTATTTTAATTTCTAATTTTCTCATCAGTTGCTGATTTTATAAATTTGGCTTTTGCAAAACAATTTTTATCACCTCGGCAGTAATACCGTCTCATGTTTAAAGAGCATGCCTTAGTTATGTAAGGTTTTTAAAAGAAGACCAGAATTTTTTTTTTTTTTTTTTGAGAATGAGAGGAAAAATTTGCCAAGAAATAGAGGAATTTTATTTAAGAAACTTTGAGTATTTATGCAATTAAGCGGGGTGGCGTTGTAGAAAATATTTCTTTAAACGAGGAAATTTAACATTACTTCTATGGGAAAAAAATTGGTTCTATAACTTTACATTCTTATAAGCAGGGTATTTGATTATCTGTTACCCAATTAATTGGGGACGACTGTATTTTGTTGTACTGTAAAAGCACTTATTTTCGCGATTTTTGCGAGCCCATCGTAATCGCGAAAATTTAAGCCTTGCGAAATACTTTTTTTTTTTTCGCCTCCAATAATAATAAAAAATAAGGAAATTTTCACTTACCAAAGCTCACAGGCATGGACGGACCAAATCCGAGAAAAGCGAAGAGGGTGGGGTGATTACATTTTCGGTGCAAAAGGGTGGTTCAGAAGTTCCTAGTTTGATATAGCGCGAGGGGAAAAAAGAGATTGAGAAAAAAAACTTGTTTGAGTTGGAATGCGCGCATTGAGCCAAGGCCAAAGTTGATGTATAAAGGCTGGTTTCCACTAGGGTTGAAGCTTCGAGGTTCAAAAAACCATTAATCACGCTTCCGACACAAAAATCCAAATGTCTTGTCATCAGTTGTAACCTTTTTTTATCAGACTGTGCAGTTACTTCAAAGAAAAGCATGCAAAATTGGCAAAGATATCTGCCTCTGGCCCCTCAATTATCTCAACAGGGGGTTAGGGCCAGTGACTTCTCCCTGACAACCAACCATATCCAACCACGTCCAACCGCTTGACCACATCAAAGGATTCTGAATAGCGCCACTCGAACCAACCGTAGTGGATACTGCGCTTAAGCACCTTTGTACGAATGAATTGTTTTCAGAGCGATGGGGAGGTGGGGGGGACAAAAGGAAGTTTCTTAAAATGCCTTATGTGAAACGGGTTCTATATTTAGGTACTTTTAATTTTAGGATTTTTCAAATTTCGGTTCTATTCATATAAAATTCGTGAAATTTTCAGCTTGCGAAATCACCGATATCTTCATTTTCGCGAAAATTACGGCTCGCGAAAATAAGTGCTTTTACAGTAAGTATTATTCTAAACCGATTGTTATGATGTATTGATTTAGTTTAAATAACAGTATAGTCTGCCTGTGAAATTTAACTTCATAGGTTACATATTAGTCAAATGTTCTTTGGAAATAGGTGATAACTTTGATTATTTTACATCTTTCATTTTATTTAAAAGTATTGTTCTAGACTGAACGTTACAGTATATTAGTTTAATTTAAATATTAGTACAGGTATAAGCTATGCCCATGATGTGTAATGCCGAAAATACTTAATACTACCGTTTAACAAAATAATATTATCATGAAGTTAATTTAAATAACCATGATGAGATGTTAGAGGTGATTATTTGATGTTGATTATTGTATCACAGGGATGGGGAATGGGAAGGGAATCGGAATACATGCGCCTAGGTCCACGCACATATTGATAAGTTAGCTTTGGGAAGACGATAGAAGGCATTTAAAAAAGATGTGTGGAGAGGAAGAGGGGAAGAATAAAAAGCATTTGTTTATATTTAAAATTGCTCCATAACTGCTGGAATGGAAAATGCATAATTGCACGCGGCATACTTAAGTGTTGGTGAGCATTTATTTATTGTGTTTTTTTCAAGAATATTGTTTGAGTTTAATCAAGAATAATTTTATAATAAAATTAAAAATAAATAAATAAAATAAATATTCATCTTTTTCTTTTATCTGATTTTTTTTCTCAAGACTATTTTTAATGATTTAAAATGAATAAAATTGTTAAGGTATTAAGAATAGTTAATTATGGTTCTATGTTAAAATTAAGTGTGAGACACAATACATCATTTTATGCAGTTTTTGTAAGCAAAATTTATATTTTAAACAAGTGTTTCTTATTTTAGAAAACATATTCAAAGTGACTGTTTGCTGAATATTAATGAATTCTTGTCAATCTGGAATGTTCAAGTTCTCCAGGCAATCAAAAGAAACAATTACTCGGTAGTTTAAAATTTGGGATATCTTAAAGTTGTTTTTTAAAGATTTGTTATTACTATTTATTTCTTAATTATATGGATTATAATATGAGGATTCTTTTTTTACAGAAAACGGCACTTGTGCATGTGTTACTTGATATTATTTGAAATATTCTGTTTTCGTGTTTAAATGAATTGATAATCTTATGCTTACACAATTGGGACGAGTATTTGCGTAAAACTTTGACTCTATCACTATTTCATATCAGCACTTTTTTTTTTTTTTTTTTTTTTAATTGCAGAAATTTTAATGTTAAATAAAATGAAGATTACTCTACAAAAGCACTGAGACTCAAAAACATGAATCGCATCCACTATGCAGGACACATGTTTATATTGTTTATCCCGAAAGGATTAGAAAGATATTAGCCATATATGAACTAAAGAGTAGTAGGCTATAAAAATAATATGTTACACGAACCTATTATTAAAGGTAGTATGGAACGATGTAATCTATTACTGAAAAGTAACAGATTATCCCATCTCTAGTTTTTATGCACCAGTTACATAATTAAAATTGCAACTACCATTCTAGGAACAAATTTATGGTTAGACTGAAGTTAAATTAAATAAAAAGTCAATAAATAATTCTTTTTCAATAAATCCCAATCAGTCTCCACAGGTTATTTATATTTGTTGCAATTTCATTCTTTTTGGTCTATGCGGTTTCAGTGATCTTATATCTGTTGCTTGGCTTTTACTACGATTAATAATTCATATATATATATAACCTTCCTCCGTGCCCCTCTTTTTAAAATTTTATATAAAATTTTTATTCAAAATTTTCAGCATATAAAAGACAAACATTTAAACAATATTCTATAAAATTTTCATTAAAAATTTTTGAACATTCAATTGGTGGGTTGTGATTTCCAGAAACCGTTCAGAAGAGCAGTGGACACAGTTTCTCAAAAAATAATGCACCAATATTATTGAAATTTTGTACACTTCTTCAAGATAGAATTCTTCAAAATCCACTGGCTATTTCTTGAACGAAAGTTTTTTTTTTATTGAAATTTGAACTTTTGGCAGAATTGTATGCAAAAACAGTAGAATTCTCAGTACATTTTACACCAGCTTTGCAAAATTAGTTGCAATCAAAAACAGAAAAATACAGTGGAACCTGTAAAAGTGACCACCTGACTAAAGTGACCATTTTCCTGACTAAAGTGACCATTTTCCAATTTTAAAGAGATTTTATAAAGTGACCACCTGTGTATAGTGACCATTTTAGCCGGTCCCTAGGGTGGTCACTTTAGACAGGTTCCACTGTACTTTGTTCAAACGCTATTCAATTTTATTTTGAAAAAGTGTGCAAAGTTTCAATAAGATTGGTGCATTAGTTTTTGAGAAATCATGTCCACAGCTTTAATGAAGGGTCATCAGAAACCAGGATCCACTGGCTGAATTTTCCCAAATTTTTTTAATGAAAATTTTATTCAAAATAAATAAATAAAAATCAGTTTAAATGTTGCTTTTTTTATATGTAGAAAAGATTGAATAAAAAATTTCATTTATTATATTAAAAAAAAAAAAAGAGAGAGAGAGAATTTTTTTTTTTTTTAAGCCTTTGAAACCTATATAACTCTTAAGGGCCAGCTTCACTCACCGCTGCCGGAAGCCAAAGCTAATGTTATTCTATGGGAAATTTTTCTTTGCAAACAACTTATTAACTAATACATATTTTTAAATTCTGTTTTCACATTGTGAAAATTCCCAGATGTTAAATTGACGGACCTTTATTAAAAAATTATTTTTTTAAATTTTTCATACTTTATTTTGAAGCTGCAAAATACAAATTTTCAATATGTGAATTTTTTTCATTTTGCAATTTCAAAATAAAATATTAAAAATTTAAAAAAAAATACATTTTTAAAAAAGGTCCGTCAATTTAACAGTATGGAATTTTCTGAATGTGAAAACAGAATTTTAAAATATGTTTTTGTTAATAAGTTATTTGTAAAGAAAATTTCCCCATAGAATAACATTGGCTCAGGCTTCAGCCGACAATACCTAATCACACTGACAGTCAAGGCCCATGTTATTCTATGAGAAAATTTGTTTCTATAATTACTCATTAGCTAATGTACTTTTTTAAATGCCATATTATTCACAATCGGAAAATTCAAGAATGTGAATTTTCAGAATACAGAAACTGAATTGAAAAAAAAAATAACTTTTCAGGTAATGAGAAATTGTGGAAACAAAATTTCCCATAAAATTACACGAGCCTTGACTGTCGGTGAGATTACGTGTTGTCCATTCTTAAGACAGTATTATTATCTAGGGATCAAAATCATGATAAAACTCACATATACAGTTGACGGTAGGTAAAATGAGCACATGTTAAAAATTCTCACAAAACTTCATTAAACAACTACATTATAAAACTGTAACAATTAATTTGGGGTTTTTAATCAAATTGTTTTTAAAGCATCTAATTTCATTAAAATAGCAAAATGTGTGTAGTTCATCAATACTGAAATAGATCCAAGGGAGATGAGAATGGTTATAATAAAGTACTTACATTTGTAATATTAACACCAGTAAGTTTTGTGACAACATGAGGTACTTTCGTGATGATATCAAGAACTTCATTAGTAAGCTTGGATGCACCAACGTCATTTTTACCATCAGACACCATAACAACTCTATTGCATTGTGTCAATGGGGCAGCAATTTCTGCAGCCAACTGAAAATACAGACAAAAAATAGAAATATATTATAATTTATAATATTTTATTAATACAAGAATGAGTTTAAAGTTAACAATTTACTACCTTAGGCAAGGTTTCTAAGACCATGTCCACCATAGCAGCATCTCTGTATTCTTTAAAGGCATCAGCTTTTTTCGCCATTTGTTCGGCTTCAGCTTTTGCTTTGGCTTCAATAGCAAAAGCTTCAGCTTCTCCTTTTAACTAAAATAAATAAATAAATGAAATAAAAGTCGTTATAATTAAAAAATGACAAAGATTAATTGTAAATATAAAATAAAATAACGTAAAAATTTATATTTCTTCACAAAATTCAACCATTTATATTTAATACATAACATTAGTCTAGAAACAGATTCATAACTGATGTACCACAGACAATTCCAGAATTAAAATATCACAATTGTAAAGAAAAGATTGTTTTAAATAAAAATTTTATGAAAAAGAAATTAAAAATCAAGTATTAGCTACACAAATATTTTAACGTTTATTCATGCCAAGGCTTCATTCATATACAAGCTACAAAGGAAGTCAGAAGAAAACTTTTTATCTTTAATCAAATTAAACATAGTATGAGTAATAAATGACAGAATTTGTTTCAGAAAAACATAGTTATGTTTTGTAAAATTATACACAATGTATACTTAATCTAATTTTGAGTCAATAATAAACAACTATACAATAATAGAGATTTGAGAAATTCTATTCTGAAAATATCTAGCAACATACAAATCATATCATGGGGGGGTCTGCATATGTCAATTCATTTTGTACAGCAACAGAAAATAAAATCACAAATAATTCCAATGATGCTTTATTGCACAGTCTTAGTAATTTTTTTTTTTTTTTTTTTTTTTTTTTTTAAGTTATTTAAAGTTATTTTCAAGGTCTAATTTGATAAGGGGAAAAAAAAAAAAAAAAAAAATTCAATTGCAAGACGATATTGTATTAGCACTAAAATAATAATATTATTACATTTTAAAATATTAATTACCCTTATAGCTTCAGCTTCTGCCTCAGCTTCCATAATAACTCTGTTTCTATAAAAAAAAAAAAATAATAATAATAATAATAAATAAATAAATAAACAGTACTAGTAATTCAAACAAATTAGAATATAAAAGAACAAATATTATATGTAAATCTGAAGAATTTTTTTTAGCTTTATCCTCCCAATCCTTTAAATACAAAACTAAATTTTAGCTAAAAATGACATAATATTCATAGATGTGCTGAAATAATTGGAAAAATTGTAACTTTTGAGTAACCAATATTATGCTATTGCCTAGCACTGTCAGGTTCGGTTCACACAAATGCCGGATCGTAGAATCGTTGAAAAATAAAGTAGAAGTCTTTACCTCAAAATAATCAGGATACATATCATTTTAGTACTGTGATTTATTAATGCAGCAATATAATAATAAGGTTTCAGTCACAAATAACTTTACATTTCATTCTTCTATTAGTAAGGAGATACTAATATTCTATCCCCGTCAACTAGACAGAGAGGGAGGAGGAGACCAAAAATTAACGTCTACTTAGGACTTGGATCAAAAGCGAAAAGATACACTAAATCTGCTAGCCACAGATAGCTTAAAATCGCAACCCCCGAGATTGGCATCGTTGAAATGCAGCCAAAAGAATGCCAAACTGTTTCTTTGTTCTTCTAAGATATTCATACTAAATTTTGAATATAAAAAGTTCGTTACAAATATTAAATCGATTTGACATTGAGAAGCCATGCCAAATGACCTTCAACTCTCAATGAACAAAGACGGCGACGCTTAGACTATCAAACAACCCTATAAATCTATTTTTAGAATTATAATGACCCTCTTGAAATAATAATAGGTTTTTAACATAAACATACAAGGGTAATAAACATGAAATCAAATGATTATTTTATTTTATTAATAGCTGTATATAGTAGAAATATGTTGATAACGGCTTTTTAAATTACCCTCTGAAAATAAATAATTATGGCTAAATTGATTTAATCCATCCGGGGAAAATGTATAAACATACTATTTTTCAAAAACCCTGATATAAAAATTGCTTATTTTATTCGTAGATCAATGTGTTTGTAACGATAGAAGAACAAAGAAATGAAAATTTTGATTTAAAAATAAAACGGGAAATTCTCTATAATTAATTAATTGAGTTAGATAAATTTAAAACGATTTATTTTATATAATCTATATTAATCCCTCCTTTTTGTTATATATTAAATTTGGATAAATAAATAAGCTTTTAAAGGACATATGTGTGAGAACACTCACACATATATCTCCCCTTCGACTAGTAAAAAAAATAAAAATAAGTCCTCCTCGCCTCCTGTATAGAAATGCATATACAAACAATAATATTCAAAAGCACTTACCAAAGACGCACACTTAAAAATGATATTACATCATAAGTAAAAATTATATGAATGCTTAATATTGAACAAACAAAATATATATGAAATATAAACATTAATTCAAAAATACAAAATACACATATTTCAAAAATATCAGTATAACCAAAAACTTTAAGAGAAACATTCTGTCATGACAGGCGCAAAAATGTGGCTTCTATAAATAAGTTCAACTGCAGTTCAATATAGTTCATAGTCTTTTTTTTTATATGCCACCAAAAATTTCAGCTGAAATGTTTTTCTATGAAAGAGTCTCTTTTTGATGAACTTAGCAAATAATGCCACAGTAACAGTTACTAACGTTAGATTTTTTTACATTCAAAATACTAAATTTTCACACTAATATGTATAGTGAAATAGAGAAAAAAAATATATATATAAATTACATATATTCATATATATTGTTGTAATACTAAAGGTTCCAGCATATTATTGTAATATTTATTTGTCTAACACCTTGGTTACACATATTGGTCAACGTTAAACAAAATTATGTACAAAAAAAAAAAAAAAAAAAGTAAAGAAAGAGAAAAGTTTTTGTGTATACCACACAGGAAAGATTTTAAAAAGGACGCCATTGGCAGTAAAAAAAAATAATCTTCCCTTAATCCTTACAAAAAGTAAGTGTAATGATGTTAACTTAAGGCTAACATCCTAGCGGAACAGGGCGTGTTGAAAGACCTGCACTGTTAGGCACAGGCCTCCGTCCCCCAGCAGAGTCCACCAACCCCTGTAGGGACACCTCACGAAACCGATTAATTAAGTGTCATAAATGTTGAAAAATTAATGTCAACAAAAATATAGATTCTCATCACATATCCAATGTTGCTCTCCCGGGAGAAAATTTTGAACGAGACAACATATATCTAGGATAGGGTAATAAATAAGTAAAAGAAAACAAATTGACAAAATTTTGAGTGATGAGAGGGAGTGCCAAAATAATAAAAAATTTATATTGGATATTGAACAAACCAAACACATGTTGTACACCAAAAATCAATTGGAAACTTATAAAATTTAGCTGTATGTATATTGTTAGCACTATTATCATTAATAATTAATTTCCTATGAACTTAATCTGTATTCCAATGAAATATCTCTATTAAATATATTTCAATTATCTTACTTTTGTTTAACCTTCACCCAATAAAAATAGATATAGTAAACCTTAAATAAAAAAATAACACCTTGATTACTAATTTAGAAATTCAAAATATGATCTACAAGCATTTATGTTATCATTAGAATCATTTTTTTTTTTTTTTTTTTTAGATGCATCTTATTTATAAATATTATATATATTCAACAACACTGCAATGCAAGAAATAGTCTTTACATCAAAAGAAAAATATAAAAAAACAGTGGACCAGCCATCTAAAAAATAAAAATAGTAAAATAAATAAAGACGAGTTCCTGCACAGCAAACAAATACACTCCCTTGGCCATTGGAAAATGCATTTGTGAAGCAAAATATATTCAAACTTTTTTTGTGAAAAAATTAATTGCGATTTCTTAAGTTATAAGGATGTGTAGATTTATTGCCAATATTATGTGTTACATTGGAGTTGGGTTCCGCAAACAAATAATTACGTCGAGGAGGAGCAATAAGGAGTCTATCAATATGGACTCTGAAAGCTTTATTATCAGGTGCATGTAATCTCTTAATGGAAAAAGAAACTGGCGAGTGTTTTTGTACAACAATAAATGGCCCAGAATACTTGGGTTTAAATTTATCTATTGATTTCAAGTATACAACATCATGAACAGCAACAGGCCTCAGTTTTGCATGTTTTTGAAAATTTTGATATCTTTTGTCTTGAGTTTCTTTAATGTTAGAATATGCTTTGCTATAGATGTTATCTAAGTCGTGTAATAATTTATATATGTCTACATTTTTATCCAAAAATGGCTGATTTATAAATTGGTCAAATGTATCAAATACTAAAGACAGTTCCCTACCAAAATGCAGTAGGTTCGGTGAAAACAATGTGGATGAATGTGTTGAACCATTGTAAAGTGATTTATGTATAGCTAGTGAATTTTCAAAAGAATACCCCTCAGAAATTAAAGTGTTAATTGAGTACTTTATAGATTTATTTACCCTCTCAGAAATAGAGTTACTTTGAGGATGAGCAACAGATGAATGTAAAATTTTTATGCCAAGTTTATCATTAAAAATATTATAAATAGTTGATGTAAACTGTTTGCCTAAATCTGATAATATTACTGATGGTCTACCAAATGTTGTAATGTAATTAAATAAACATTTAACTATTTTTGATGAAGAAGTGTCTTTTAATTGAAATAATTCAATGTGTCGCGAAAAATGGTCAATCACAGTCAAAACTGAATGTCCATCTATAAAAGGACCAACCAAGTCGACACTAATAGTATGCCCTGGATGTGTTGGAGTATAGGTGGGTTGTAGAGGAGCTGGTGGTGTGTTATGATGTTTATTTTGTAAACATAAAGTACACGAAGCAACAAAATTTAAAGTGTCTGTGTACATACCTTTCCAATAATATCTATTTGATAAAAATTCGTATGTTTTTGTCAACCCAAAGTGAGAAAGGTGTGAAATGGTTAAAACTTTAGATTTTAAAGAATGTGGTACAACAATGAGATATGAAAAAGTATTATTATGCAAATTTTGTTTCTTGTACATTAAAACTTTAGAATCTGGATGAATAAAAAAATTATCATTATTTTTTGAAAAACCTTTTCTCAAAATTTGCCTGTAAATAATTGACAATTTTGGATCATTCTTTTGCTCAGATATAAATGTATTATTTGAAATTTCCAAAAGGGGATCTTTATTTTGAGTATTACCAGAAACTAGACAATTGTTGAATTGATTTTGTTGTACAGACTGAGTAGAAGTGGAAATTTGATTAATTGAATGTGTGTCATCTTGTACGATAGGAAGAGGTTGAGAACTGAATATTAATTCTGGATTTGTTTTTAAATTTTGTTGATTATTTGAGAAGTCTGATCTTGATAAATAATCCGCTAAAACATTTGTAGTGCCAGGAATATGTTCAAATTCAAATGAGTATTCTGACAACTCTAACAGCCATTTAGTAGTTAAATCAGCAGGACTATTTGTTTTTCTATATGTTTTTAAAGGAGCACTGTCAGACAAAATGATAAACTTTCTATTGTATAAGTAATATTTGAAAGCAATTACAGATTTATAAATGACCATTAATTCAAGTTTGATAGCCGGATATCTTTTTTCAGACGGTTTAAGTGATTTAGAGAAAAAGGCGACAGGTAATAATTGATTGTCATATTTCTGCATCAAAACTCCTGCAATAGAAATATTTGATGCATCAGTGTTGAGAAAGAAAGTCTTGTTCCAATCCGGTAATCTTACCATAGGTGAATTAAAAAATATATCTTGAAATTTCTTAAAAATATCCTGATGATGTTTATTCCAAACAAATTTTGTTTTCGGTTTAGTCAATTCGATAAGTGGTTGAATTAATTTAGAAAAATTATGAATAAGAGACTTATAAAAGGTTACAACTCCTATAAAACGTTTTAGTTGTCTTTTTGTTGTAGGTGTAGGGAAAGAGTTTATTTTAATGATATTTGACTCAATTGGAGAAATTGAATTATTCTCTATGTGAAATCCCAAATAATTTACAGCACTCTTATGAAATGTACATTTACTAGGAGCTAAGGTTAAATTATATTTAATTAAAATCTTAAGAATTCTTTCAAGTTTGACATATGTCTCTTCAAAACTATTTGCACCAAATATTAAATCATCCTGATACGCGTAAATTCCATCTATATTAATTTCATCAATTAAAGAATCCATGAGTGCTTGATACTGAGAAGCCGCGTTTTTAAGACCAAAACATAGTCTTTTAAATTTGAAACTGCCAAACATTGATGTGAAAGTAATTTTATCTTGTAAATGTTCCGGTAAATCAATTTGATGATACGCCTGTTGGAAATCAAGACAAGTGAAAAATTTATACGCAGATAGATCAGCTATTATATTTTGAATTTTAGGTAACGGATAAGAAGAACCTTGAATAATAGAATTTAACATTCTTAAATCTAACACGCGGCGAAACTTCTCTTTACCAGATCCATCTTGTTTTTTCTTTACTAATAAAATTAGGCAAGCCCATTCTGAGCAGTTTCGCTCAATAATCCCAGCCTCTACCAATTGGTTAATTTGATCTCTAGCTTCCTGTTGTAAAGCCTGAGGAATGGGAAAGGGCAAAGTCTTAATTGGATAGTCACTTAAAAATTTTAAATCTGGTACTACCTTGTCAGTATATCCAAGGGTTTTCATATTTTTAGAAAATGCTGCGAAATTACTTAATAAAATTTGTTTTAACTTTGTTGCATGAGCCCCATTGAGATGTTTAACATCAAAGTCCGTGGGTGTTAAATCTTGTTTTCTCATTTTTAATACATCACTAGAAGGTTGAATATAATTAATAAATTGTGAATCCTCTGAAATTTCAACATTATCATTTTGTCTTGAACCATAGTCTATAATTTGTTCGATTTCTTTAATTGTACCAATATTTGAATGTTTGTTTACATGGATACTTCTATTAGTGTTATTCTTAACATATAACTGAGATTTTACTCTATCATATTTACTATTACAATTTTGTTTCTGAGAATGATCAATATTAACTACTGAATCCAAAAAAATTAATTTGGAAGAACTCTTTTTACTCTGAAATAAATAATCACCCGAAGAAACTTTGGGACAATAAACCGTAATAGAAGATTCTTCTTTGGGTTGTAAAATAAGTTTTTGTCCCGTTTTTACTGAAAGTTTCTTACATTGAGTATGCATATTAAGATTTTCTTCATGGTCGCTATATGTGTTTGTTATGGGAATACTCAGATCTTTAATTTTTAACAAGGACCTCTGCATATCTAATATTACATGATATTGTTGAATAAAATCATAACCCAAAATAACCCTAAATGCAGAACCTTCAGGAATGTCTACTATGAAGAATTTTTGTGAAAAAAATTGATTTTGAATTTTGAAAGTGGTTTGTATACAAGATGAAAACTGTACATTCGAGTTCACGGTTTTGATTGTCACATGGGAAGATAAATGCCTATATTTCAAACTATGTTTTAACTTATTAAATGTACTTTCAGCTAACAGACTAACAGAACTACCAGTGTCAAGAAGTGTGTTTACCTTTTGTTTATCTAGCAAAATTTTAATAAGAGGTAACTTTGGAGAATTTACATGGACATTAAAAATGTTCTCCCTTTTATCGTTATTTGTTTGAGTACATTTAGAATCAGAAATTTTCAAGATTTGTTGTGTCTGAGACGCAGTAGAATTCACCAATCTAACACTAGATAATTTGGGTAGATTAAAGTTATTATCAATGTCTAGAGAAAAATTTTGTGCTGACGCTCTATTCAATTCCTGAGATGTACTTGCATCAGCTAAACTACATCTCTGCGCTCGTTTAAATTATTTGGATTTTTACTATAATTATTTCTGTCATAATTTTTACCCCTAGTCTGATTTCTTTGCCATCTAAAGCACCTAGTAGCAACATGTCCTCTTTTACTGCACAACTGGCAAATAGGAGAAGAATGATATCTGTTCTTATTTTGATTACCCCTGAAATTTTGTTTACCCCTGAAATTTTGATTTCTACTTTTATAATTATGTCTTAATTCACTTTGCCTATTATTGTTTCTTTGCCTATCTTGCACTGGGGATTCGTGTGTATGATTAGCCTCATCAGATTTACTAGCGAATGACAGATTATTCATTCTATCTGTCAGTTCGACTAACTTTTCAGATAGTGTATTTATGACTGGGTTATTTAAACTCAATTGTAATAATGTTTCATTAGCATTAATATCTTGTAATTTCTGTGCTCGGTTGACCGCTTGTTGATACTCAGAGATTCCCTCTTCTTGAATCTTAACTCTGATATTTGAGGGAATGGTTGAAATAAATTTAGTAAACTTAATGGAATTTAAAGCATTAGCATCATTAATCTGAGAATATACGACATCGGCTAAAATATTCAGCCTGTGAGAAAAATTTCTAATCGATTCTTGTGGTAAGAGTATTAAATTGTTAAATTCCACAAGAGCCTGAGTACTGCTCATTGGAGCAAAAAAATTTTTGAATTCAACCTTGATAAATTTTAAATCTGTGGATTTATATAATAAAGGAGATTGAGTCATGAACTTTAATGCAGGGCCGGTTAATTTTCCTTTTAAAATTGCCACTGCCTCTTCTGAATTTAATCTATTTAATTTTGCATATGACTCAATCTGATCAAAAAAGAATTCAAGTAAGGATGAGTCACCGTCGAAATTTAGAATATTAATATTGATGTTCTTTTTAGTGGCCATCTTAATTATTTATGTTGGGTCAAATAAATACTAATATATCTCAGAAATACTCGAGTAAAAAAAATATAATGTATTAAATTAATGAGCACAAAAATTACGCATCTTTCCCTTTGATGCTTACGGCAACTGCATAAGATAAAGTACCTTATTAAAAATGTCAAAAATATATATATATATCTTAAAATATTCGAAAAATAAAATAAATCATAAGGAATTGTAGAAATTTGCAACAGTAATTGTAATAAATCACTTAAAAAAAATAAATCACAATATGCAAATAAAAGTATTAATCATCATGAAAGAAAAAAATAAAATCCCAACGAAATACTGTGAAACCCATTAAAAATATATATTTCAAAATTGTCCGAGCAAAAAAAATAAATTGCGTTAAGATCTATGAGCACAAAATATTATGCATTTTCCCCTTTGTTACTCACAGAAAATGCAAATGAAAAATACCTAACCAAAATATTATGTAAACATATTTATATATTTCAAAATGTTTCAAAAATTAAAGTAAATCACTTTAAGCTTTATAAGCATAGAAAAATACCAACTATCATGAAAAACAACAAAATGTATATATATATATATATATCAGTGGCGTAGCGTGATATTTGAATCTGGGCATGCTCTGAAGCCAACTGTGGGAAGAACACTACATCTAAATTCGTTATCATTTCTTATAATTTAAGTACGTAAATTTCCAATTTCTTCAAACCATAAATATAATTTTACACACGTATTTTATCGAATTTATCTTGGCAACATTTATTTAAATGCCACTTATTATAATTTATTGAAGAACCAGTAGGCTTTGCATGCTTCACTGGTTACTACATAAAAATTAATTTTCAAAGAAATTGAATCACTAATATTTTATACATCACTTTATACATATATATATATATATAAGTTCATTAAAGTCACGCAAAATATGGCAGTGACTTTCTTTCAATGAGCGGATCCGGGTCCCCAGTGCTTGTGATAGGACTCTGACCACAAATAGTTCTTATACATGAACTTGATTGTTGAACATTTTAATAAAGTTAAAAATGTAATAAGTTTAATTATTTTTATTATATTGACATTTGATACCAAAAGAAAAGAAGAAAAAAAAATTAAAAAATGATAAACGTTTTTCCCTTTCAAAGAAATTTTTAATTTTCCAAATAAAAATTTTTTTGAAGAGGCAACTATTGAAATAAAATATCTTATTTTGTTCAATTAAAATAAAAATCTGTCAATAGCTTCGCCTTTTAAAAGGCATCACCAGATAGGGAAAGCGTTGCTATGTAGTAACTGTAATAAGCTAGTAACCATTGCTAAGGAATGGAGACTATTAAAAATAAAAACCAGGCAATTTCAATAAAATTTAGAAAAAGGAAAAACTTCAGGAGATGAGGACGGGGGGAGGAGATATTCTGATTCAAAATTAAAAAGAAAAAGAAAAAAAGAATCTCGATGAAGTGTGCATTTGCAGTATCCAAGCTATACCTTTGTCACATTTTGTAGTTCTGTAATCAAAGGCCTTAGCTTCAGAGCCAAGCTCCTACAAAAGAAAATTTTGATACCACTATTTTTACATTGAAAATGTTCACCTCATGAATCGTTGATATTCATTTTACCTGTTTAAAAAAAATACTATATTAAAATAATGGTATCTAAATTTTTATTTGTGAAACTGTCCAGAGTGCACGCAGACACACAGGGAGAGACAGACAATTCTCTTTACTCATGTAGAGAGACAACATAAGTAAAATTTTGATCATAATTTTATTTCTTTCGGAAGTTTTCGTTTGGTATGAGTTGTTTAGGTAAAAAAAAAAAAAAAAAAAAAAAAAAAAAAGCAGTAACTTTTCTGTCTCATAAAATAACAGATATTTTTTCAGAAAATTATGCAAATTTCATTTTATTGTTGAATGATCGTTTATAAATAAATTCAGTTTTTTCTCTTTGTTAAAAGTTGTTGTTTTTTTTTTTTATCATTGCATCATTGTAAAATAAAGACTTAAATTTTACTTTATCAATAATATTTTTGAACTGACAACATCGTCAATCTATTCAGTCATTCTTGTATTTGAGTAGATGGACAAAATGGAAAAACTAGTTCTCACTGACTTTTACGGAAGATAAGAAAATGAAAATCCCTAATACTTTAGCAGTACGGGAAAACTACAGGACATGCTCTCGATGAATAGCATCACTTGGATCCTTTAAAGAGCGGAAATCCCCTTGTGTGGGAAAATTAGTGCAATGAATATTTCCTCACACAACAAAAATTCCCTATCCAAGGGTATGCTTTAGAAAAGTAGCATGCCTTACGGAGTAACCGGTCAGGAAACGATGTTTTCCAAGAATTATCTTATGTAACAGAAGGCATTTTCTTTCAGAATAGTTTTCGAAAATTAAATGACGGCTAATAGATTGATGGTAGCGAGTGATTAATATAATTAGCTGTTAAATTATTATTCTTTCTTTCTTTTTTTAATCAAAATATGTTTGAAGTTTAGACAGTTTTTAGCAGGTATGCGGCGCATGCCTAGCATACCCAGAGAATACGCCACTGATATATATATATATATATACTTATATCAAATGAAATACTTTATTAAACTAGTATGTTGTGGCCACCACAAGACTTTCTTCTATATTTTCCTATACATATTCAATCAGTAACAATATTAAAAAAAAAAAAAAAAAAAAAAAAAAAAAATTTTTTTTTTTTTTCTTTTTCTTTCTTTTTTTTTTTTTGTGAAAATTAATACATATTCAATCACTAACAATAATTAAAAAAAAAAAAAAAAAAAAAAAAAAAATCGAATTTTTTTTCTGTTTTTTTTTTTTTTTTTGTTAAAAGTAAAAAAAATCGATAACTTTGTTTTAAATTATCACAGATTTATGGTTCAACCATTCGTTTTAAAGGTATTGACGAGATCTTTCGAATGATACCCATCTTCAAAATTTAACCCTCCCGGGGGGGGTACTTCCCCCCCAGGGGGGGGAACCGATGCCCCCCATGCACAATTTTTTTTTCCTAGTTAACTACTACTATCATCAATAATTCAAATTAATTTTACAATCACAAGTTTAAAATAACTCTCATTATGCCCATTTATACGGAATTTTGTCCTATGCTGCCATGTTAAAAATTTGCATAAAATGCGATTACAGCGCCACCTGTTGAGCTATTGATCCCCAAATCTAATGGGCACCAGTTCATGTCGGGGTGCAACTAAATACCAAGTTTGGTTAAATTTCATTCATATGTTCGTGAGATACAGCGTCCACAAAAAAATGATACAGACAGACAGACAGACACACAGACAGACAGACAGACAGACACACAGACAGACATTTTCTAAAAACTATCAATTCGTGTTCAGGACATCCCAAAACGTGTAGATCCGTCAAAAAACGGAGGTCGAAAATTTTCGCGAATCCAATACTTTCTCTATATTACATATAGAAGAAAGTAAAAATTACGAAAAATATATATATTTCAAAAATTTCAAAATAATAAAAAAATAAATCACATTAAGCTTTATAAGCAAAGAAAAATACTAATTATCATGAAAAACAACAAAACATATACACATATGTACTTATATCACATGAAATACTTTATTAAAAATTAGGAAAAATATATATATTTCAAAAATTTCAAAAGAATAAGGAAGATTTTTTTTTTTGCTTAAAATTTCAATAAAATGTCAAAATAGAATTCTTAAATCAATTATGTTCCAAATGTAAATCTATATATCATATTAAAAATTCTCTTCCCTGCTTCTCTTATAATTATCATTATTATTATTTCTTCTTAAAAAAAATCTTAATCTTATACCAAATAACAAGAATCCTTGGTGAGAAAGAAAGAAGAAAAAAAAATTTCACTAACAACTGAAAATTATATATTGTATAACCAACAGTATATATTTATATGAAATATCCAAAATATAAGATAAACTTAACTTACCAATTCTTGGACATAACTTGGTTAAAAAAAATATCCTGTAACAGGGCCCGCGCTAAGGATTTCAAATTGTTAGCCAATAAATTAGCCAAATTGAAAAATCATTAGCCAATTTTTAAAAGTGTTAGCCACATTTTATACACGAAATTTTTACAATGTACAGTAAAACTACGGTGCATAAAACTCATTTAAAACAACAGGTGCTTATAATTCAACATAATATACCAATTTAATTGATTTTAATATTAATTGCATATTCATGGTTAATTACACTTTATTGCTGCCAACTTGCCAGAACTGTTATGATTTTCCAAATTCATAATTGCTGCTACATTATTTTTAAAAACAGTTTTACTTTCATTTTATGACAGTAATCCAATTTTGTAGATTTTATGTCATTTTATTTTTATTAAGTATTTGAACGGCAAAAATGTATAGAAATATAGCATTTATATTTTGTAAACACCCTAGACTGAATTTTCCAAGATGGCTGATTCAATGTGTCTGTTGATTCTATTTTTTTCTCTTCACACCTTCTTTCTGAAGTGATTGAGAAGCATTTGAACCAGATGTTTTGGTAAAAAAACTAGTAATGGCTAGTATAGCCTTCCAGCCATCATACAGATTTTCTGTTAATATTTCAATTGTTATTTTAAATTAATAATCTAAAATGTCCTTAAGTATCATTTCACTATTTTGATTTTTGTGTTCAAAACACATTAAAAATAAAACAAATTTCAAGAAACGATGCTAAAACGATAAAACTGAAACGAGATGATCTCGGCTCGGTGCGACCGACGTATTTCATTTACAAGCATGCAAAGAGAAGAGCGGCGCACGTGGGATGTGACGTCATGCACAAGGCAGAATGTGCAGTGCAGTAAATCAACGCAAAGGAGAAATGAGAAACCATCCCTCCGTGAACATGGAGGTAGAAGAAAGAATTCAAGGCGGCAGACGGAGACGGAAGCGCGAACATAGGCTGACTGTAACTGTACGCACGTTGATGCTTTTGTTTATTTTGCTGGAATCTGGAATGAGCGTGTTATGAAAAAATGAAAACTCGGCACACATTGTTTTACAACTTATGTTTCGGTCAATTTATTTATTTACAAAAATTTGGATTTTTTTTTTAAATCCTTGTGAGAAAACTGGTGAAAAATAAATTGTTCGCCAACATTTTCGCAAAAATAAAAATTTTATCGCAAATTTTCTGATTTGTTCGCATTTGGCGAGGTGGCGAATGCTTAATGCGGGCCCTGTGTAAACAAAAAAAATTATCGTTTACTTTATTAATATTTTTCAATTAATTTTATTACTTTGTTCCAAAAAAATGGTTTATTTTTTTTCATTTTCTTTCCTCTCTCTTCCAATTTGCTTGAATATAAAAAAAAAAAAACTTTGTAATCACTGCACATCACTGAATTTTCGACCGTGAATTGGAAAACAACTATTTCTGATCAAAAACTGATCATGACCTTTGAACAAAAACACATGATTCGGAAGCACGAAGTTGTCGATTCTGTAGAAGTGCAGGTGTCGAACGGAAAAAAATTTTTCTGGGCAAACTGTGTAGATGATTCTCATGCGTCCTTTGCAATATAGATGAAGAAAAACCCTTGACCAGTCCAATTTCAGGCCTCACTCTCGGCCGCTTAGTTGAGCACAGATGACCAGCAAAATATTCAGGCCCAACTCTCGGCCGCTTAGTTGCATCAAAAGAAATCTATCAACACAATGACACTCCAAGAAATCCCTTTTCTTTTCCTTTTTTTTTCTTTTCTTGAAGCCACAAGCACGAAAAAAATTTCCTGAGTAGTGATATTTTCGGGCTATGCTTACAGCCACTGATTCAAACAAGCATTTGTTCGTAACCACAAGCAAGTTCAATGCACGTAAAAAGGAGATTCATCCACCAAAATTTAGAGTCAATATTTTCCCTGTCCATGACTCTTAAAAAGGTCCTTTTGGGCATGCAAATCTTAATAAAATGTTCGATGCATTCGTTTCCTTCCTCTCCAAAGAAAAACCAGAATTTCATTTATAGAAAATCCATTATGCTGCCGTCGGGTTCCTCCTCCCCCTCCATTTTTGAAGATCGGGGAAGCTGGACGGGCACCAAATAATATATGCTATTGCCTAGCACTGTCAGGTTCGGTTCACACAAATGCCGGATCGTAGAATCGTTGAAAAATAAAGTAGAAGTCTTTACCTCAAAATAATCAGGATACATATCATTTTAGTACTGTGATTTATTAATGCAGCAATATAATAATAAGGTTTCAGTCACAAATAACTTTACATTTCATTCTTCTATTAGTAAGGAGATACTAATATTCTATCCCCGTCAACTAGACAGAGAGGGAGAAGGAGACCAAAAATTAACGTCTACTTAGGACTTGATCAAAAGCGAAAAGATACACTAAATCTGCTAGCCACAGATAGCTTAAAATCGCAACCCCCGAGATTGGCATCGTTGAAATGCAGCCAAAAGAATGCCAAACTGTTTCTTTGTTCTTCTAAGATATTCATACTAAATTTTGAATATAAAAAGTTCGTTACAAATATTAAATCGATTTGACATTGAGAAGCCATGCCAAATGACCTTCAACTCTCAATGAACAAAGAGGCAACGCTTAGACTATCAAACAACCCTATAAATCTATTTTTAGAATTATAATGACCCTCTTGAAATAATAATAGGTTTTTAACATAAACATACAAGGGTAATAAACATGAAATCAAATGATTATTTTATTTTATTAATAGCTGTATATAGTAGAAATATGTTGATAACGGCTTTTTAAATCACCCTCTGAAAATAAATAATTATGGCTAAATTGATTTAATCCATCCGGGGAAAATGTATAAACATACTATTTTTCAAAAACCCTGATATAAAAATTGCTTATTTTATTCGTAGATCAATGTGTTTGTAACGATAGAAGAACAAAGAAATGAAAATTTTGATTTAAAAATAAAACGGGAAATTCTCTATAATTAATTAATTGAGTTAGATAAATTTAAAAAGATTTATTTTATATAATCTATATTAATCCCTCCTTTTTGTTATATATTAAATTTGGATAAATAAATAAGCTTTTAAAGGACATATGTGTGAGAACACTCACACAAATATATTTTTAGTAATAAAAGTATGCATTACTGGGATTTTTCCCCCCTTTCTCCCCCCCCCCAATTCTAAAATGCTATTTCTATACCAAATAAACAAAATATGTTACTTCATAGGGTAATGAAATGCTAAAGGAAATTATTTTAGTAATTCTAAAATTCATTTGATTTTCATTAATATACTTTTGTCCCTTTTATTAAAATAATAATAACTTAAGATTATTGAACAATTCTCCCTCATAAAAACCTTATGTCTAATCATTATGTTTTCAAATAAAGAGGGAAATTACAAAACCTTTCATGCGTTATCCTCAGAAAGGGAAATTTAGATCATATGAAAGCTTTAAATTAAATGATGCTAATTAAATAATGATTATTATTTTTTAAAAGTTATTACATACGCATTAATAAGATTCTAGGTGAATTATATGTAACTCCATTTAGATCAATAATAATAAATAAATAATCTAATTCATTTTATGTAGCTTTCATTTTATTTGTAGCCATTACATATTTTTAAATTACATATTAGAAAAATGTTTAAAAACTATGTTACTTCTGCACAACAGAATCACATTCCTCCTTTTTCCTATCTCCAATTTTTCGCTTACCCCACTACAATTAATATTGCTTTAATACTATCATATAAGAAGTTTCCACTACAAAAAATACATTTGAAAAAAAAAAAAAAAAAAAAGTAAATTTAAGTTGGAAACATTACTTTATTGCTTTATCTAATGCATTTAAATGAAATCTTCAGTAGATTCTAACTACTTTGGAAGCAGGGCAATAAACTATAATAAGTATCCGTCATGTACTTCTCTAAAGGATAAGTAAGACCCTTTCTTTTACTATTGAGCATATTTTGTGATCCTTAAATCTTCCAAATAATCTGGGGGTGTTTGGAGCGGGATTGATAATGAAAGGGGGAAGGGGGATTATTGGGCCAGTAACCATTTTTTTATGAGTTTTTTTTTCAATAAGTTTTTTATTTGATTGTTATTTTTAAGGGCTCTTCAATGAGGTTTTACTTCAATAAGGTTTTTTAAAAGTAAAAAAGCATTTATTAACCTTTTACATGCCGCACTATGATCCAGATGTAAAAGACATAATTAATTCATCAAAATCACGTTAGAATACACCCAATAAGACTATAAAACAAAAAAATTTCTGAAAAACATTTTTCTATATGATTTCTATGATGTTCCTTTTAAGGAACATTGGCATGTAAAGCTATCTTTTTTCTACTAGTTTCGCTTCAGGAAAACAAAGCGCTTTATGATAATTTTTTTAAAAATTTCTGCTTCAATGAAGTTTTATTTTACAATTTGAATTGAAATTACTAATATTTAAGGAAAACTCATTAAAAATTTTACATATTTTTTAAATTATCTAAATATTTTAATAGAATTGCAATGTAAAAAGTACAGAAACAAAAAAAAAAAAAAAAAAAAATACATTCACAAACTCTTGACTATATACTATATACAATAATAGAAATACTATGAATCAAATGCAATTTAGAAAATAGAAAATAACTTACCAAGAAAAAATAAAGATTTCACTAGACACAAGAAATTAAAATTTTAAAACATAATAAAGCCCTAATACTTTTTATCTGTCTTTTTAGCAGTTTTTTTAATGTCCATGATATTGTGGAAAGCAATGTATATGGAGTCTCTTTTTGCATTCAAAACACTTGTAATGTGTGTTTTTTTGGCAAACTACACATCTCCCTTGTGCTGCAGAAACAATGTAGTGAGTGTCAGATTTTCTCGAACTTTTCGAGTGATGGGCACGGGGTCCAGGTATAATGTGAATTTTCTGCTTTGCTCTAAGCAAATTTAAAGTAATCTCTCTTCAATTTAAAGTAATCCTTTTCTCTCGAAAAGACCTAAAACCTAAAATAAACAAGCAACTCTTATGAAGCACACATATTTCTTGCTTGCATCGATGACTAATCGTGCTTCTCAGCAGACATTTCCCAACCCCTTCCCCCCCCTCCCTCTGAAGTTCCTCACCCTTTAGAAATAAATAACGCATCATAAAAGTTCTTCACACATTTATATCTAGCACATATAAACAATGTATGCATTAAAATGTAATAAAGGAATGAATATCTGGTATATCACTGAAATTGTATACTGTTACATGCCAATGTTCCTTTTATGGAACATTGTATTTTTAGGCAAAATTTAAGAAAGATTTCTTGTTATTATTTTAATTTCATTTATTATCTCATTAAAGTGAACCTTTTCCATACCTTCATTAATAAACCGTATCAGTTTTAAATTTACAGATGTCACAGTTTATTTAAAAAAAAATATTAATCATGATGTTCCTTAAAAGGAACATTGGCATGTAAAAGGTTAATTTGAAGATACACTTTGAAAATACCAAAACAGTAAATGAATTATAAAACTGCAGTTCTATTATGCATAAAATTAAGATTGACAATTAACTTACCTGTTAGCTTCAGCGAGTTTTTCCAACCGATACTTTTCAGCTTCAGCAGGGCGTCTAACAGTAGCTTCTAGTTCTTTCTCTTTCCTCAATATCTCCTGCTCTTGAACTTGAATTTCTTGGGCTCTTTCAACAACTTTAACTTGCATTTGCTCTTCCTTAATTTTCTGCCTTGTCTTAGCTGCTTGCAGATTAAAAGCAAGATCTGATTCTGCTTTCTATAAATTTAGATAAAGTATGGAAAAAGTTACAATAAAGTAGCATGAAAATGAATTAACATCCAAACAAAATTTAGATATGGCAACAAATTATTTGTATATCTCTCTGTTTCTATCTAAAATTTCACAAAGCATAAAAATGTTTGAATACCAGAGGTTGATCCAGAACAAATTTAGTGCTGCAATGAAACATTTTAACAAAGTCAACTTTTGGCAAAGACACACTTTCACAAAATCAACTTTCAACAGAGAGGAACCTTCACAAAGTCAATTCTCAGCAATATAGCTCCACACTAAAAATTACTATAAGCTTCACTGCATTGAACACATAATAATACCCTCAATTTGGATATTTACTGTAGATAATAGTAAATATCTAAGTGATAAACACTTTCTTACTTTACACATAAGAAATTATTCACCCCACATATATATTTTACAACTGCTCCATTTTATTTTTGAAAGGTATTTTAAAATTAAATAAATAAATTGTTTTGTGAATTTCGGTTAATTGTTTGGAAGCATAATTAATTTTCACAAACTTACTTGGTTTTGGTTTTTTATAAATTCACAAATGGGGTTCAATTTAAAAAAACCTGGATTAAACCCTGAATACGTTAAAATATTTTATGAAAACTTTACAATAACAAAAAGATAAATGTGATAAAGTGCACAATTTATTCACAATGCAAACTGTAGCATATGTAATGATACAGTGTTAATTTAATAGGATTTCAGCTGCTATAATTCCTGCATGTACATAAAATTCATTTGCCATAAAGTTCAATAATGCTTCTGAACCAACTCATATCTAATGCATATTTAATTTTTGACGATGTGCCTAGTTTGTGATGATGTGAAGATCTACAAATTGAATAAAAACATTTTTTTTTTAATTAGCTAAAAGTTTAAAAATATGTAATTCAAATACACACTATATAGATATGTAATTTGAAGAATTTTTTTCTTTTCCTTCTAAATCCTTCCTCTCAAATTATTATATGAAATCCACTGTCTTTTGGCAAGTACCCTTATATTAATATGGAGATATGATCATCTAAAAAAAAATAAATAAATAATTCTACTTGTACTCTTTGTAAATAGAATTTAATTATTATGACATGACAGGACTTATTTCAACTGTTCTTCCATATAAAGCATGTAGTAATTGTGAATCATTCCCTAGCATCAGTTACTATATTCATTTCTTAAAATTTCTTTGATATAGCTTTAGCTTAGGAGCCCCTTGGCAGTTTTAAAATTTTTATTGTCATTTCGATGAGGAATTAAAATGAGTATTGCAACTGCGTATGAAAAAGACTTTGACGAGAAACGTCCAAGCTAATTTGGTGCCAAATTTAAAATTTCACAAAGGTGTTTTTATTTTTTCTGTCAAAATTTATATAACTGCTCACAAATCTACCCCTTAGACATATTTCCTGAGTAATTTTTTATTTGTAAACACAAGAAAATGAGTAGTAGTTTTATTAATGAATAAGAAAATATCATCTTTAAATTTTATAAACAAATCTTTCTGCAAGGTACAATTTCTTTTCTGCAATAGTGTCACTATGTCACCAAAATTCTACCACAGAAATGTCTGCTGAAAACATTTTTTTTTTCTTTTTAACAAGCAAATTTAGCCCTGCTTTAATTTAATTCATAAACCAATTTTTCTCCCAAAATTTGGTAAATATTAAAGTAAATTCAACTTAATAGTTTTCTTAAACAGAAATAGAAATAAAAGGGATATAGGTATTTTAGTTGACAAAACTGTCACCTACGTTTGGAATTTTGCAACCAATGGCCGATAACTTTCATATTACCATGCTAGTGTGAACTCCAGGTTTAAGAAATGAGATTATGTTCATTAAATCAGTTGATAAAAAAAAAGTTAATATATCAAAAACAAAAATATTCCTGATTACAGTTCATGAGTAATTATTGGAACACAGATGTCTAATTTTTAAAAAGGTTATACATTCCTAATAATACAACACAGAATGTTTACCTACTTTGGTATTAACTTCCATGTCATATGCAGCTTTTTTTAATTCGAAATCTCTTTGAGCTTTTGCAATTTCAGTATCATTTACATAACGAGCTGCCATTCTTTCTTCCTCAGCTAAGGCTTCCTAAATTAAGAAGATTTATATAATTAATTTGAAACTTTAACAAAATAAAATTATATAACAAAGAAAAATAAATTACACAATTATTACAAATGCTTCTCGGACAATAATTTAAATAAAAAAGGGGGCCTTTTTTGAAACATTAAAGCTTCTTTGTAGATTAAGTGTATTAAATAGTAATTATAATTATGTTAATTTTTATACACATTTTCAAATTCAAGTGTAAATTTAAATTTTAAAATTCAAATCCAAATTTCACAATAAATTTCATGAAATATTTTTTGTGAAAAAAATTATAAACAACATTGTTTCTAAGCAATTTATATATAAATTAATATCGCAAAATAGACATTTTAAGTAACCTTGTACTGTTTTATGTTCAGTTTTATATTATTAATCTCAATTTAAATTAATCAGCTGAAAACTTAGTATGCTGTAGCCATCACAAAACTTTCCTCCATATCATTCTACATAAAAATGTTCCCTACAACAATACCACCAATCTATTGGTTGATATGTACCAAAAATGAACAGCATAGTTTTTCATAATGATTTCCTTTTAGATTAAGTTTTGTGTAATTATTAGGGCTGTGCCGATTAATCGATTAATCGGTTCAGTTAATCGATCAATACTTAGTCCTGATCAATTTTTTTAATCGAGTTAATTGGCTCGATTAATTCGATTAAAAATTTTTCAAAATCCGATTAAAGTTTTTTAAACTACGAATTAACGTAAAAATTTAAAATACTGTTCTGCCTACAAATTATTTTTTCTCACCTATTTTGCTAACAAACATTCTAAGCAGCCAAAATTAAATTCAAAAACTGGCGTACAATCAATAGAAAGATATTAAAACTTCTTCACACACCATAAATTTTAAGTCAGCACAACTCGTTTCAGTCTTGCTTTTGCCTCCAAGGCAGTAGCACGTGTTTTTTTGCACCTGATGAAGAAAGGCTACGTCTTTTCGAAACCGGTTGCACTGACTTAAAATTTATGGTGTGTGAAGAAGTTTTAATATCTTTCTATTCTAAGAAGCGTCCATCCAATAATGAAAAAAAAAGAAAAAAAAAAAAACTCTTAAAAGAAATTGTTGTCCGTTCAGAATTGCTGATAATAACTATTGAAGTAGAAACAGAAAATAACATTTTGTTTTCTATTCTGAAATGACAAAGAAGAGTTGAAATATAAACAATGAAGAATTTGAGATTTTTTTATAATGATAATATGCAATTTTGAGAATTTGTTTAAAAAATAGTGGCAAGCGAGGTGGACAAAGCCAGCTAGTGTAAAATGAAAGTATATATAAATTCATCTAACTTTTCTTTCAAATTGAAAGTGAATTTATTAAAATAAAAATTAAATAAGCGAAAATATTTATATAAAATTAACACTTAAAGTCAACAACTATTACTCTGAAAATTGATTTAAATTTTAGTTATAAAACGGATCTAATCAATTATTTTTTTTCTTCTTCTTCTTTCAGTCAACATATGAATAAAATAGTAATATTGAGAATTTATTTTTTAGAATATAAAAGTAATAATGAATGCAAGATGAATATATGTTATTTCTCATCTGTACTCTTGAATAAAAATTTTATTTGGAAATATATTAGGAATGTGTTTTTTCATTCTTTATTTGCATGTTTATTATTATTATTATTATTTATTGTTTAAGAAACAAGCTATATCATTTTTGTGTTTTGTTGTGTACTATCTGGAGCGGGAAAAAATCACATGAGAATTTTATTCATCACTTAAATAAAATTAAATAAAGAAAAATGAAAATCGATTAAAAATTTGATTAATCGGCCGATTAATCGATTAATGAACTACGATTAACTCAGTTAAAACTGTTAATCGATTCCCACCCCTAGTAATTATACATTATTGAAGCTGAAATATAGCCTTTCCATAAATAACAAAAATTGCAGCATAGCACTACAATCTGCTGAAGAATATCCGCCAACATGCGATTAATATCAATTAATATTAACCTCAACTTCAAACTATTAATAAAGTTTTGAAGAAAATAAAATTATAAAACTCTAGAGAACTCACTTCAACATATTTTTCATTTTAATCTTGTTTCATAACAAACCAAAATTTGTGTCTCTTAAAAAGGCATAAATAAATCTAATTTAGCATAATTACCTTAATCTGAGAATCTCGACGGGCCTCTGCTTCACCAATGCGAGCATCTCTTTTAACTTGAGCAGTTCGAGCCATCCCAAGACTTTGCAAATAACCCTAAACATAACATTTATTAAATGAGTAACAAGTCATAAAATTTTTTACAGGTATTTTGAAAAGAAATATAAATACCTGATCATCTTTGATATCTTTAATAGTATAGGATACTACTGTTATTCCCATATTTATCAAATCTGATGATGCAACCTCAAATACTTGTTTTGAGAATTTTTTTCTATCTTTATAAATTTCCTAAAAAGTATTAAAGAGTAGAGTAAATTGCGATAAAATTAAATTAAATTAAAATCACATGAGCAAAATAATACCACATGCAAAATAATACCAGCCATTCATAAAATTTTTAATATACAAGTATTGTGTTTCTTCAACTAAAGAATTTTTTATTTGTTTCAGCAGTCATGAACCTTTCCAATAATGAGGTAGCATTCTAGAACTTGAAACATCTTTATTTGGACGTACCCATAATTTTGTGTAACAGTTATAAAGCACATTCAATAATCAGGCAGCATTCGATAAATAACAGTATTGTTATTTGGACATCCATGAATTGGTGTATCAATCATCAGCCTACTCAATTATGAGACACTGTTCTACAAATTAAAGCATCTTTATTTGGACTTATTTATGAATCATGATCCTATTCAATTATGAGGTAGCATTCCAGAAATAAAAGTGCCTTTATTTGGACTTATACATGATTTTGTATATCAGTCATGAGCATTTTCAATAACACGGCAGCATTCTAAAAGCATTCTTATTTAGATCTATCCATGAATTGGTGTAACAACCATGAGCTTACTCAATAAAGAGGCAGCCTTCTACCAATTAAAGCTACTTTTTGTTTGGACTTGGCATTTTATAAAATAAAGCTTTTTATTATTACCACTATTATTCTTATTATTTTAGTTATTTATGAATTAATATAGCAGTCATATGCCTATGACTCAATAATGGGGTACTATTCCAGTAACTGAATCATTTTTAGTTGGACTTATCCGTAAACTCATGTAGCAGTCATAAGCCTACTCAGTTATAAGGCAATATTTTTCAATTTAGAGTCTATTTGGACTTATCCCTTTCTTGTGAGTCACAGTGTCAAAATAGCGTAGCTGCTGCTTAAAAATGATGTTATGAGATATATCTGATGTAACTAGGTGAACCAGGTATGCAGATATGAGTTATTTTAGTAGTTGCACAATATAAATGTGAGATTTTGTTCTGTGTACATGTCATTTATTTGCATAATTTGATAGTTTACTACCAGATATTTAATATCATTGTTCTGACAATCGATATTGCTTATTAGTTACTGATTTATGATTGATGTCTAGGGCTGCACTCAAGAATGTCCTCACCCTGGGGATTATTTTTATACACTATGCACATTGGTCAATTACAAATCATGCTAATTCAACAATTTATGTCTTTACAAATTGTTAAGACTTTTGCATTATAAAGTGCTTTACCATAAAAGTTAACTTACAATGCCAATTTGAGAATTATTTCTGAAATATAATTTTGAAAAGAATTTTCTTTAATAAAAGTTTAATTCCTTTTATCCTTTCAGATATATATTTTTTTTCATTCCCGAAACCATTAAAATTTTTACAATTTTTAACTAACACTAGAAAGAATTTTTTAAATATTTTGCCGAAAGAATCGGTCAAAATTCTAAAAATGTGCAACTGTATGTTGGCAAAGAACTTTCTAGACATAAAACATCATCGTTCATGTATGTGTGTGTATAAGGGGGGGGGGGGGGGTCATAAACTAAATTTATTCAACTGTTCTAGAGTATTTTCCTTTGTGGAATTGTGCAGCAACTTAATATGCAAGAAATAACAGTATTTACTAATAGGATAGTTTCATTAAAAAAAAAAAAAAAAAAAAATTACAGCTGTGCCCCTCCTTCTTCCTCTATTTATGCTATTATAAAAAAAAATAGGAAAAAATATGGAAATAGTTTTATATTACTGAATATTAAACATAAATTCAATACACAATTAAACTTTTTTTTTTTTTTTTTTTTTTTTTTTTAATTATACACTCACTTCAACAGACATGGTACACATAATTGCTCTTTGATGCCCTTCAAGTGTTTCCTTTGCAATATTCATTATCTGTTTAGTTGTTTTTCCCAGAAACTGTTCACATGCTGCTCTTAACATTTCCATGTTTTGGCCTTGAATTTTAACCTGTATTTTTGATACAAAACACTTTTAAGCAATAATAAAATTTAAAAAGAAGAAAAAAAGGAATGCAAGAAGAAATTTTCATAATTCAGCAAAATGCATTAAAATATTAAATAGTAGCTAAGTTATAATAATTAAATTTGATAGAATATAAATTTGTAATGCAATAACAGCACTTTTATGATTAATGGAATTTTACTGAGCAATATAGTAGAAAAATATAGGAAATAATGATTTAGCTCAAACTGTTTTTACACTAGTAAAAAAAAAAGTTTGTGTTAAGTATATAAAAATTTAAGAATTAAGAATTACCAAAAAAGTCATTGGTTCTTTACAGTTAAGATTTAAATTTATCGTCACAAAGATAAATTTTGGTGTCAATTGTCATTGATACTACAATATATATATATATGAGTAGTTCATTGTAAAAGTGCATTATCTCCTTGTGAATGGATTTTGAAATAAGTAGCTTTTTTCAAATTTCTGTGTAGGGAAAAAATCCAGTTTCTCTAAGTGTTAACGATTTTTAGTGTTTAATACAAATCAGAGTTATAAGAATTTATAAATTATACGAAAAATAATTTAAAGTAACTTAGAAAATTAATTTTTATAATGAATATTTAGAAGTTTTAGTTTTCTGAAAAAAAAAACAAGTACTGCCACTTATGGGATTTTAATGCAATTAGTGGAGTTTCTTCACTTTATAATGAACGATGTAACTAAATGTGATACATCTAAGCAAAAACATACATATTTAAAAAATATGGAGTTACATCACTCTTACTATGAACCGTCCATAATTCATTACCATAAAATCCCAATTATAAGCCCCCAGAGGTGGCGCCAGCTAGGGGGCCAGGGAGGCTCAGGCCCCCCGATCGGGGAGTCTGTGACCCACCCATTGGGGCATACTTCTAAAATCTCTGGGGGAAACAAATACAAAATTTTCAGTTTTTCTACTTTTAGCAGCATTTTTCTTTCCTTTTACAAATTCGGAGCATTCCAGTTTTTCCATTCTATATTCAATAGAAGAAAGTATTGGATTTGTAGAAAAATTCAGCTTCCAGTTTTCCATGAATATACACGTTTTGAGAGGTCCAGAACACGTTTTGACCACAATATTTTTAGAAAATGTCTGTCTGTGACATGATGATCTCCAAAACCACGAGAAGTACTATCAAATGGAATGGTACAAATATTAACAGTAATATTATTAACAGTATTGCAGTTTTTGATAAATACTCATATATAAAACTCTCTTTATGTAGTGCCCCCTGTCGGGGAGGTGTCTCCCCCGTTGGTGAATTTCTGGTGCCACTCTGTAAGCCCTCCTTTGAAAATAAACCCCCTTCCCACTTTTAGGCAATTTTGGATTTTTTCCATAATCCAAAAAAGTAAGCCCTCCCCTCGAATTTTTCATTTTGAGTAAAAGAAATAATTTCTGAAATTGTATGTATTTTTAATGATTTTAAATAAATTTATTCTTTAAAATAATTTTTTTTACAGCAAAAGTTACTAATTCCTCTCTTCTATTTTAATAAAATAACAATGAGGTGGGAATGAGAATTATAAAATAATTATAGCTCTACACTGAAATCGAAATTGTAAACCTATTTTCTGACAGATGGCAGCACAAACCTTAATTTCAGAAAATGCTTTTATACACTTCTTCAGTATTCATTAAAATAACTGAATGTATGAGTAATTTTTTCTTTATATACCATTAATATACTAAATAATAAATAGACTTTTTTTATTTATTTAGCAGAAGTTATATTTTTAAAAAATTACTAGCTTTTCTTTTCATTTTTTTTTTTTTTTTTAATTCATTAAAAATTGATGTCATTTTTGTAAAACTTTATATTTAACAACAATATATGAAATGAGCTTTATGCATTTCATATTTAGCTAAATATACTCTTATTAATTTATGTACCTACTCTAAGTTAATTAATTTTTGATGATCTTGAAGATTTACCTTAACTATAGCAAAATCAGTTTAGTTTTTTTTACTCATCTTTCATATTAACCACATGAAAAAATTTATTTTAATTATCAGTTTAAATTAATAATACAATAATTTTCAATTAATAATTTAAAATTATTTTAGAAAGTTACATTCAATTCTGGAATTAACATTAGTTTCATTCATTCTCTGGAGATAGACAGCACCACCACAACTTAAAAAAAAAAAAAAAAGAAATTTCAGATAATCTCGATTATAAGCCCCTCTCTATTTTTTACTGGTTTTGAAAACGGAGGGGGGGGGGGGGGTTATAATCGGGATTTTACAGTAATATATATATATATTTAGAACGCAATGGAGAAATGTTAGTTTAAATAAGAAAAAAAATTTCAGCAATAATTTTATTTTCTAGAGATTCCTTTTAAATTCTAGATTAAGTTATTCAGCTTAGCAACATTTCTAAGAGAATAAGATGTCTCTATGAATTTCCACTAAAGTTTCCTAGTAGGAAGTAATAGGTTTAATTTTTAATTTTGTCATTTAGAGTCCACATTCCTATCTTTGAATGTTTTTAATTTATTAGCAAAATAATGGTTATGACACAAAATTCATATTTCTAAGCTTGGATATGACACTTCTACATATGCACATTCAGAAATAAGATGTCTTATTCCACATTTGTTTTGTATACAGATACATTCAGAGGAATACAGATACTGTTATAGTTTTACAAACAGAGAGGTATGAGCTGGTTCTTCGAGAGCAGTCACATACAGGAAGGTCAATTCAAATTGGGGAAAAACAAAAGCACCTGGTTTCACAAAATATGACTCTTAAGATAGATATTCATTTGTACAGGGGCCTTGAATGAAGAAAATTAATACTAAATTCAATGCAGAAAATTTAAGACTGGTAAAAAATCTTCCCTTACAGGAGGCGGCTCTTAAATAGAGGTAGACTTTTAGAGAAATTTCAGTATATTTCAATAAGAAGTCTGCCAAAATTAATATTATTTATATAATATTAAACTGTATCAACTTACATAAGTAAAAGCAATCTAAATTATACCATTGTGATTATTTTGATTTTGATTGCTCATCTAATTTTGAGGTGATATTAATGCTCTTAAAAATTTTAAATAAATAAATATTCATATTCTTTAAGAATCCTTGGTTTTTTTTTAAACAAATCTTAAAAAGAAAATTTTATTCATTCCTAAATATCCTGAATCATCTAAAAGAAACATGCTAATCTATAATTTATGACTATCATATTGGTTTAATCTTTTTACTTTCTTTTATATTCAATAAAAGAAAGTATTGGATTCGTAATAATATATGACATCGAGCTTTCGATGTATTTACATGTTTTGAGAGGTTTACAACACTATTTGATCATTTTTGGAAAATGTCTGTGTGTGTGCCACAAAATTTTGTGGCAACTGTATCTCAGGGATTATAGCACAGAACTTCATAAAATTTGGCATGTAGTGGTACCCTGATGCCCAGTGGCAGAAACACGGCGACATAGTCGCAGACACAGAAAAACGGCTTGTGGACAGTTTTTGTCTGCACTGATAAAAAAAATTTGTCTGCAACTTTCGAATAACAATTCACTTAAAAAAAATTTCTGTATCAAAACTAAAACTTTTATTATTTATAATTATTTATATTGTGTTGTGTCAAACATTGCTATAAAATATTTAATTGAATGAGACGAATTGAATGAGTACACACAATTGTTTATACTATATTGTTCTGCAGTAAAATTGTATTCTTGTATTGTTGCACGAGATCACCACTGATGTTAAACCCCCTCCCCCCCCCTCAAATCAGCTTTCAGGCTTTTTGAATATAAGCCATTTTCACCCCTGATTACATGCAAATTTTGCAGACAGATTATGAAATTTTAAAAGCCTGTCGCAGACAGCTACAAAACTTTCTGCCAGTCATATAAATCACCCCACATTTTATATATTTAGGTAATTATATTTGCAATTTTAAATTTATACATATATTTATACGTGGATTGGATTTGGAAGTAAGGTTGATTGACTGCACTAGGGTCTGAGGAGGAGTGCCCTCCATGGGGGGGGGTCTTTCTAAGGTGTCCTAGCTCGTATTTACGCAAGTTTTTGAGAAAACCATGGAAAACTCCAAACACATAGGCCAACGAGCATGACCTGGTATTGAACCAGGCACCTCACGTCTACCAGTTGTGAGCGCAGAACTGCTCTGCTGCTGGTGGGCCTATATTTATATGTACACATACACTTTACAGAAAATTAGAAATACACACTCACTTTCCAATAAGCTATGTTTTGTTTTATTTTATTATTATTTCTCTCTCTCTCTCTTTTTAGGGCAATTTCTCTTTTGCTAACAGGTTAAAAAATATTTAAAACAAATTAAAAAAATATATTAAATATAAATTGAGAGAAAACATACAAAAAAAAATTAGAAATTTTTAAAAATGATTTTTTTATGCTTTTTATATGTTTAGATCAACTTAAAAAACTGTTCCTTTCTTTTTGCATAAAGTTAAAAACGTATTTAAAATAATATTGGGTGAAAACGTGCAAAAGAAACTAACAAACTAATATAGTAACTGTTACTAAACAACACAAAACAGCTGCCACATGTCTTTATATGGAAGAATAAAAAAAAAAAAATTGTCATCTGAAATTAAACTGTGTTTACAAAATTTTATATCTCTTACTTAGGAAACAAAATCAAGCTCTGGTTTCTTTTCTTTCTTTTTTAACGGAACAGTGTAGAAATTTCATGCAGATTTGATAGTAATCTGTATTTTAAATACTGTTTTAGAAGGGAGAAAAAAAAAAAAAATATATATATATATATATATCACTTGTTATGATATAAACCTTACTAATTAAAACTTAAATGATTTTTTCCCCCTCGGTGCAAAGCACAAATACATCGTTAGTGTATAAAACCATAAAAAATAAAATAAAAAATACTTACAACAAGGATGAAATCAGCTGGTAATATTTCAAAGCAAATTAACTAAATCATGCTGGTGAAAAAATTCTAAAAATTAAAATAAGACATAAATAAAACCATAAAAAATGAGTGCAGGAAGAAAAAATATAATTTTAAATGATGAAATAAATGAAATAAGAATTTTCTAGCAACATAAATGTGCAAATAAAAATAAATATATGCACTAAAAAAGAAAGAAAGAAAATATAAAATAAAGAATACTAAAAAATTAACTGAATGTCAAAAGTCATTTCAAAAATCATGCAAAAAATAAAATACCATATCTGTTTAATCTTCAAAGAAATTCTTTAGACCTTCTCTATATAATGATATTATGCAGTTTTCTACTGGCACTAAAACGTTCAGAGTTTGCACCAAATACTGCACGATAGTATTTGTTTTTGGGTATTTTTTAAATGATCTCCTACTCTTGTACTCAGTTTGTTGTCAAGTATCACAACTGGAGAATTGGCACTAAATAGATAAAAAAGTAAAATAATGCAGATTTTATATACAGTATAGGATCCGTTATCCTGAAACCCGTTATCCAGAATGTTCCGAAAACCAGAATGCAAAATGCCAATTTACCAAAATTTTTAATTATCGTAAAATTTAAGAATTAAAGTTACACAATAGCAGCGTTCAGAATTATAGTTTTATAACCAACTTTCTTTAATGCTACGGTGTTATTCTGAGGAAATATGGCGAGCACAAAATTGTCCAAATAATTACTGAAAATTTTGCACATTTTGGTTAGAAAATGAATTTTTATGTATTTTTTAATAGCTAAACATTAATCACACATACTTCTTAAGGTGCCCAATAGCAGATGAATTTTATCCTTGAACTCAGGTCGCATGCATAAAGTCCCAACTGCTATAAAAACTTTAAATAGTTTTTATTAATTTCCATTATTTTTAGAATTCAGTTCATAAAATATTTAGCATTATGTGCTAAAAATATTTGAAACATTTATGAACTATTAGTATCAGAGCAGAGACACACTATAAGCAAAAAAATATCATAGAAATTTTTGCAAAATCCAAATGAAAGGATTTTACTGTCAGGTCCAAAATTAAATTTTATATATGTTTATTTATTTTTCATTTTTTTTACTATTATTATTCATAATTTGAAATTCTAATTAAGAATGTTTTTATTTTTATTTTGTGGAAATAATTTATAAAATGAACAAATATATAGGTAAAGTGTTTACATATATATTATTCATGTTTATCACTGCTAGTTATGAAATTATTTTGTACCATTTTTATACATATAATAAAGTATTCTGAATTACGGAAAAACCCCTTATCCAGAATGTCTCAGATCCCAAGCTTTCTGGATAACAGATCCTATACTGTATAATTTTCAACAATTAGACAGAGGGGTTACCCTGAAGTCTCTATTAAAAATTAAAAAAATATTATTGTGATACTGCAATACCCAATATCTAACTAATTGATGAAATAAATTTTAATCACATTAAAAACGGAGACAGACAATATACACTAAAAATATATAAAGTTTAAAACATTAAAAACACAAAACATAAATTTAAACGTTTCGAGCCTTTTACAGGCTCCTCGTCAGTAAAAACATCAAATGTAAATGCTGAGAATAACAACAGACTTTCATTAAGATAGTACAACGTATTCAACAGGAACTGCGCATACATGAACTGTGCATGCTTATTTAATTTATTTCATCATTTAACATGAAAGTCTGTTATTCTTCTCAGCATTTACATTTGATGTTTTTACTGATGAGGAGCCTGTAAAAGGCTCGAAATGTTTAAATTTATGTTTTGTGTTTTTAATGTTTTAAATTGCACATACTTTTAGTGTATATTGTCTGACAATTTTTAATGTGATTAAAATTTAGTTTAACTACGAGACGTAATGATTTTTAAATATTTTAATTGTTGAAAATCTTACAGAAATGTCCATATTTTCTTAATTTCCACATACCATTTTCAGAGCACAGTGTTGCCAAATACCTAACGGCTAATCTTTCTAAATGCTTATATTTTTATTGGCTGATAATCCATCTCTAAAATCTGCTTTTCTGTTATATTACTTTATGCATATTTTTGAACACTACTGGAAATAAGTTTAAAACTACTGAAACTGCAGCATGTGAATTTTACTTTTTATTAGTTCCCCATCATACTATAGGTATGGGGAACTTAGGTAATCGTGAAAATTTTCGACCTCGTTTTTTTGACGTTTCTACACGTTTTCAGGTGTGAGGAATCCGAAAATGACAAAATTTGTATGGTGTCTGTCTGTAGGGTGTCTGTTAGTCCGTTAGTTTGTTAGTCTGTGTACACGATATCTCAAGAACAAATTGTCGCAGAGAGGTCAGATCAGTTTTAAAATATTACTTTCGACACTGGCAAGAACCCTGTTCATTTGCAACATTCGATTTTAAAAACTTCGTAAGTTATTAGAAATTTACGATTTTCTTAACATGGGAGAATAGGACAAAAATTCACTTAAACGTGCATTAAATGTAAACTTTTTACTCTAAAAATGTCAGACCAGTTTTAAAATATTCGTTTTGATGCCGGAATGAACATCAGTAACTATAAATATGCTACTTTGAAATTTTCGCAAGTTATTGGAAATTTATGAATTTCTTAACATGGCAGTATAGGGAAAAATTTCACATAAACGTCAATTTTGAGCGATATTTTCATCGTAAAGATGTCAGACTACTTTTGAAATATTATTTAGGACACTGGCATGAATATTAATGACTATGAATTTTCAAATCTAAAAATTTTGTAAGTTATTTGGAATTTACGATTTACTTAACATGTCAGAATAAGGCAAAATTGAGCATAAACTTCCATTTTGAGGATCATAAATACATTAGACAACTTCAAAATTACATTTATGATATTTTGTTGAACATGATTGAATACAAATATTCTAATAGGAAAATTTCGTAAATTATTCGTAATTTACGATTTTATCAACATAGCGAAATTGTAATTTTTTCATATAAATATGAATTTTGAGGATTATTGCATTGGAAATGAAAACATTAGCATGAAACATAAACAACGGAATTGACCCTGATAAAATAAATTAATAGATTAGAATAAGATAAATATATTGAAGTGAACCATGGATAGCCTATTAGGTGGGGATGTCTTTCTGTCCCTGTATCAAGCTTTGGTCAAATTGATTTTTTTAACATGATTATAATATGTCTCGCACTAGAAATTTATGAGACCATAAATATGGTGGGGAACTGAGCAGAGTCCACCTATGCCAACTAGTTTTTGGTGGTTTTAATGTTGACTTCATTTTACTTTTTATCTATTGTCAAGTGTTAATGTCAAATGTGAATAACAAACAACGACACAATTTAAAGTAAATGAGGATGCAAATTGAAATTTTTTAAATATACAAGTGAAATGACATTAAAGGCTGTTTTTTAATTTACTCAGCAAGCTTTTCTAAAGATTAAATAAAATGTTTTACATTATTAGCAACAGCATAGTTATGTATAATGAACATGCTGTTACATTAAATCTGTTATTACAGCTAAATGACAATGCTTGGGAAAATATGTAAGTGTACACTGAAATTTATTTCATACACAGTTGAAACTAGAATGCCTCAAACACTGCTCATGTGTAATAGAAAACTAGCCTTTGAACCTGATTATGAAACATTATGAGAGAATTCTGTTACAATCAAGACTAGAGCCAGGAGCATTTGAATTGCAGTAGTTTGGCATAAAACTTCATTGTTGTACACAAACTTTGATGCAGTTTTCATACATTTGGAACTACATTGTTCCTAACTTGACTTGCAGACTATTATGGATGATTAGCTAATTAATTTAGAGTGATTCATATCTCAGTCACTTTTTCTAGATAAAAAAATTATAAAAAAAAATTGAACAAGTAAGAAAAAACTCAAGAATTTTTATTCTTTTTTTATTTATTTCATAATTGTTTTAGCTTCAGATGTTTTGCTTTTTCTGCTGTCTGTCATTTTAAAACACAATGGCGAAAACACTGTATGATGAGGATTATGAAATGTACAAAATTTTAGAATTAAGACAAAAACAGGTAAACTGCTCATATTAATAACAATTTTTGGTTAATTTTCACTTGTAAAAAAATATATTATAGAAATTAATGAAAAATTTTTAAACCAATACCATAAATTACAAAAACATACAGCAATTGTTTCAGGTTGAAATAATTACGCACAATCCTTTATCAAGCAATAAAAGTTAGACATAAGTACAGTAGAAGATCTTAATAACACAACTCTATATAATGCAATTCTCTATATAACACTCAACTTCTCAGCCATAAACAATGAATTTTGCAGTTAAGAAGCATTTTGTAAAAACTATTACTCTGTACAGAACTAAGTGTGATACATTTGTTTTTCTTTATCTCCTTAATTTGGAACTTTCTAATGAAAAAAATTGCTATCATTACACTTTTTTTTTTTTTTTTTTTTTTTTGAAAATGAATGATTTGCTACTGGCGTATTATATAATGTTTATAAATTAAGTTTAACAGTTAAAGGTATGATTCATCCAAATTCTGTTCCAAAGAATGTAACTTAAAACTACCCTACTTTCTGATATGTTTCAGACATATTTGGCCATGTTTACAAAGTAAATTTAATGACATGTGAAACATAATCCATATAACGCAAAATTCTATATAACGCATTCCTTGTGTTTTTAGGTTTGTGTTATAAAGATCTTCTACTGTATAACAATGCAGGCTTTCAAGTTACTTTTATTCCTACCTTTTATTGCTTGATGAAAAGTTGTGCTTAATTATCTCAACCCAAAACAATTGCTAATTGTGCATTTAATTTACAATGTTTGTTTACAAAGTTTTCATTAATTATCATTCAACATCAGTATTTCAGTGTATTTTTCTGTAATACTGTTAAAATAGCATAGTAGGAAATCAATTATTCAGAATGATTGGGATGAAATGTTTCTGAATAACTAGTTTTTTCAGATAACTGGTTGCTCAATAAAGGAACATACATGTATTAAAATTGTAGAATGTATAAGGTTTTGCTGCTGCCTTTGTTTCTAATTCAAAATTAATATTTTTGATTAATTAAACAAATCTAATTGTGGTGTATTTCGCCATCGTGTTCCTGATTCAATCTATTGGTCTTCTGGTAAGTGACGTCACATAAATGTACAGGTATCTGTGAATTGTATTGTCCAATCCATGATCTGTTAATTCCCCTTTACTTTTATTAATGCTAAAACAGATCAGTCTTCAATATGTAATCGTTTATGTAAAATGTGTATGTCAGCTGTAATTGTCTTAGTCATTTATTAAATTCTATGTGTTTAAAATGTAGACGCATCATCATATCATAGTTATGGATTAATTATAAATCTTCTTCCTGCCAAACAAATACTATACTAATATTTTATTTAATCTCAAAAAGCAAATAAATAAATAAAGCCTAAAAACTGTTTGCAATCAAATTGAAATATCAATTATAGTTTGAAATGTATAAGAAACTTTTGAAATCCTGACTCTTAATTAACTTTACATAAAAATTAGTCTTCCTTCTTACAAATGCTTCTAATCCTGATTAGCAACGATTTAAAAATATTAAATGCTATTAACTATGAAGGAATAAAAAAATTAAGACTTATTTTTTAAATGAAAACCCTTTATTTTGTTTGTATTTTGATTTTTGATCTAAAGATAACTCCTGAATTTTATACAAAGCTATAATTTATGAATCAACGTAACTTAAAAATATTTTGATAAATCCTGTTGTTGTTTTTTTTAAATCAAAAGTCAGTTGATTAAAAAAACTATGGTGGATAACTGGTTTCATACTCTCTATTCACATTCCTTGTCTTTCACAACAAAATCTAAATTAAAATTCTATTAATCTATTATATACTGTAAAATGCCATTCAAGCATCTTCTCAATCACCAAAGAAAAATCGTGATATATTTAGAGAGGGGACAAATAGATGGTAAAAAATGCAAAAATATAAAAACTGACATGTATTTTTCGGCTAAAATTAAGTATCATAAGAATAAATTTAAATTATTGTACTAAAAGACACTTTAAAACCTGTGTACTTTTTAGGTGTTTTTAAGGTTTAAAGTGTCTTAATTTTAGCACAATTATATAATACATGTGGTTTTTTTTTTTAATCACTTTTCCTTTTTATAAGAGATAATTTCTATTTCAAGAATTTTAAACCGAAACATATATATTATGTTGCAATAATAAAATAAATACAGTAAACTCTTGATTAACCGGCATTTAACTACCTGGAAAAATGCAGATGCCTATTTTTTCCCTTTCCAATAAAATATTTGCCAGTTTTTACTGTTTTTAGATAGATTGCAGTTTACATTCTCAAAAAATCAGTGTCCGTTTTAATATAGTAAAACAAATCAATGCTTATATTTACAAAGGCGAATGTTGTAAAAGAAAGAAATAATATATATATAAAAAAAAAAAAAGACTGTTCCTTATTCGAATAGGGTTTACTGCTGAGCATAAAAATTCGTTTATTTGGTATTTTAAGAACAAACAAAATTCATGTAAAAAACAGTGGGGGGGGGGGAGATTTTTACAGTATTTTGCAATATATACATATATATATATGTTTGTGCGTGTGTGTGTATACCGTAAAAGTACTTAAATAGATATACTGTATAAATATCTTAAATATATATGAATACATTTAAGAACAGAAAGAAGATTAAAAAAATAAAATAAAAATATTTTTTTGCATATCAAAATAATACATATTATGTATAAATCACAGGAATAAAAATTTAATGAAAATATTATACCTGAGCTATACCTGTCACAGAAATTGGTACACCTTGTTGAGTATATACTTTAGGGCTTTCAATAGTCAAAGTCATAGTGTTCAATTTAATTCTAAAAATAAAGCAAGAAAAACTCAAAGAAAGTGTAAAAAAGTAATAATTTTATTGAACCTGATCCAGAAAAAAAACTCTTAAATTTATGAAATTTTAAATAAAACTTATTAAAAATCTACAACATATTCATTACTTTATATATAATAATCATCATTAAAAATAAATAAATAAACCATATTAGCAAAACTAAAGCAAGGACTGTCCTAAGCATCTCTCATTTATGTTAATCTTAATGAATCTAAAAAATGGTAATTATTTTTAAGCATCTTAATAATGTATGTTAATTCCATTATGTTTAACGCAGCATAAACACGTTAAAATGAGCTTAAATCTGTCATAAAAATCTGTCCATAGACTCTAACATTACAGATTTGTTTTGTGTGTCCCTATAATAGAGTTTTGGACCCGCCCACAAACCCAAAAATAAACCCGGGTGGGTTTTTTTGGGGTTTACCCACTTAAGAAAATCCAATAAAACCCCCACTCAAGTGGGTTTTATTGAGTTTTTTTAAATCTAATAAAATTTTTCACTTTTAAAAAATAATTTATTATTTTTTTACTTATATTTTCTTACTTGACATTATTATATATAATAAATATTATGTAGGATAATAATTATATGTATATGTATAATTATTATATTTATAAATATAATTATTATTATATCTACATAACATAGCATATCATATTAGTTATATAATATATGCCAGTTTGAAATTATGTAATTATTTTTCAACTTTGTTAGAAAAATTCCTTTCATTTCAACCATCATCTATCTACAATATCTCTTTTGAACAGAACAGTTTAAAAAAAAAAATGAAAGATGAGAAAATATGAACAATATTGCAAGCCATTTTTGTATTTGTAAGTCATGATGAAAAAATAAAAATAAAAGTAATACTTTGCCAAAAATTCTAAGGATTTAACAACAAATATTAAACATAACTAACAAATATAATATATTGACCCTATAAGGTTCGATACAGGCAAAAAATAGGGTTCTTTTTTTGCCCCTCGAATACTTCAAATTTATTAAAACTGCCTTTTTAAAAGATTTAGTTTTATAAAAATGACCTTTCTATAAAAATTTTTTGGGTTCCAGAATTATTTTTTATGTTTACCTATAACTCGGTTCAATAAAATGCTATTAACTTGATAATAAACATTTATATGGAATGACTAATAAAATGGAAGGTGTTACACAATTTTTTTCTCACAGAAAAAAATTTCACAAAAAAATTTTGTTTTTCACAAAAACAAGCTTCAAAAATTAAAAGCTGGAGGCACTCCTGACATGTAAGTGTAAAAACTAGGCAGTGATAATTTTGTTTTGTATTCCTTTATTAAGTTTTCAAATATGAATCAAATGTCAGTTATCAATGTTAACAAAAATTAAAAAAATATTTGCACATTTTTTTACTTTAACCATATAAAAATACATAATTATTTGTAATATGAAAATCGTACATGGTAGGTTTAAAATATTTCGCTTTTGTTACTAGTTTTAATTTTACACAAAATAACTTAATAAAAAATTAAATTCAAAATTGTGATAAAATACTGAATAGAATAAAATAAGAATTCATTTTACAGTTTAGGCCAAACCAATATTAAGAATATAAAAGTCGTTTAATTTTTAATTAATTATAATTAATTACTATTATTTTGTAAAAAGTTTTCTTTTAGTCTAAAACTGTTCTCTTTTGAAATAAACTTAAAATTCAAACCCAACGGTGTTATTCTATGTTTAATATTAAGAAAAACCAATTAAACCCAAAAAAGCCCATTAAAACCAAAAATAACCCGTCCAGGCTTTTTTAGATCCCTAACTGGTACAACTATAGTATTTCCCCTCAGCTGAATTTGGCGATTTTTCTTTGGCGCCGATATGAACGATAACGATGTCGTTCTGGATTGTTTGCGATAGATATAACATGGCAGCCATTGCTTATTGCCGTTGCCAATGTTTTGATCGCGTGATATGATGGTGATTCGAGACCCGAATCAGAGTATCGATACTTTTTTCAGTTGTATCGAAACGTAACATTTACTGATTCATGCATCGCTAATTAGGGGTATACAGTGATGTTTTTTTTTGGGTTTAATGCTCGCGAAGCGAGCAAACAGCAGAAAACATAGCGACCGAGGCTCCATGAATTTTCATGCTTTTACTGATTCATGCTCCACGAATTGGGGGAGTCCAGTGATTTTTTTTTTTTTTTTTTTTTGTTTTAATGCTCGCGAAGCGAGCAAACAGCAGAAAACAGTGACCGCTGCTCCATGAATTTTAATGCTTTTACTGATTCATGCTCCAAGAATTAGGTGCGTCCAGTGATGTCTTTTTTGGTTTTAATGCTCGCGAAGCGAGCAAACAGCAGAAAACAGTGACCGCTGCTCCATGAATTTTCATGCTTTTACTGATTCATGCTCCACGAATTAGGTGCGTCCAGTGATGTTTTTTTCGGTTTTAATGCTCGCGAAGCGAGCAAACAGCAGAAAACATAGTGACCGCTGCTCCATGAATTTTCATGCTTTTACTGATTCATGCTCCACGAATTAGGGGCGTCCAGTGATGTTTTTTTTTTTTTTTGTTTCAATGCTCGCGAAGCGAGCAAACAGCAGAAAGCATAGTGAAACATAAAAAAAATATTTCATAATAATGAAAAGTATCGTTTCATGACATTTTGATTCGATTCACGACGTTGTGAAACGATTCGCAGTTCCGACTCACAAACCGAATCAAAACACCATCATACCACGTGATCAAGGCAACGGCAATAAGCAATGGGCGCCGTATAGTAAAGCTCTTCCGCCACAATCGCCAAAGAAAAATCGCCAAATCTAGCTGAGGGGAAATACTATAGTTGTTCCTGCTCATTTTTTATCATCTTAAAAAAATTCTTACATTGTCAGTTTCAACACCCATTACATAAGCTAAAAAAAAAAAGCAAGTACAAAAATATATAAATGGTATTTGCAGAAATTTTTTCCAAATTCATAAGAAATTTCAAATATTATTTTTAAAAACTTTTCGCTTATTACCATCATTTAGTTTGTATACAATCAGAAATTTACCATTATGATAATTTCTGAAATACTGAATTAATTTAAAACAAATTTTTACGAGTGAAACCTGAAAGTATAAATAAATAATTTATAAATAGTTTAAATGGATATTCTCTGGGAGTTCTCATTTTGTTTGACGATGTAATACTATACATGGTATTTGACTTAATTTAAAAATCAGTTGACCAGTAGATAATTAAAAATTTTCTTCTACTGTTTTTTCTAAGTAAGTTTGTTTATTTTTTAGGTATAAATGTATGTTCATTTTCTTTTTAACTTTTGTGTTTGTATTTATTATTGAAAAAAAAAAAACTTTATCTTGTTATGATCCCAATAAATATATTTTTTTTTTTTTTTTAAGAATGTCTGAGCAGACCATTTTGGGAAGTAAGAAAAAATAGTTAGGTGTCATTGAGGGTAGGATTTTCCCACTCCAATTTCTAACACCACTTATGAGTAATTTTCGAAATTCAACATAATTTGAATGATTATGTGACATTTTCAGAGCCTTTTTGCAAGGTCCTGTACATTAATTATTAAGTCTAAGTACACATTTTCTACAGAACACATGCATCTTAATAATGTAAGTTAATTTCATTTCGTTGAATGCAGTTTAACCATGTTAAAATGCATATGCATTTAAATGAAATTCTGCCCATAAACCAAAATGATAAGAAAAACTTTGGCGTGTCTCTATACATGAACCATACTATATAATATCAGACACCAAAAATTATACAGCTATTTCGGTATAACGCCTGAACATGTGTACTAATTTGCAAGTCAATCGGGGGAGTTTTGCGACCACTATTGCAGTACATACAAATTATGTCCACAAGCTGTAATGATAAGAATAACTTTCGTGTGTTCCTGTACACTCGGTAACTACAAATAGAATACACACCCAAAACTATATAACTAATTCTGTGTGGTTTATGATCCAAGGTTAGAAATTAGGATGAGAAAGTCAGGCGTTAGTGGCACCTAATTACACTGCTCGGCATGAAAATTGCCCCTGACACCATTTCAACATATTCTTACATAAAATGACCTCCTGAATCCAAATATGACGCCCATTTTGCCCTATCACTCACCGTTTTTTAGGAATGACTCCCTATTTTATCATTTTTCAGTGATTTTATGGCTATATATTTGATTTGTAGGATGGGGAGGATTATTTTAACTGTTAAATATCTTCTGAGGGGCTAGAGAGTTGGAAAATTCTAAAACATGGATATTTGCAAGAAGGGAAAAATTTTGGCAAGGATTTGCCACTGAAATTATGCATTACATATCTTATATTTTTTTAATCTGTTATTAATGTTATTTTTTAAACTTTATACGTTTTTTGTTTTTAGGTGTTAAATTATTTTTCATTCTTCAAATCAAATTCATGGTCATAAAATTATCGAACAGGGAAAGAAATTGAGGAAGGGGATGGTGTATCTAGAAAACTGTGGTTGACTGGGCAAAATGGGAGTCATATTCGGATTCAGCAGGTCATTTTACATAAGAATCAGTAAGAATGGTATCAGCAATTGGCTGGTGAAACTACAAAATATTGGGGGAGCAAATTATTGGGTGGGCTCGTGCCCCACGGGCCCATATAAGTTGGTGCCACTGGTTCCATATGCATATGCATAGCATACAGTCGGTAACAAAAGTGTTCGAACACTAGCGAAAATTCCTATGTAAAAAAAGTACACTTCATATGGTTTTGTTTAATAAATCCTTGTCGAATCCTGTTCTTAGTCAGTGTAAGAACACGATTTGATAAGGATTTATTTAACAAAACCGTATGAAGTGTACTTTTTTTACATAGGAATTTTGCTAGTGTTCGGACACTTTTGTTACCGACTGTACATATGAGTGCAATAGTGATTGTTGCAATAAAAATTTTTGTGTATTTATATTATGAAATCATATATTTTATTATTTACATTTTTTATTCGTGATCATAATTTTGTAATTTTTAATTGAAATTTCATTAAATACCACATTTTATGATAATTTATTTGTTTCTGGTGTGTTATTTACTTCCAACATATTTAATGTTTTATTTAATTCACTGCAAAGCATACTTTCTCACGCAGAAGGTGAAGGGTTATAACTTGGATACAGGACATCGTTCTCTTGGTAAGTTTTGAAAAAGAAAAACACTAGCTGGATTTATCTAAAAAATTTTGTTTATTTGGAGATACCCTCTTCCCCATCAATAATGGTGAACAGAAAATAACAGAGCTAAATGCCAAGGATATAATAGGAAGTCAATTATTATGGGAAGAAGGCATAGTCTTAATTAAAATTATTGTCTTCAATATGAATTATTTGTTAAAATAATTTATTATAACAATATTTATTACAAATTACTAGTTTGTAACATTTACAATTTCAATGTTAATTCTTCTTACACGATACATATATACAGTGAATAAATATATATCTATATATATTGATTGCAGATAATATTATTTAAATTTGACAATAAAATCAATAAACAATTTGCACTTACTTTTGGGCTCTTTGAATAAAAGGCCATACAAATACTCTTCCACCTGGCACAATTAGAGGATTTAACAAGCAACATCCTAAAAAAATTACATTTAAAATAACTTTGTAGTATTGCTAAAATTTAACACAAAAATGTTGAAAATATCCTTTCTTTCTTCCCCTCCCCCTCCCCAAATAAACTACTTAAAAAAAAAAAAAATAATAATAAGATAGCAGTACTAACTAACGAAATTGAAATATCCGACATTTAGAATAAATACATTAATGAATTTCTTAAATGCACAAAAGCATTTTAAAGTATTAAGATATCTTGTACAATTTTTTCATAAAAGTACTTAGTAAAAATATATGCACTTATATATATTGTCTACCATTTTTATTTTAAACCATTAAATTTTCTTGGTTGATGTTAACATTAATAATGCATCAAATACAGTCAAAGATATTTATAATCAGCTAAAATACACAAGTAGGAGCCTCTACTAACTAAACACATACATACATACATACACAAAATTTTTTTTGTTTATACGACATTAATTCCTTTAACACAGACACAAGCAGCAGTATTAAAAAATTGTTAAATATTTCTGTTAAAATTTCTAAAGTAGAAAATTGTGAGTGAAATATATTAAAACTGATTAAATACGATAGCAAAAATACAGATAAAACGAATTTTAAATCCTAAAATCATATTTGCACATTATACACGAAAAGCATGTCTCAAATTTATAAATTCTTATTTATAGATAAAAAATTAAAAGAAGATATAATTAAATACCTGAAACCACTAAAGCTTCGTTAGGTCCACAAGTTACAAATCCAGGCATTCTGATAAATATTTAAATTATATTTTACTTTATTTTCCCGTCTGCTGACCGGTTTCGTTTTCCAAAGCAAACACCACACACGGTTACAAACAATAATGTCAATGTCAAAAAACTACAGAATAACTTTCTTCAATAGAAATTTTAATAAATATGAGTGTTGGAATAATTTTCAACTATAAAGAATATTTTAGATTTTCTTTTAACAGTTTGAAATATTAAAAAAAAAAATAATAATATTTTATTTTTGTTCGATAAACAGCATTTCATGTTTCATTCCCTCTACCAACCAACAAATTACTCCATGTGGTTCTGTTTGTGTTTTTTGTGTTAGCTGTCCCCGAACAGAACTTTTATTTCGGATATTCCTGGTATTTTGAAAACATAATTCAGAAAAAAAGGTTAATTTTCTTTTATAAAATTTTACACATATAAAGCATTATATTTTTAAATGAGTTATTTTCATTTCAGAACTAAATTAGCTTAGTTCTGAAATGATCCTTTCTTAGGAAAGGATTTACATACGATGTTTTTTCTAATTTTTTGATGAAGTTTTTACTCGACAACAAATTAAATGATGCTAAATGAAAACTTTGTAAGAAAACGCTGTGGACTCCTACCTTTTTTTTTTTTTCCACCTCCCGACAAAGAATAGTGCTTGACTATGGCTATTTCCTTTGATTTAAAACAATCATAACCTGTTTTTACAATTATTAAATGTCCAAAGTTAATGACCTAATGAATACTACTAATAATTAACTGGAAATGGCATAAATCCCTTCAAATTTTGTTGTATTTCATAAGTAAAAATTTATCCATTGAGATAAGAGTGTTTTTTTTTTTTTTGTATTGTATTTATCGAAAATGATTCGTTTACTAATTTGAGCTTAGTCTTTGTGAAAGTAAAGTTTCAAATCCATTAAAGCTAAAATTTAGGTTAAAAAAATTTATTAAACTGAAGTTTTTGTTAAAGTTATTATACATTTTGCAGAAAATATTTGAAAAGTTAATTACAAAAAATAAGTTTGAAATTTTTTTAAGGAATTAGTTTCATGTTGTCATACTTATATTATTTCAGTTTGAAATTTGCTTTGTATTTAAATTTTAAATATTTAAAAAAAAAATTATTTATCTATTTTAAAATTGGATTTCATCAATTATACTGAATTAATGTTACTATTAGTTCTATTTAAAACACACAATTGCTGTTTGCTGAAAATGTTTTCTTTTTTTGTTAAATTATGACACATGTCATTAATACTGATATACCTAATATATTTCTTTTTCTCTGTTAGATGTCCCGGTACTATTTACCTGAAGAAAAGAGTGTAACAGTTAAAGAAAAAAAGAAACATGGATCTACATTCAGTAAAAAGGTTAAAGTTAATAAGAAAGAAGATTCTTCGTTAGACAAAGAATTTTTTGATCCATATCATGGACCAGCACCCATATCAAAAAATGTGTTGGAAAAGTATCAGCGAGGAAAGCGTTTAGATGCTGTAAGTACTATATTAATTTGTTGTAATCTGGATATACGTTATACTGTTCAAAAGAACCAATATTAGTCTGATATTTTTTAATTCATCATGATTGTGTAAAATAAAACCTCTATGTCAATTGTAAACAAATTTTGGTTGGAATGTGCTTTACGGTCCTTCTTGGCGACTCGCGGATAAAGATGCCAACCTTAGTAACCACGGTGTTTATGCGCCGCTGAACGATCGATGTTTGAAATGTGGTAACCTCCCCATGATGTTTTGAAACCATGGTATTAGAGGGTCTCTCGAGAGACCCTCTAATACCATGGTTTCAAATACCTCTAATACCCTCTACCTTCATGGTCCACGATCGCGGATGGTATTTGCGCATGCGTTAACGAACATAGGTCCGATTATCCTCTAGGAATATTCGGACCATAGGTCCGAGTGGTCCGATCACAGAGCACTGATAACATTATATATCTATAATCTGTGGGTCCGATTATAAGCGGCCAGAGTGGTTGGTGTACATGATTATATCGTTATATGCAGAGGGGATATTTCTTTTTTTCGAGGAAAATGCTACTTTTTACGGAGATTATGAAACGGGTAAGTAAATAAACTTTCTTTTTTAATTTTTATTTAAATGCTTATTTATGTATATTAAGTTACTTGTGCTGTTTTTGTTTTGTAATATTTCTTAGATTTAGTTGATAACAATTGTGAAAAATTTGTATTTTTCTTTACTCAAGTATTTGTAAGATATTTCTGACGCTTTATGTTTACATAATTGCTTTAAAGTACGTAAATCGGCCCTTTTCGAAAGGATGGGTATGAAAACCGTGCTTCCAGTCCGGAAAAATTTGTATTTTTCTTTACTCAAGTATTTGTAAGATATTTCTGACGCTAAATTTGTATTTTTCTTTACTCAAGTATTTGTAAGATATTTCTGACGCTTTATGTTTACATAATCGCTTTAAATTGCGTAAATCGACCTTCTTGGAACGGTTATAAAAACTGGGAAACCGTGCTTCCTGTCCGCCATTTTGGAAAGGACGGGAGAGAAAAAAAACACTGCGCAGACTCGGCGAGTTCGGAAAAAAATCGCCAAGAAGGACCGTAAAGCACACAAATTTTTAAATCTTAATGTTTTTATTTTATTTTTTAAGTTATAAAATAGCAGGGTTCTGATTAACAAGTGAGACTGTGGGGTGAGAATCTGTCATATTTTGTCATTTTCTCACCTTAGTCTTAACCAGGGCTTGAAACTAGAGTCGGTAAGTCAGGCGTCAATGGCACCTAACAATTTTTTTTTAGTTGCCATAATGTTCTAATTGGTTGCCATTATGAAATAAATTGTTTGTTCATAAATGCGTATGTATATACATATACATCCAATGATTCACAATGCTTAGAAATAAACAACACACAAATATCTTGCAAATAAGAAAGAAAATGTATTAAAAATACAAAATTATTTTTTTTAACTCTGGACATCTTACATGTCTCTGCTTAACATCATCCCACCATAAATCAATAGCAGGTTGTGGATTAAATTTTTCTAAACTTGGTCCATATAGCCGAATAAATAGTAAATCATAATCTAAATCTATGGTAGAAGTTAAGATTGTGTCTGTCTTCTCGTATGATTAAGAGGGGACAATACCTAATCTCGCCGGCAGCCTTCACCCATGTTATTCTATAGGAAAAATTGTTGCTACAATTACACATTACCTAATGAATATTTTTAAATTCTGTTTTCGCAGTCAGAAAATTCAGAACCGTTAAATGAGTACTCATTTTTGAAAAATTCATTTTTTTTTTAATTTTTACATTTTAATTTTGAGTTCAAAAATGCGATTTTTCACAAAATGCATTTTTCTCATTTTCTAATCGCAAAATGAAATACTAAAATTTTAAAAAATCAATTTTTGGAAAACAAGTACTAATTTAAGCTTATGAATTTTCTAAATGTGAAAACAGAATTGAAAAATATTCATTAGGTAATGAGTAAGTATGTGAGCAAATTTTCCCATAGAACATGGGCGAAAGCAGCCGGCGTTGTCCGCTATTAAGGTATTGTCCGCTCTTAAGTTGAAATGGCTGAATCCCCTTTCACACTTAGCTGTACTTAAGGGAAGAATCATAATGAAATTTATTACTTTTCTTAAATTAGGAAAGGAAGAAGGTGAAATTGATTTAGCCAGTAAATGCTGCCAAGGACACAGACATGGGATATTTAATTTTTCTTTTGCCCAAATTTTGTAATATTCAAACTTTTCAATAATTGCCTCTTTGTCAATAGATATATTATAAGGTAATGCATTGATTAAATCAGTGAAATGCTCATCAATTTTTCATGTTTTCTGCTTCATTTAAGTTTACAATATTGCATTGATCAAGTACATGCAAATTACTAAGAACTTTGTAATTTTTTACATTAGAATATCTTAGTTCTAAAGCATCAATTAGGCTGTGTAATATCTGTGTGTGGCGTTCTTTAAATTGATTCAATTTAGTATTTATTTCTTGTTACTTTTATTTCTTTATAATTAACTTCAGCATCTTTGATTCTTAATTCATTCCCAAACTATTACAAAGTTGCTCCATATTCAGATATAATTTTTTTTAGTTTCTGTTTTGTAGTTTCTAAAGAGTATGTAATGTCCTTTATGGTAACAAACCTTTGTTGGATGTGCGTTTGAGGTTCAAGTAAGTATATTTGTATTTTGTAATGTCTTCAATAAAACAAAGAAACCTAATAACAGGGGGCAAAAAATGTTCAGTCCTCTGAAATTTCCCCAAAAATACTGTAAAAACCCAATATCAGAGTTTTTTTTTTTTTTTTTTTAAGGTTTGACATTTTCTGAGCGAGGAGGGGTTAGAAAGGAAAGATCTTTCTTAAGTCCAAATACTCAGAGAGATTTTTATAAGCTACTATACAACAAGTTTTAATGGCACCAAAAAGTGACAAACTAATTTATGTCAAGATGCATCTACATATAAATTTATGTGTAATTCTATACAGTAGCTCTTGAGATATAGCCTTCCCTGAAATTATGGAATTCGATGTATAACAGTGCCACCTGTTGTGCAGCACACCAAAAGTCAATAGGTACTAATTTATATCAAGGTGCATCTGCATATAAATTCATATGCAATGTGTATTCATATGCAATATGCAGTGTTCATATGCAATGTGTTTGTTATATATAAAGATTACACATTGTAACAGAAGAATATAGCTGTTAGCTTATTTAATATTAGAAAGTTCGTTTTTTCAGCAGATTTTAAAGTTTTAATAATATTATTATTATTCTAAGAAAATAAATGTTCAAAATTTCCCCAGACAGCAAAAATTTCTTCCGAACCTCATTCACGCGTTCGGACATATTCTGCACCCCTTTAAACATTTATTTTCATGACAACTTACAAAAGTAAAATAGGATTTTATACTACGCTTACTCATTTTTCCATCATTTAACTTATGATGATATAACGCATGCAAAGATATTCAATGTAAAACAAAAGTATGTGTGCATTCAGAAGAAAGCGGGTGAATGGAAAGAGGGCGGTGACACTTACGAATTATGACCTCAACCTCAGTACTGATAATGTGTTTTTCTTTTTCTCCCTTTTGAAAGAAAGAAAGATTTGTGACCTCGAGACGATCGGAGAATAAGTTGAAATACTAAAAGCGAAAACTTTCGAGATGTCACATGCCTCATTAAACATATTGAAATAACAGAAAGTTAGACGTAAAAAATGACGACTGGGTGTAAAATCATGGTCGTCAAAATGAAATTTATAGTTGCAAAATACAACTAACGACTGCGAATTTCGAGCCCTGGTCTTAACATTGCAAGAAATTCACATACTTTTCAAGGCTTCATTTACAAAAAATTTTGTTCAAAACACACATCTTTAATGAAATTGGCAATTTTAAAACAGATCTTTCATAAAAATCAGCAAATTTTAAATGGACTTCAAAAAAAAAAAATCAGCAACTCTAAAACAAACCTTCCACAACAATCGGAAGATTTTAAAGTTTTTAAAAAATTTTAATGAAAAAATTACTTGCCTAAAAGCGTATTTATATCTATTCTGTCTGACTTTTCAGAAATCTCACTTTGTTTTTGAGTAATGGTGAAAATTTTTCATCCACCCCCCCCCCCCCCTTCCCCTCCCCCAGCATTTTTCTTTCCTTTTACAAATTTGGAGCATTCCAGTTTTCACATTTTAAATTATTTAAAAAATATCTTAAAACTCAGTAATTTTCAAATGAATTGAAAAATGTTTGACTGTGAACTCATATTATTATTTATAACCAATTTTTAACTTTTGCCAAAATCGGTTTACAATTAAGATTTTTTTACATATTTTTTTAAGCTTCAATAAAAAAAAAAAAAACATCTTTTATAATCTAACATGATTTAAATTCAGAAGATTGTAAGCTCACATGTCTTATCGGAATAATCTGAAAATAGGAATACTGCTAACTCGCAAATTTTAAAATCTTAGTGCAAAGATTATATTTTAATTAATAAAAATAAATAAATCTATCAAACAGAATTTTACTAAAAACCATCCCTTGCCACATTCAAAAATGTATTTGCTTTTAGTAAATTGCCTGAATCCCCCCCCCCCCCCACTCCCTACCATTGTAAATATCAATGACTGTCTACTTCGTTTACCAGTAATAGGTAGATTAAATTTTAAAAAATTCAATTTACCTAACATTGGTAGAAAATGCACAGTAAAAACACTGCCTTTTCGTGACTCAAGTTTCTCTGCTCATTCATCTTTTTGAAAGATAGAAGAAAAATCATTTCTGTTTTAACCACACATTTAAAGTTGTTCTTCTAAACAAATTGAATATATTTTCTTTGGAAATCTTAAGTTGACTTTTGCATAAATAATTTGTTTTACAGTAACTGCAGTTCTTGTTTAATTTTAACCCACTTCCTATTGTCCAATTGAGTTAAAATTTTGCATACATGTATAATTCCGACTACAATACATTCTCAAACAGTAATGGACTTAGGCGAGGCCTAATGGTTTGGGCCCTAACTCAAGTTCAAAATTTGCTTTTGACTTGTAACCCACTTCCTACTGTCCGATTGAAGTGAGGTTTTGCACGCTTACATGTATATTATTCTCATCTTCTGAATTGGAATTTTTAGTATATTTTTAAATAAAAGCATATTTTTTATTATTATTATTTTTTTTAATTAATTTATAATTTTAGCTACTAATATGGTGATTTAGAATTATCCTTAAAGATTCACTGCCAAAAAATAAAAATAAAGAAATATCTCATCTTATATTCTTTTTTTTTTTTTAGATTAAAGAAAAAAAAAAGTGGAACTTACTTGAGTTTAATTCGAAAGTTTTTAATCATATTATAAAAGTAATGGAGGCCTTACTGAAAAGCTTTAACAAAACTTTTATAAAAGTGGAAATTTTTTCTCCTAAACAATTGAGTAATTAGGCATTAGGAGGGGTTGCTTCCCCTATGTTTTAGAGGATAAAAATGTGCAAAAAACAAAAGATAATTTGACCCTCCAAAAAATAATGGTTACAACTCCTAGTGCCCAATAAATATTTGCAAAATTGTAGTTTTTGGTGTTTTGGGAGTAAGGCTGATTGACAGCTCTAGGGTCCTAGGAGGAGGAGTGCTCTCCATGGGGGGGTCTTCCTAAGGGATCCTAGCCTGTATTTATGCAAGTTTCGAAGAAAACCACAGAAAATTCTGAATTGCTAGGTCGACGAGCACGACCTGGGATCAAACCTGGCACCTCACGTTACCAGGTTTGGGTACAGAACTGCTCGGCTGCTGGTGGGCCCCTTGTTGTTTTTTAAGTGAATCGTTCAGGATAAATTTTACTCCCTAAATCATGATATTACAACCTTTTTTTTTAAGTTGTTTATTTTATTTAATATTATTATTGTTTTAAGTCCATTTATGTACTAAATTTCATAGAAATTGAATAGGTCACATGGAAAAGTTTCTTTGTTAGGAAAAATATGAAGTGTTTAGCGATTAAAAAATTATATTTCATCAATTATTTATTTATTTTTAATATAAAACTAGAAACATTGTACACTTGAAGTATACTGATCGTTACTGTTAGTATTACAGTTACACTATATAATACATATTCCAGATTATGACTACTAGATATTTAAGCGATATCTAACATTATCGGGATAAAAAAAATCTTTTAAAAAGTAGGATAGAAAATCTATCTTTTAAAAAGTATAAGATTCCATTTTTTAAAAGATTAATTTTAAGTTTATTTTGGAATTTTCTAAAAGATAGTTTTCATCTTACTGATATCAATATAAATTTATACTGTTGTTTACAAGAAAGCTAGAAGAAAAAAGGAAAAAATATTTTTTAAAAAGTGTATTTTCTGCTTTTTTTCTCAAAAAAAAAAAAAAAAAAAAAACTGTTTTTGTACTTATTTTCTCACCGATTAGCAAATATAAATTGTATTGCTTTAAAGAATTCTCATTTTTAATTTATTTTTAGATATTTTTTTGTTTCATTAATCCATGGAAAATTATAGCTATTTATCTATTTTGTTCCATTCTTATATTTTGATTCAGTAAAACAAATGTTGTAGCAATAAAATAAAATAACCCCAAAAAGTTTATAATTATTTCAAAATACTAGTATTTAGTTATTTTATTTTAGTTGGATTTATTATTTTTTCTTTTTTAGCGCGGAATAAAAACAAAGGCTAAGAAAAAAGCGATGATTACAGCAGATAAAAAAATAAGACAATCTGTTCAACAAGCTGCTCGAAATGAGTTGTTATTACCAGAACAAGCTGGGTATGTAAAAATTTCAAATTTGATGAAAATTATCTTCTGCAACACATTCATAATTTTGATGCTAAATAATTTAGAGACATATTTAAAAATTATTTTTTTATATTTTCTTATCAGGTATTTAGAACCTGATGAGAATGAAGATACCTTTCGAGTTCAGCAAGTAGACCTTTCTCAAGCAGTCGATATAACCAGTGCTTCTAAGGTGTGTATTTTTTTTATTATTATTTATTTATTTTTAGAATACATATATATCAGGGCTTGAAATTAACAATGGTCTGTTGCAGGGTTTAACCTGGCAAAAAAATTACTTTTCGCATTTTAGCGAAAATAGGCAAGCACTATTTTAGCTTTTTCGAAAGTTAATTAACCCTTTAGTAGTTAATTAACCCTTTTAGCTATAGACAGCGCCACCTATTACAGATTGTGCACTTTTTATTTAACTGTCACCAGAGGTGGGCAGTATATTATATACTTGTATATAATATAGTATATTCAATATACATTTGTATATTGTATATTTTACAACATTTTAAAAAGTATTTGTATATTGTATCTAATATACATTTTAAGCAGTATATTGTATATTTTACCGGGCTTAATATACAATATACTTTATCTCAAAATTCCCAACTTCTATTTAAAAAAGAAAAAAAAAAAAACTTTCATCTCAGATTTAGAACACTGTTTTGCTGTGGAAACTCAGCTCAAATGCCCCTAGAGACGACTGACAATTATTTTCTCAATGTTGACTGACTACCAACCCAACACCCCCTGTTAACTGACCTCAATAAGAAGTAAGTGATAACATACTATTACAAATGGGTATTTTATGATAGCGGGCACTTTGAGTATTTAAAAGAAAGTGCAAAATTCAAAATGTGTTTTTTTCCTTCACTTCCTGGCTCCATAGGGGTCTAATTAAACCTGGTGTTCAAGAAATGACTGTAGAAGGGGTGGGGGGGGGATAAACCCAAACAAATCAGTTCTCTTTCCATAGATGTCCTCAATGTCCACATGCATCCGTAAAACGGAAGTGATCATTACACTTGTTTTCCTATCGAAAATATCTGTTTTCATTTTGTGGACGTTTCATTTTACTTATATAGATCTCAGTCATATAGAAAGGTACAAAATTTTATTTTCTTACATCTTACACATGGATAAAAAGGGTGATAATATTAATAAAAAAAAAAAAAAAAAAAGAAACTGGGCGGAAAATTTCTTACGATAACTTTAAAAGATTAAAAGGGGAGTATAATAGAAGATAATAAAATGGATAATAATAATTGTATAATGTATGATAATACTAATAATAATTATAATAAAGTAGTAGTATAATAGAAACAAGAATAAAATCGAAACATAAAAAAATGGTTGACAAAACAAAATTATAAGTAAAGGTTGTTAGGTACATTTATTTATTCTTCCTTTTAATAATTTATTCGATTAAGACATTAATTACCTTAAAGATTAATAAAAGACATTATACAAAAGAGCCTTAATATCGTGTAAAAAGAGTTCCAAACTTCAAACTGCATGTACACAGGTATGTCTGTATTTATATTTATAAATTATTATGTAACATAAATTTATAATATTTAAACACAGCATCACAATAAAACAGTAGAGAATTCTAATCAAATATATAAGTTTATATTTTTATGAAAAATAAATTATTCCTTCAGATTTTATAATATATGATACATCATTTTAACAGTTTGTGTTCTTTGGTATTTGGATATCAAAACGTGAGTTGGGATAAGTAGACGCTGTTCAATTCCTTATCATACATTTTCTCATAAATTTCCTACTGTAGGACATATTGTACTCATAGTAAGAGAAATAAATTCGGTCGATCAATCAGCATTGCCAAAAATTTAAATCGCCCACCCACTAAGCTACCCTCCCTCAACTTCCATACATTTATGTTATCATAACTTACTGATTAATTTCACTAGAGTCAATTTCATATTTTAGTTTTCATGAAATTCTAGATGCTATTTCCAATGCAATAAACTACATAATGCAAGTTTATGTGAAATAGGGAAATATTTCATATAAACTTGTGATTAAATAATAATAATAATAATAATAAATTCATAGTTTTTCTGCCCTGTTATAAAAAATCTTTAAATTCGCATAATTTAAGAAGCTTTTAAATTAAAATGTTGATTATCAAGAAATGTTAATGCCAATATGATAAATGATATTTTAAAACTAGTCAGACATGTTTATAAAGAAAATAATCTTTATAATATATATTTATGTGAAATTCCTTCATGTTAAGAAAATCTTAAATTTGAAATAACTTACGAATTTTTTAAAATAAAATGTGTCATAGTCATTGTTCATGCCAGTATCATAAATTATATTTTAAAACTGATCTCAGATCTTTATGATGCATATGATCATCATAATACATGTTTATGCCAAATTTTGCATTATTCTACCATGTAAAAGAAACCTTAAATTTTCGATAACTAATGAAGTTTTTAAATTATAATGTTGCAAATCAACAGGGTTCTTTCCAGTATCAAAGTGATATTTTGAAACCTGTCCGACTTCCTTAAGATAATTTATTTTTGAGATATTGTCTATACAATCTATGACATTAACAAACTGACTAATGTAACAGACGGATACCACATGCATTTTGTGATTTTCGGACTACTCACACCTCATCATTACCAAATCTACTATTATGATGAGTGACTAAAAATATAAAATGAACAAGATAATGAAATTGAACGAAGTAAATTAATTTTTTGTTTAATTGTTTGTGTTATCTAATTAGAGAGAGTGACAACATTATATAACACTGTATTCAATCACATTTTTAAAGGAGTAATTCATTATTATGATAATAGCTTACTTCCAAGAAAATTTTTATATGTTTATTTTCTAATTATTTATGAATTCCTAATTACCTAAATATTTTTATTTAAGTGCATAAAATACTGATTTTGATTTCTAAGTAAAATATTAACTCATTTATTCTTAGTAAGAAATTAAATAAACGAAAAGATACATTTTTACGTAATTACAAATACTACAACCACATATAAAAATTTATTTTTAAAAGTATATTCTGAAAGTATATCAAATATACTTTTTGAATCAAGAGTATATTGTATATTTTCGAAATTCTAAAATGTATTTGTATATTGTATATTTTTGGACAAAATAGACGAGTATTTGTATATTGTATATAATATACTTTTTTGAAGTATATTGCCCATCTCTGACTGTCACCAATAATTTTAAGAAGTGATGTGATCGACGTTTCTCTGATTTTATTCACGTTTTATGTATATCAAATGCCACTTCTAAAAATTTTTGGTGGCTATTGAATAAAAAAATCTGGCAGCACTGAAGGATGGGCGGCAAATCGACCAACTAGCGACTACTAACGGGTTAATTCTTTGGATACCATTGATTTCTTTTACTTAGCTTTGTTATCCTCAGTTTTGTTTTCTATTCCTTTTGTTCATTGATGATTTTAACCAAGCATCCATATTTGGGACTTTAAAAATATGAATCAGGGAAACTATGTTTTGATTTTAACAATAGAAAAAGAGGTACTCATATCATATGTGTAAAATGAAAAAGCAATTTAAAAGTTAAGTAAAGTGTAGTGGTAGATAATCATGAAATACTAGTGCTAAGAATGCTCCTATGAAGCAAATTCTGAATTCTGACATACTTTTAAATATTTTTGCATTTAAATTCAATCATTAAAAATTAAAAATAAATCCAAATTGCTATATAAATAATGATTCCCAAAAATTTCAGTCCTTTCGTAGTTTTTGCCTGCAAATATTACAAAAAAAAAAAAAAAATCTGAGTTATTATATAGAGATATTTTATACAGTTATCCAGTTTTAGCTTTTTAGCGAAATTCTGACCAACATGTTTTAGCAAAATATGATACCTTTTAGCAAAATGCTAAAAAAACTAATGGCAGTTTAAACCCTGGTCTTGTTGGCCCGAGACCACAAAAACATTCTGTGGTCCAGCAAAATATAAATTTTGGTGGTCCACCAAACAAGTGAAGTTTTTTTTTTTTTTTTTTTCCCCTGTAAAATTGTCAGTAAATCTGTAACAGAAAAGTATGTTTAAAAAAAATAGTAAGTGTACTTTATCATAATTGTCAATATCACCTACTCTAATTTTTATTTATTTTCACTTTAATAACTTTTTTTTAAATACTCAATGTAATACATAATGATAAATATAACATTTAGCTTGTTTATTATTTTTTATTTATATAAGACTACAGTTGAAAGTATGTATGGACCAATGAATAGAATTTTATTAATTTTTACCCCTGTATATATAAAGTATACATTAATATATTTATTTTTTGCTGTGTAATATTTTAAATTTCATTTTAGATATTCTCTTTATCATTGACTGAATTTGGACCATATAAAATAGAATATTCTCGTGATGGAAGGTAATATAATTCTTTTTCTGGGTAATTTTTACTGAAAATTATGTTCATTTTTATACTCTTAATTGTTCTGGATTCTAAGAAAAGCAAATTATGATTAAAAAAAACAGAAGAGTTATAATGGTTATCAATAATATATTAGTTCTTCTTTTAACATTTTTTAAGTGTACGTCTTAATATTTTAACATAATTTTAAACTAATAATGTCCATAATTATAGAGTATTCTTTGTCTCACATATAAGTCGAACCCTTCCTCCTTCTCAGTTCTCACTTCATGGTCTTACCCTGTTTTTTTATTCTGAATTTCTCAGGGATGGGAACTTGGAGTAGAACTCGTACCAGTATTTATGAAATAAAATTTTCTACTTTTTAAACCAATGATTTTATAAGTCGAAAAAATTTTAAACAAATGTTTTAACAAAATGTTAAAACAAATTGTAAACAATGAGTTCTGCACCAAATTCCCATCCCTGATTTCTTTACTTATATGCAAATATATGTAATACCTCTGATTTAGCTGAATGTTTTCTGCATAATTTGGCCATTAATAATATCCTCCAAATCACCATGTGGTGATTCTCAAATAGAAAAATATTCCAGGCTCAAATCCTGCTCATGCTCGTCGCCTGGCTGTTCAGCTAGGAGAACCCTTTCCTTTAGAATGACTCCATGAAGGGCTTTCGCCTAGGCTTAAATTCCTAACTCAAACAATTGACCTTATTTCATACAACTGCTACACATTTCTATAAACTTCATTTCTTTTAACTGAAAGTTCTTAATATTTAACTAATGTCATTAATTTTTTTTTTAATCTAATTCACTTATTTTGTTTCTTGCATTATTTTTGTCATTTTGTTTCTTTTTTATTAATTCATTTTTATATTTATTATTATTCTAAAGCAGAATTATGGAAAATTATTTCTATATTTCCTTATTAAATAATTTTTAAAATGACTTTCTCAAACTATCAAAGTTTATATATTGCGTCTTAAAACTCCTTTTTATTTTCATGAATAATGTAAAAAAATGTTCATTATTTTTTTTTTTTTTTTTTTAATGAAAATTTTATATAAGTTTCATCTTATTTGTTTTGCAACTATCTAATGTCTTCCAGAACATTATTTCTTATATTTATTTTATTTTAGGCATCTCTTACTTGGAGGATTACGGGGCCACATTGCTGCTTTTGACTGGGTTACAAAAAGTCTTCTATGTGAAATAAATGCCATGGAATCAATCCATGATTTATGTTGGCTTCATCAACCTAAAATGTTTGCAACAGCTCAAAAAGATTATGTTTATATATATGACACTAAAGGAACAGAGTTGCATTGCTTGAAAAAATTGCATCGTGTCCTGCAAATGACCTTTCTTCCTTATCATTTTCTTCTTGTTACCTCTGTAAGAATGTATATTTTTTCCTTTTTCAGGTTAATATCCTGGCATTATGTGTGTGTGTTTAATAACAGTTATGCTGTCTTTTTCTACTATTTACTAATTATTTTATTGAAAAATACTGGAATGTATGTTTTTAAGAATTCTTTGCTTAATATTTTTCATTTAATGTATTACATTGATTTCTATATTTTTAAAAGCATTTTTATGTAAAGTTGGATCAAAATTTTGAAACATAAAAAATAAAATTTATTTATTTTTACTTTATTTTATTTGATGATATTGTGTTAACCCTTTATCTACTGCATTATGATACAGACAAAAATTGTGTTTGAAACATATATTTTTAGTTACTAAAGTGCATTATTTAAAGATATATATGTTAAAAATTATGCATATCACCTCATCATAATAATTAATGAGAATTTTGTGAGGTCGTACTTTAGTGTACCATTGGTACATAGAAGTAAAAAAAAATATTTTGAGATGAAAAAAGTGTAGAGAAATATTTACTCTTTATGTTCCTCATATTTTTTCTAAGATTAGTGTGATATTCTTGAAATACTATAGGAATTAATTATAACACACATGAAGATTGTGAAAAATATCAAGCAAAAACAGCAAGTACACTCCATAAAATTCGTTATGGAAGAAAAATGGCTATATGTATCGTCTAATGCTTTGTAGTGAGATTAAAGGGAGGTACATCTGTTCCCTTCTTATAAATATCTTTGGCATTTCTTCTATAAATTCAATTTTATACTCTTTTTAAAGTAATGGTACTTTAAAGTACCGTCAGTAGATAAAGGGTTAAGCTATAGTATTATTCTATTTATTTACTAGTACGACAGGTTATGCTATTTCTTTCAAACAGCAATTTCGGCATCTTTGCCCATTTTTATCTATCACCTTGAATGAACGTACAAACATTTTTGTTTTAATTTAAAATTAAGTAACGCTGAAAGTTTGTAACTGTCTGAATTATTTGATTTTATCAAAAATTAGTACATTATTATTCAGGTCAAAATCTAGCAAATTCAGGGTGAAAATCTCACTATATTTAAAAAAAATTCCACTCAAAAATATATTACAAGGGGAAATTTCCCCCAGTTTTTTTACACATTGTTCATTGAGTATTTCATCCATTTTTTAGTTCCATTGGGTAATATATTTATTGCTTTGAACTCTGTAATCCTTTGTTTTTAATTTTTCTAGCATTTCTTGATTTATTTATTTTTATTTTTTCTAGAAAGAAAAAAATGGAGATATTGAATAAATGTTTCAAAACACTTCTTAATTGGAAATATTTGTTAAGAGAATGCATGAAGGGTATATTGTTATTAACAAATAGCCACAAAGCCTGGAAGTTAAATATTGCAATTATATATGAAATAATTTTGGTTATTCCAATTACTGCACTTCTGTGAAAGCAGTCTTTGAGTACTCAAAATCGAATTAAAAATTTCTGAATATGGAAGCAGCATTGGTTCTTAACCACAAAAGGGGAAAAAATAAATAAATAAATAAACTTCCATTTTTAACATTTACCTTCTTTTTTTTTTTTTTTTTTTTTTTTTTTCGGGAGGGGGGGGGCTATTTGTTTAATTTGTGTATTTGTAATTTAAGAAATTTACATAATGTAAAATATCTATTTTCTCACTTAAATTTGAAAAATCCCACTCAAAAATTTTTTCTAGTGTGAAACTTGCTAACCCCATATTTTTTAGTTCAATCGGATAAAAGATATTAAATAAAAAACCTGTTTTAAGATTAAAATTATTAAAAAGGAAAAAAAAAATGAACGTGCTGACATTTAAAAAAAAAATAATTAAAATAATATTGAGAAAAACCATGCTTAAGAAATGGAACAACTTCAATATAGAACCCCTTGGCAAAATTTAAATTTTGGCACTTGAAGTAACTTGGACATTTCTCACCAAGATGTTTACTTGTGCAATTGCGATATCTATTTTAATTCATCGCTGAAATGACAACGAAAGTTTAAAAGCCACAAAGGGACTTTTATGCTAAAACTATACCAAAGAAATTTTAGGAAATATAGTAACCAATGCTAGTGAATGTAACATAGTTACTGCATGCCTTTATATGGAAGAATAGATTTAAAATAAGTCCTGTCAAACTAAAATGAATTCTGTTTGTGCAGAATTTTATATCTATTACTGAGAAAACAAAAATAAACTTCAATTTCTTTTTTTTTTTTTATGGTAATTTTATAAAATTTTAATACAATAATCAGTTGATAATTGTTTTTTATTTTATTAAAAAAAACTTCAGATTTTATCTTATATAAGGTTGGCCAATAACCTGGCAATACTTATAATGAGAGGGCAAATATAAGAAAATTTAATTGATTGTTTGAGAAAATACATAAGTTAGGTGTGAGCAACTTTTGAGAAATCGAGAAAAACTGTTTCTACCTTATGAGCTTTTCTAGAATAAACAAAAATTTTCATACAAGCCAAGTTCATGTAAAATGACCTAATTTGAGAAGTTTTTGCTTCTAAAAGCTGTGTCTACCTCTGAAGAATAGATTTTTACTAAAAACACAATTTTGACAAAAATGAGATTTATGCATTTATTTTTAAAGAAAAGCATACTAATTTAATTTTAAGTTTAATATATACCTTACATAAGCTTTTTATCGTTTTGGCTGATTAATTTCAGTCGCAATCGCGACCATCCTCAGAGCCATGACAATCGTTTACGTCCTTCTGTTTATAGTTCGGCGGTTTGCTGTGGCTGTTATTTCGCTTCACTTCATATTCCTCCAAGATGTGTTGCCATGCAGTAGGGATGATGGAATGTTCTCTATTGTTTACAGTGTTGGGGTTAGTAATAATTTCAAGTGCCTCCCGTTTTAGAGCATAATTATGGTTATTGTAAGGTGCTATTTTTTGGATGTTAATGTTTATGGGGTTATTATTGTGGGTAGTGGAGAAAGCGGTAGAGGTTTTTCCTAATTTAAGGTCGGCACGGTGTTCTTTTTCTCTATCGGTGATTTTTCGCTTGGTCATCCCAATGTAGCAGGCGTTTTTACCGTTGATATGTTCGAAGTTGATTTTATAAATCCCGGAGGTGGAGTTTGGTGGAATGGGGTCTTTTTCGTTTCGGATATGTTGAAAAATGTTTTTGTCTGGTTTTATTGGAATGTTTAGGTTATTATTTTTAGCTTCATTTTTTATTTTAATGCTGGCGCCTTTACAAAATGGGATTGCAGTGGTGAACATAATCAATAATGCCCAAAAAACTAAACCTATGTTCACCACTGCAATCCCATTTTGTAAAGGCGCCAGCATTAAAATAAAAAATGAAGCTAAAAATAATAACCTAAACATTCCAATGAAACCAGACAAAAACATTTTTCAACATATCCGAAACGAAAAAGACCCCATTCCACCAAACTCCACCTCCGGTATTTATAAAATCAACTTCGAACATATCAACGGTAAAAACGCCTGCTACATTGGGATGACCAAGCGAAAAATCACCGATAGAGAAAAAGAACACCGTGCCGACCTTAAATTAGGAAAAACCTCTACTGCTTTCTCCACTACCCACAATAATAACCCCATAAACATTAACTCCATTAACATCCAAAAAATAGCACCTTACAATAACCATAATTATGCTCTAAAACGGGAGGCACTTGAAATTATTACTAACCCCAACACTGTAAACAATAGAGAACATTCCATCATCCCTACTGCATGGCAACACATCTTGGAGGAATATGAAGTGAAGCGAAATAACAACCACAGCAAACCGCCGAACTATAAACAGAAGGACGTAAACGATTGTCATGGCTCTGAGGATGGTCGCGATTGCGACTGAAATTAATCAGCCAAAACGATGAAAAGCTTATGTAAGGTATATATTAAACTTGAGATTTATGTTTTTTTCTCTGATAACTGATTAAATTAATATAACAAATTTTAGAGTGTTAGTATGTAAAGTGTGTTACACTAAAACTGTCCATATATTGTAGGGATGAAACGGATAGTGATTTTGCCGGATATCGGATATCCGGAGCTCTTCTGCCTGCCGGATACGGATATCCGGACCGGATATCCGTCGGATATCCGGCATTAGTTTTGTTTTTTGTTGTGTTGTATATTTCTTTTCTTTATTTTAAAACAATAAAATATAAACATATTTCATATACTATTCTTTTAAAAACATTTTAAATATAATTTATTTAAACATATTTATTTAATATTCTATTTATTTGTGCAATATTGCAATGAAGAATAAAATTTTAAGCCTAACATACTCTTCCTACACTTGCAATTTTTGGTGAAAAGCACTATCACAAAAATATAGGTTTTGTTCAGAATTATAAAACTAAAACTTATTATTATTTATATATTTTTTACAATACAATTATTAAAAATATGAAATAAAATATTTTACTAACATAATCACAGTTGAAGGGTTATTTTCACATGAAAACTAATAAGTTGTGGCCATCACAAAACTTTCTTCTACATAATTCTATATAACAGCGCCACTTACGGTTTAAATCGTATAAAAGTTTAACCATAGCTTCTCACAATAAATATTTTACAAAAGGAGTTTATGCAATTTTAATCAACAGATGCTGAGATATACGCTTGTGAAAAATCATAATAGAAGCTCCACCTGTCGGCCGATATACACATAAATAAGGTCAACATTTGCTTTCATAATGGTTGTCTTATATATCAAGTTACATGCACATATGCCATAGAAGTTGGGATTAACTTAGCCTATTCATTGGGTAAATTGTAGTTCAGTATTGCCCCCTGTTGGCCGATATACACCTAAAATAAATCGCAATAGTGTTTCACAATGGCTAGTTCTCTCACATACCAAGTTCTATGCAATTATACACAATAGAATAAGAGATACAGCCTTCCCCTTTTGTGGGGAAATTTCTGTATTGCAGAGCCACCTACTGGCCAACATGCACCCAAACTGAACCAGCATAATTTCTCATAATGCCTTTCCAACATGAAGTTTTGTGTAGTTACATGAAATAGAACCTAAAATATAGCCTTCCCTAAATTGCAGAAAGCACTGTATAACAGCACCACCTGTAGGCACCAAAATTTGATAGGCACTAATATATGTCAAGTTACATGTACATATATATTTATATGAAATTTTGTGCAGTATATTCTGAAATATAGCCTTCCTCTAAGTTGCAGAAATCGCAGTATGGCAGCACCACCTGTTGAGCCACTTGCACCAAAAGTTGGTAGGCACTGATTTATGTCATGGTGCAACTACACATAAATTTATATGTAATTGTAGTAAGCAGTAGTTCCGGAGGTACAGTTGAACAGAATTTTTGTCACACACACACACACACAGACATTTTTTAAAAATTGGTCTAACCAGGTTCTGGACTTCTTAAAATGTGTAAATCCATCAAAAACCAGAAGTTGAAAATTTTTATGAATCCAATACTTTCTTTTGAGACATTTATAAGAAAACATAAAAGAAAGAAGAAAAATAAATACATAAATAAACAAAAAACTTCAAACTAGTATGTTATGGCCATCACAAAACTTTCTTCTATATCTCTCTATATAACAATGCTACATGCTGTTTAACATGCAAAAGAAACATAATCATAGCTGCTTACAATAAAGATTTTAGATATTGAGTTTAGTGCAATTTTAATCAAAAATTTGTTAGATGTAGCCATGTGGAGAATCACAGAAGGTGAGGAACAGCTGCGCCGCCTGTTGGTCGATATACACCCAAATTAAGCCAACTTTTATTCTCATATTATTTTTATCTTGTTTATCTCTTAAATTTTATAGATGTTGAGATTTAGCCTTCCTATTCACAAAGTAAATTGCAACATAATATAGCCACCTATTGACCAATATGCACCAAAATTGAATCAACATGATGTTTTATAAAAATGACCCTTTCCCATACTAAATTGCCCACCAGCGGCCGAGCGGTTCTGCGCTCAAAGCTGGTAGATGGGAGGTGCCGGGTTCGATCCCAGGTCGCGCTCATCGACCTAGCCGTTCGGAGTTTTCCGTGGTTTCCTCCGAAACTCGCGTAAATACAGGCTAGGACCCCTTAGAAAGACCCCCACAGAGGGCATTCCCCCTATAGGCCTAGGACACATAAGGAGTCAATCGGCCTTAATCCACCAACCAACCAACCAACCCATACTAAATTTTTAGCAATTATACATGAATGAATCTGAGATATAACTTCCCCATTCATGGGAAAATTGCAGCATAGCAGCATCACCTATTGGCCGTTATGCACAGAAATTGAATGAACATGTTTCATAATAGAATAGCCCTCCCTGTGACACACTTAGTTTATTTTTTTAATTATACACAGTATGAGCTGAGATATAGTCTTTCTTTAAATGGGAGAAATCACAGTATAGCAGCGCCATCTGTTGAGTGATTTGCACCAAAAGTTGATGGGCACTTTTTTTTTTCTTTGGTAAGATGCAACTATGTATAAATTTATATGAAATTCTGTGCATTAACTCTTGAACTGCACAAAATTTTTGTCAGATAGACATTTTCCAAAAATGGTCAAATTGTGTTTTGGTTTCCTCAAAATGCGTAAATCCACCGAAAACTGGAAGTTGAAAATTTTCACGAATCCAATACTTCCTTCTATTTAATATAGAAGAAAGTAATAATTCAAAATGAATTTATACTTTTTACTTATTTTATATTCTGTACAGATAAAAAAGAAAATTTTACATTAGTTATTAAAATTCTTTAAGTAAGTTTTTCTGCAGTACAAAATCAAAAACTTTAAATAACTGATTTTTTTTTTTTTTCAACTTATGAACAATATGAAAGTGAAAGTACAGACTTCCTGAAAATTTAAATATGTACTTTTATTTGAAGTAATTTTAATTTTTTGGGACATATCTATGCAACACAACAGGGAATTCTAAATTCAGGTGCTTTAGTAAGATATTAAATTAAAATTGCAAATTTATATAAATTGGAGGGTTTTTTAAAAAATCCAAATCGAATAGATAGATGGCGCAAGTAAGGCCAGGTTTCTGCTAGTATAAATATATGGTCACAAAAACAACAGCTTTATTGTGTATGGAAAACTGGATTGTAAATAAACAGGTTCTAGTCAATAAATGCACATTATTTGACTCATTCTCAAAACAATCTAACAACTTTAACATCCAAGACTAACAATATTACTAAACAATCTAACAACATATTAGCAAAAGACATGAAAACAGAGTTATATATACACTGCAACTGCAGAGAATAAATATCAGTTGTTCAGGAACAACAAGGAACAGCTCTTTTTATTGTTATGGGGATGATTAGGTGGAATGTTATAGATCACTCTGGAAGAAAAACCTAGCTAACTCTGTGCAAAATTACAAAATTAAATTATATTTCTTAGACCTGAAGCTACTTTTGGCTAAATTTGTTTGCTAATGAGTCTAAAATCGATTTTTGCAGAAGCCAACTTAAAAAAAAAAAAAAAAATCCTTTACAAGCTACAACTGATCTAAAAAAAATTTAAAATGATCACAAAATTTTCATCTGATGGGAGCTTAAGCTTGAATTTTCTCTTTCGGATATCCGTCGGATATCCGGCTTGAAATTGCCGGATATCCGTATCCGGTGTGCTGATATCCGGTACCCTGCCGGATATTTAAAACTCAGCCGGATAGGCCGGATACCGGATAGTTACCGGATATCCGTTTCATCCCTAATATATTGTATATTGTACCTCCGATATCAAATATATCCAAAAAACAATTCTATGTCCTATAAAATTCAATTGAAAATAATATTTAGAAGAAAAAAGAGTAATTCCATATCCTGTGATAATTGCAATGTAAAAAAAAAGGGGGGGAGGAAATAATTAATTAAAGGATTCAATTTTGTTTTGTGTATGTTTTTGATTGATTAAAGTTTATAAATTAGTATCTGTCAACACTTAGTTAATTGAAATAAAATGATTAAAATGGCCTGCTTGAAGTTCCACATGAGATCTTTCATTGCGGCGCTGCAACTTTTTCAAACGTCCTCACATCGTGCTGTTCGGCGATGTGAGACTGTTTGGCATCAGCATTGTGCTGTTGAGAAGTTTTGATGTTTTATTTTAACTTAGTTAATTGTTTTCAATACTTTAGTCTCAAGGCTGTAGAAAAGGAATGTTTTGAGGTTTCAACCCCTTCCTCCACTTCCGAATTTGTCGAAATTTTAAATTATTCTTCATTTTTTACACTCAAAATTATGAACTAGTTTGAACACTTTGAACACCAAAAGTTTTGATGTTTTATTTTAACTTAGTTAATTGTTTTCAATACTTTAGTCTCAAGGCTGTAGCAAAGGAATGTTTTGAGGTTTCAACCCCTTCCTCCACTTCCGAATTTGTCGAAATTTTAAATTATTCTTCATTTTTTACACTCAAAATTATGAACTAGTTTGAACACCCCCCCCCCCCCCCCCCCCCCCCCCGAATTTTTTTTTTCTGTCTACAGTTTTATTCAGCCTATTTACTTCAAAAATGTAAGCAGGAAATATGAATCATAAGATTTTAATTTGTTATCTATGCTGGAATATTATGTTATCTTTAATTATCCTCAATTTGCCGTATGTGATTTGGTGGATGAAAATATTAAAAATATTTTTGGCTGTGATTATAAAACAAAATCACCATTTTGTTGAGAAGCATAATTTGTTGTACAAAATGCAATTGCATTGTTTTTGTTCAGTTGTAATTTATTTGTTTTTTCTCATGCATTTGCTTTACAGAGTGAAAAAGGCTTTATTTCATGGTTGGATTCATCAATAGGTAAAATTGTAAAGGAAACTTATACCAATGCTGGTCGTTTAAATATCATGTGCCAGAATCCTTATAACGCAGTTGTTGCTACAGGGCACTCTAATGGTAAGTTGTTGTTGTATAACTTATTCTCTCACATTTTGTTTTTTATTTTTTATTTTTAAAGACTTTTTTTTCAGCTTAGCTTCTCTGTCATAAACCTTCTGCCAAATCTGGATTAAAAATGGAAAAAAGGGAAAATAAATTAGAATATCAGACCTATCATTACAAATTCAGTACCAAATGAAAGGGGCGATTTTTCTGAATAAAGGAGTGCAAACAGTTTTTCGACACGACAATTAGATCTTTTAAAAATAACTAAAGTATGAAATTTAGGTGACAACAACTTTTGTGTAATACGTAAAATAGATTAAAAATATCAGTCCTATCAATACAAATTCAGTACCAAATAAAAGGGGTAATTTTTCTGAATTCAGGGGTGCAAACAGTTTTTTGACATGACAATTAGATTTTTTTAAATTACCTAAAGTATGAAATTTAGGTGAACAAAAAAAGTTACATTTTTATTGGGAATTTCTAACACATGTGATCAATAGGCAATGTAAAATTAATTTTTCTTTTTCTATTATTTTTTTTAGCTTACATTCTCTGTCATAAACCTTCTGCCGAACCTGGGTTAAAAACAGAAAAATGGGAAAATAAATTAGAAATGTCGGTCCTATCATTACAAATTTGGTTCAAAATGAAAGGGGCAGTTTTTTTTTTAATCCGGGGGTGCAAACAGCTTTTCGACATGACCATTAGATTTTTAAAAATTAACTAAAGTAGGAAATTTAGGTGGATAAACTTCATTTTAATTCATTTCAGTCATTAACTAAAGTATAAAATTTAGGTGGTAACACTGTTTATTTTAATCTTTTCCTATCCTTTAGTGCGGATCAAGTTAATAGAAAAAGTCTTTAATTAATTTTTTTTTTTTTTTTTTAATATACATTTTAACACATTTTGTCAGAAAACTCTATCAGTGATAACTAACAAAAACTTGAAGAAAAAAAAAGTATTTAATCATTGTCATCTCAGGGTTCCCACGGATCAGGGAAAACCTGGAAAGTCAGATAATTTGAAATTACTGACAAAAGTCAGGGAAATATCAGGGGAAATTGTAAATATTGCTCAAAAACCTGGAAAAATTATGATATAAACCTAGAAAATGCTTTTTGAGCATTCAATTTACATTGCAAGTCACATTACTATGTTTTCTTTTATGTTGCAAACTATGTTCTTTTTTATATAGTGAGCTATTTTTTATGTTGTGAACCAAATTTTGTGACTGGAATTTTATAAAAATAGATCTGGAAAAGTCAGGGAATTTTATTTTTGAAACTAAGTGGGAATCCTGCGGATCTTTTTTATAATATTTTCCACAAAGTTGAAAGGTGTTTGATTTTGGTTTGTCCATCTGTCCATGCTGTAACTCCTTTATGTATTCTTTGAATTCCTTGAAACTGATATATGCTATTCAAATTCAAGTTCACTATGGATGTTTCTTATTGAAAATGGAGTAAATACTATCAGTGGTTTATGTACAGGGACCTGAAAGATCCAAAGCATTCTGTTTTATGAGAGGTATTTCTATATAATACATTTTAATACCTTTATTTTGCATAAATCAAAATGAAATTGACATTAATTATTTGTATGCACACAAAAATGTTTTCTGTAGAATACAGTATGATCTGTAGAATACACATTTAGATATAGAGAGGGCACACAAAAATATTCAGATACATTAAGAGCTATGACTGGAAATAAATTATTAAGCATTTTAATATACACTAACAATGTTTAAAAATTATTATGATTTGAATAAATCCATCTGTCTGTCCTTCTGTCAGTCTATCTGCACTCTAACTCCAGTAAATATTCACAGAATTCCTGAAAACTGTTATATATCATTGAAGTACATTGTATTATTTGGGATATTTCCTATTAAAAATGGGATAATACCACCATGGGTTATGTACAGGAAATAATTTCAAATTATTGCATTCTGTTTTAGATATTTCTGTAAAGCACATTTTAATACCTTTATTTTTCTGAGATCATTATGAAATAGATATTAATTATTCATGTGCACAAAAAGATATTTCCTATAAATATTGTATAATTAGCAATAAGATTTACAGAGTCACATAAAAATATTCACATTCATTAAGTGCTAAAACCAGAAATTACTGGAATTGCATTTTTGATTTTATGAAGCATTTTTAACACTTTTTAATAATGTTTAAGAATGATTATGAATTCAATTAGTCTGTCTGTCCGTTGTGTGATCACATAGGCGAAGTGTATTTGCAATTGGAAGAGGTTAATAATCTGTGTAAACTGCATGACTTTCTATTTATTTTTATTTTTTTCTTTTGGTAGAAGGAAAATTTGCCCATGCATTATTAATTTCAAAATAAAGTGGAAGGAACTTTTTATGAATCTATGGGAGAAAATGCAATATAATTAGTGCTGGACGATATCAGAAATTAAATATCGCGATATATCACCAAGTTAATATCGATATTATGTGATATATTGCGATATTTCTTTCAAGATAGGAAAAAATAGACATTTGTTATTTTTTAAAGACATATGCACACGAATTTTAAAGTATACAAGTATAAAGTGTTTTCCATGTATTTTCTGGTATATTACTACCATAACTTTATCATAAAAAAAAAAAAAAAAAAAAACATAAAAAGTGAATCAATATTTTGTGTTTCTTATAACTTATACTGTTGCTTTTTAGTATACCTCTGTATAGTTTGTCCTCTATTCTTCCCATTTTAAGCATTAATTATTTTAAAATCATATTTTAACACAGCTAATATGCGATCTGTGTTTTATTTGTACCAAGTATATCAAAATTCATAATTCTACTAAAAATAAAGCTTAAGAAAAATTAAATAAAAAGGAAAATCATTCTAAATAGTTAAGAATTGCCATTGGATACACCTTTTTTGGTCGTAGAGAGTAATATTTTTTACTTAAAACTCTTATATGCATCCTAAATGTCAGTTACTTGTCATTTTTATTTTTGTATCTGCTTACCAAATCATTACAATATTTTTTAAATGTATATGTGTTCAATTCACATTCGTAATAGTTTCATATATTCGTAATAGTTTCATTATATATATATATACATTGTCAGTATAAAAATTATATTATTTAAACAAAATTATGTTAAAGTTTCATTTTGTTACTTAAAGTAACTCATTTTGCAATTACATGTACGGCTTAAAAAAAAAAAAAAACTGTAAAATTACTGAAGATAAAACTTTATTTTACATCAGTCAGATAGCACCCTTTCTCCCTTCCCATGTTTTCCAATGGGATTTTTGTCGCGTCGTTTTATAAAAATATTTTATTAAAAAATGAACTTTTTCGAATTCTGTTTTTTTTTTAATATTACTCTTTGAACAGGTCGTCTTTTAGCTTAAATTCTGTTTTTTGAATATTACTCTTTGAATAGGTCGTCTTTTAGCTTAGTGAACAATTTTTCGAAAAAATAAATTTAAATATTTTACTTAGAGATCCATACTTGGAGTCCATAATTTACTTATTGAAATAAAATATTTAAATAAATTTTTTCGAAAAATTGTTCACCAAGCTAAAAGGCGACCCGTTCAAAGAGTAATATTCAAAAAATAGAATTCGAAAAACTTCATTTTTGAATGAGATATTTTTATAAAACGAAGCAACGAAAATCCCATTCGATAACATGGGAAAGGAGAAAGGGACTGATGTACAACCCAAACAGTGATGCCAGATGGTCGAAAATTATTTCCCCAAACAGGTCTTCAAATTTCCCCAATTCAGGAGGTTCTTTTCGAAAAATCCCCAATTTGATTTCTACTAAAATGGGGAAATAAAAATTTTTTCAAAAAAAATATCAAGCAGATTTTTCTGTGATAAAAATTCCGATTTTTCCCCAAAAGAAGGCAATTTAAAAAAAAATCCCCAAATACCAATAAAGATATTGAAAGTCTCTAGTCGTAGGGATAAATCATTACGTTATCAACATTGACAGAGAGTTGAAGAACTCCCCAGATTTGTCCCCAAAAAATTCCCCAAAAAAGTCCCCACAAACATTTGGTCCAAAAGCCTCAAAAATCCCCAAAATGGGGACAAAATCCCCAATCTGGCATCACTGAGCCCAAAGCGAGTTAAACACATGTCGCATCTTATTGGCCAGAAGATATGGATACTTTGAAATAAACCAATATCAATGAACCAATAGCAGGAAATGAGCTAAAACAAAGGATATTGTTTTCATTCATAATAAGCGTTTGATTTTATATCGCCTGTCTGTGGTATTACACGTACGATCCACGAGCGATAATGTGCAATATTATCAAAGAACTTATACTAACGGTAGTATAAATTCTTTCATATTAGCGTTTAGAGCCAGGGAAATTCATGAATGTAGAATGAGAAGTCAGTAAGTCAGTATACTGTAAGAAGTCGATATACTATGGGAAGTCGATATACTGTGATAGTTTAATTTTCCTGATGAATATCATTGACTTTTTGGACAGTGATATTTTCAAGAAAGTAGATATATTGCGGTATAGAGAGGATTGGAGAGGAAGGATTGTTTGGGGTTGGGAGGGGAAAAAGGGGGTTGCATTAGTATAAGCTATTCAGGTCTCTTTTTTTTTCGGGCTTTGCTTGGCGCGCGGTGATGCAGGTTTGTGGCGCGCACAAGGGGTTGCGTCACTTCCGCTAGCCAAACGGTTTGTTTGTTTTTTTAGAAAACACGGTGAATAAGCTATTCGGCGTTCTCTTTATTCCGAGCGTGGCGACTGGTGGTAGGTGCTAGTGAGAAACATTATTTATCGGCGTTTCGATCGATCGCTCAGTGTGCGCTAAAGAAATATCGTTAGAGGGATATATCAGCAAAGCTAGATCTTTAATATCGTTATTGCGATACTTAAAAAATATTGATACTTGGGGATATATTGATAAATACTCCAGCCCTAAATATAATAGTAATTAAAAAAAAAAAAGGTGGTATGTGACATGATTTTTTTTTTTTTTTTCCAACCAACCCAAGTAATTTAAACATTTCTATATACAGTGATTCTTGCTTTTCCATTCATAAAAAGTTGTATTTATTTGTTTAGACTTTTTCAGAGATGCCAAATATCATGATTTGTCCGTAATCATTATGGACTTACAGCAATAATTATGGCCTTATGTACAACATATAAAAATTACGGATTGTACATTTTTAAATAAAACAAATTTGATATAAAGCACCCATTGCTGTTGCTGATGTACTGTTAACAAGAGGAATTAATACTGTGAATCACATCATGAATCAATACTTTTCATAATTTCAAAACGTATCAAAAATGCATAATTAAGGGAATAAATTATTATTTCACTTTGGTGCTTGTTTTAAAATTCATTGAAATAAATTGTTCCTTAAGGGCTAAACTCTGATATAGGGCACCCATTGTCAATTCATTTTTTACTTATAACCTTTTCATATCGGAACTTCATTTTCACATCTCGAAACTTTTTGCTTTTACACTGGCCATTTGTATGTGTTTATCATATTGGATTGGTATATCATATTAGAGAAAGATGTTTATGATTTTTTTTTTTTTTTTAATGTGGTTTTGTAACAACAATTTTCTGTATTTTATTTTATAATATGAAAAGTATTGATTCATGATGCAATTCGTAGTATTGACTCATCCCGTGAGCAGTACATCGTCAACAGCAATGGGTGCCCTATATCAAAGTGGTTCCTTTTTACCTGCTGTGGCTTACATTGGTTTAAACAATAAATAAATAAATAAATAATGAACATTTTGGTATTTAATGCCATAAAAAGAGAGAGAGAGAGAGAGATTTTTTTTTTTTTTTAAGAAAATTTTCTATTTTTTAAATGTTATATATATATATATATATATTTTTTTTTTTTTTTTTTACAAAAATATTGTAATTCAATCTGGGGTCGATCCAGACAAAAACTTGATCCCTTTTGCTGCTCAAAATTCCATATCATGAAAAGGGACCCATCACAAATTTCAAATTTATAAAAAGAGTTCTTTCACAAGATTTTTTTTCACAAGATAAAAATGATCCTTTTATAAAATGTTTTATGTTTTCAATATTATTTTTAATTAATTGGTTCACCAAAACTCTATTAGCTTGACATTAAACACTATATCAAATGACTGTTAAAATGGAAGGTTTTACACTTTTTTTTTTTTTTTTTCCCCACAAAATTACTTTATTTTTCACAAAAATATTTTGTTCTTCACAAAAAACATACCTAAAACTTAAACCTGAATTGACCCCTGTCAATATTGTATGTGGGTTTCTGCATAAAAATTATTCTGTGTTGCATTTCCACTTTGCATAATTATGCAATTTTGATTACTGATAGCTCTTCCTGAAATTATGCACCTCTGCTTTTTTTTTCTACTTAAATATATTTACAACTACTATTTAAAAGTATTTTCATCATAATTAAATTAATAAATTTCATGTAATGAAATTGTTATTCTTCCCTAATTTATTAATAAATTATTTGCAATATTTATTATTATTATTATTATTTTTTTTTTGTAGGATCTGTTAGTATGTGGTCACCTAATGTGGATAAGCCCTTAGTTAGAATTCTCTGTCATACTCATCCCATCAGATCTATTGCAATAGATTCAAAAGGCTTGTACGTTGGTGCTTTCTCTGTTTATTACGTTGCTATATTTTTGTTATTGCAATGTTGTTAATATATTTCAAACTAGTGAATCTCAATACCACTTAATAATACTTTTATTTATTAATTTAATTTAATGTACTAGGGGGCTTTGTAGCCCTCTCTCGACTATCGTCATTTCCCAGTTTCTGTGGGATACTCTACTTGCCTAATTGCAGCTTTGCTTTTCACTGAAAAGTGTTATTAATCGGGCCTAACACAAATAATAGCAGAGCAATATTATAGAAATCCCCATATTTGATGCGTAATTGAAATACATAATATTAATTACTACATCATCTGTTTAAATCAAATAATATGTGAATAATCTGTCTTAACTTAACATTCGACAGCTTAATAGCGATTTGCCACCATTTATATTATTTTAGATGGTAAACACAAAATATACATCTGCAACAATAACTTTTCTTAGAACATAAAGAAATTTGTAATATCTAGACCATTTAACAGATTGTTTAACTATGTTCTGAGTTCAAAAAACTAAATTTTTATATAAACAACCAGGCCAACCTTGATGTCTCTTAAATTTCATTTTAAAAGCTTCTGGGATTACCTTAAACGATTTAGCAATAGTTGTTTAATATAGTCATAATAGTCAATATTTTCTTCTGGTTCACATACTGTCATCTAAACAATATCTATTCGTAAAAGTGACAATAAATTTGAAACCCAATATTCTTCTTCTCACAAACTCTTTTTTTTGGGGGGGGGAGGGGGGGGGAGTGATAGATAAAGAGTATACAATCTGTAAATACAGTACAGTGCATTTTTATTGGATTGTAATATTAAACAGTCGCCTTCTTTCTCAATCAGATGAACTGTATTTTTTACCAATTTTTTATATTTTAATATACATATCATGTTTAACCTTTAAAAGTGCTGTCTATTAAGCATAGTAGAAGCCAAGCAACAGATACAAGATCACTGAAACACCAATGACCAATAAGATTAAAAATTTATATACATGTACAGTAAAGCACCGTTTATACATCCTTTTAGTGAAATCCCGATTCATTCCTATAAATTTTAATGCGAAAATTCTTCGTTTATATGCCGCTAATATCGGTTATACGTCTTTTCCACTTTACTAAAATTCTCGACCTGTCATTATTTTCCATTCTAAATAAGACGGATTTTTCCTAGAAAGCATCTTAAATGGAGGAACATAGTAAAAATCCAAGAATACTGATCAAAGAATCAATTGATTTCACAGTAGAATTTTTAATACTCATAGACAAGCAGCAAATCAGACGAACATTAAAGATTTTTAATGTTATTAAATAGCATCTGTATGGACATAAATTGTATGCTTTTAACTCAATATGTGATATATCATATATGTAATTAGTACTCAGTCATGCATTAATAGTATGATTTTTCTCACCTTTTATAATAAATCTTTTTTTTTTTTTTAATTAATTATTGTCTTGAAAATAAATATAATATGCATTTACTAACTTAAACTTTATTAATTAGTATTTTCATATAAATTTTGCTTTAGTGTTATTAAATTTGTAGTAATCAAAGTATTATTATTAAAATTTTGATTATACGTTCTTTTACATCAGTCCCTTGAAAGACATATAAATGAGGCTTTACTATATTATCTATATATTATGCTTACATTTATTATGTTGTATTCAACTACCAAATGTGTTTATGCTTGCAGATATTTAGCTACCACTAGTATGGACAGAAGCTTAAAGATATATGATGTTAGAACATATAAATGTCTTCAGTCTTATAAATTGGGAGCTGCTGCTGGATTTTTAGACTTCAGTCAAATGGGATTGCTAAGTGTAGGATTGGGAAATGTTGTAGAAGTAAGTTTTTGCAGAAATGAATGCATTCAGGGATTTTAATCTAGTCCATCCATATTTTCATATTTCCTATAAGCTTATCTTTTGTTTTTATTGGTTCATTTGCAGTCTGGGTAATATGTGAATGAATTGTATATTTTTATTGATTGTCTGATACAAGATGCAAAATGATTGGAGATTTCTGGTCAAAATAACTTGAATATCATTTCACTTTTTTATTATTATTCTAATTATCAAAGTTTTAATAATTTCATCGTTTAACCCTCTTACCGCCTTTGAAAAGGGTAAGATTGTAATGTCGTTTTCGCTGTCCAGTGTTTCTAATGTACTAAAGTAATGCTTATTTCAACTTGAAATTAAAAATACAACTGTGCACATGATTATAATCCTTATGGGTACTATTTAAGACCTTCAAAGAATCTAAAGGTTCATAATTATATAATTTTAAATTATAAAGGTATTGGGGGGAAAAAAAGAACTGTTCAAAGATCAGATATATGCGTCAGTGGCAGTCAGATGGTTAAAAACAGATGTTTTGTATATCATATGAAACTCATCATTAGTACAAAAACAACTACAAAAATCTTATATATTCTTAAACTTTAAATTGTCATTAGTATTTTTAGCATTTTACTAAAATGTGTTCATAAGAATTTCGCTAAGAAGCTAAAATCAGATAATTTCATCAAATGTATAATTAATATATATAATGATCCTCATCTGTCATGAACGAATCCGGTTAGTACCGCTTCAAAACAGAAACTTTTGGCAGCCATTTTTTTTCCGTTTGTTTAATTCAACTTAGGAAACATACATATCATTTTCGTACATGTTTTGTATCGCACATATTCTTATTTATTTGCTATAAAACCTTGAAAAACTATTCAGTTGTAATGCTTAAATGTCTAAATAAAATATAACGAATCACTGGCTATTATAAACATGAACCTATAAATAGAATTATGTAACTTCATGATTATAAACAATGCAATACCAAATAAAAACAAACCAAAACTGTTGCCATTCAGAAAATACAAATTCCAAATGGACAACTTTTTAATTCCGAATGAACGACTCTTCGACTGTTTCATTAAAAAAACGCTTAAAATATTTCTAAAACATATTAAAGCCTTAAAAATCTTAAAATATTTCTAAAAACGCATTAAAGCCTTTAAATATTTTTATCAAACTTCATTGTTTGTTTACATTGTAAGGTATGATTGGCGTCGAGTTTAGTACGTAAATGCCGCCAGTTGATTTTAGTTTTGAAATTAGTGTAAAATGATAGTTGGGATAGGATGTTTGGTTGGGCAAGTAAAAGTCACCAGTTGAAATGAGTATTGAAAGTAGAGTAGTCTAAGGTGATAATGTCGAGTCAAAGTAAAATGTTCGGTTGAGAATGAGAAAGTCCCTAGCTGGATCCTGGATATTTTGGCGATGTTGTGGGTGAGATAGCTGGTTGGAGGTATCGAGTAGAGGTGAATTTGGGTTAGCATGGAGTGTCTGTAGTTATTGGATAGTTAGTTAGAAAATTTGAAAACAGGATCTACGATAGTCTTAAAAAAGAGTATTTTGGTAAAATGAAGTGAATCGTTTTTTCTTATTATGAAGACTTTAAATACGCAAGCGAAGTGATGACGTCACTTGCCGTTCGTGGATACAAGAAAAATATTTCCTATGTTAAACGCCCAATGGATTTTTCGTAAAAAATAATTAAAAATCGAGGGAAATTATTTCCCGATTTTAATCCCCATATTTAGGTTTAGATATGTATTAGTTATCATGTGCATGCGTTAGATAAAGTTGTTTTTGTTCTAAAATTGATAAAATTTGAATTTTAAATTTCAAAACTCTAGATTAAAAAAAAAAAAAAAAAAAAAAACTTCCATATTCCATTGAAAACATAAACATTTCATTTCAAAGGATGATATTTACACAATAAATATCCAACTAATATACTAATTAAAAGGGGAATGATAAATATTCTATCATAATTTGAAGTGAAATTTGTTTTCACTAATAAAGTATCACTTTTGTCTAAATAAAGTATCTGATATAAGATACTAATATGTTGCAGCGGAATAGATTTGATATCGGTCATCCTTGGCAGAAAAAAAAAATATATGTATATACATCGCCAAATTATCTGGCGAATATAATTTAATTCCTTTCAAAAATCATGGTTATTTTAAAAACTTATATTAAGAGAGTAATGAATAATATGAAACAATATTTCTCACAATACATATTACGAAAATATACATCTGGCATGTATATTTTCGTAGTACGTTTTTGATCGCCAAATACAAAAACGCCAAGAACAACAGAGTTTTGAAATTTAAAATTAAAATTTTGTCAATTTGACAGCAAAATAACTCAATCTAACACATGCACATGATAACTAATACATATATATACCCAAATATGGGGATTAAAATCGGGAAATAATTTTCCTCGATTTTTAATAATTTTTTACAAAAAATCCAATGGGCGAATAACATAGGAAATCATTTTCTTGCATCCACGGACGGTCAGTGGCGTCACACTTCGCTTGCGCATAGAGCACTTAATGGAACACTGGGAAGTGTTGTTGCTGTTGTGTTGTCGGGCCTATATTTTTTGTCAACCAGCAGTTTTTTTATTGTCATTCATATTTATTGATCGGGTAGATTTTTTTAAATTTCAGAACGAAAATTATAAAATATCGAAACACATTTGATTTATAAACAAAAATTGAAAATACATTTAAAGGATCACGTGGTAACCATTATGATCTAAACATTGTTTTCAAGATTTATCGTTCACATTCCGTCATTTTTGACGGGGTTATATACTAGTCTCTAATATTTATTCAGATATTCATGGGCAAAAATTACAAAATCACTGAAAATATTGGGAATAGTTAGTTATTATATTTCGAATGAATTTTAATTTTTAAGCATTCTCAGCACTAGCATTGTTCAATATTCTTAGTGCTGACTCTAGAATAAAAGGGCCACCGTGGGGGAATTCAATAAAAAGGGCAACCTATTTTCAAGAAGGGCATTATTAGCATAATTTGCGGTCTTCTATGTTGTGATTTTTGTGCATGACAAAAGTAAATTACTAATTTTACGTGTATATATATATAGGTTATATGCATTTGTTTTTTCCGAAATGCTGTAGAACTATTGCTAGAAGGTTGAAAAGTCAGAAAGAAAGGTGTCTAGCCTCTGAACATTTAAAATGTTAAAAAGGGCTACTTGGTGCCAAAATGTTTTTAAATGGGCAGCAGGGTGCTAAAATGGATTGAAAAAGGGCAGCAGGGTGCTAAAATGGATTTGAAAGGGCAGCAGGGTGGAGCAACCTGCCAAATTAGCCTAGAGTCAGCACTAATTCTACTGCCTTATTTAAATCGCTTTTTCATTTTGCCCATATGACATAGATGCCTCTTTTTCTATCATTGAAACTGAAACCAAGTTTCACTGATTCATGTTTTTCAAATCACAAGTATGGATGTTTGATTAAAATTAGTAAACAAAAGAAACACGAAACAAAATTGAGATAACCAAGTTAAGAAAAAAAAATATCAACAGTATCCAAAGAATTAAATTAACTTTCAGAAAAGCTAAAATATTGCTTGTTCATTTTTGCTAAAATGGTAAAGAAATTTTCTTGCCATTTTAAACCCTGTATATGCTATTACATCTAATATGTATAGAGTACTCTCACTGCTATGGCACAAGCCTCATTCAAGGCTGATTTATCATTGGCAGTATGCCAAGCTTCAAGAAAAATATGACTTGAAGCAATTTGAGTTTAAAATTTTAAAATTATCGAAATCAGATCTGTTTTTAAATAACAGGTTACGACAAAAAATCAGCACAAAGTTTGTTTAGTTATAAAGTACCTATAACTTACTACAATTTATGCTGGTGCCCCTTATTAAAGAACTATGATTCGTAAATAACATGTTTAAAAACTTTTTTTTTTGTTGCGGATTAAGGCATAAAGTAAAAAGTGGCTTCTAAAGAAAAGATTCTATATGAACGCTTTGTCCAGTTTTACCTGAAACATCAGAAACTGGGAAGGTCTGAAGTCACTGTGTGAAGCATTTCAGTGCTGAAGGTGTTTCAAGAGGAATAGAATATGAAATTTTAAAGCATGGAACAGTGGAAACTTAAATGAAGAATCTAAAAATACCATAAAGAAATAGGTACAAGTGGTGTCCAGAGTGCTTGTGCTACCATAGCATCATAATCGCTCATTATCATTGACAAAGAACAATTTAATGTTTTCCACTAATATTTTTATATTCACATATATGTTATATATGAACCTTATTAATATACCTTATTAGTAATAATAAATATATTAGTTTGGAGACCATGCTTTTGTATACTGTTTTCAGTTACTTTTAAACTTTGTGCAGATTTTTTGTTGTAATCCGTTATTTTTTACATGTATTTATTGGGTCTCAATTACAGATATATTCTTTTTAATTAATTCTTAGTATGAGACAATGTGATTTTAACTTATTAAGAAAGTATTAAGTAGTTTCTTATGATTGCATTGGGATAGGACAATGAATATAGTATGTAAAGTGTAATTATTTTTTATTGTCAACACACACACACACACACACACCAAAAAAAAGTTATAGTATTTGTTTTCCATAATTTTTATAAATCTGGTCTGTTAAATTCTCTGTGTAATGTATACATAATTTGGGTATATAAAATTTTAATAGTTTTGTATGGTACCATGTTTATTTAGAAATCTTAAGTTAAATTGTTAATTTTGGTCTGTTATTTGTATTGATTTTTAAAAGCTTGTATTATTTGTAGTTCTAAAGATTTTAAAACGTTTTATATCTGCTGCAAGCTGCCACTAATTTTGTTGTACTTTTTCTATAATTAGATTTATAAAGATTGTTGTACTCAGACTGTAAAAGCTCCATATATGAGGCATAAAACTACTGGTACAATCTCAGATGTTCAATTTTGTCCTTATGAAGATGTGTTGGGAGTTGGTTATTCATCTGGATTTCATAGTTTAATAATACCAGGTATATTTTAAAACTGAGTGCATCCCATTTTTTCATTCTATTGTAATAAAATATTAATTTTTTCTAAAGAAATTTACTTATTCCTAACACAATGAAAAACATTGTTTTGAATCCTTGCAAAAAAAATTTGATTAATTTATGAGCAAACAGATTTCTTGAAAAATATATTTTTGAACTTTGCATATTTAAATTTTGGTGTTACAATTGCATTTAAGCAATAAATTATTTTAAATATTACAAAATTTCAAAACTTCTTGATTAAACTAATTAAATATGTTTAAAACAAACCTTGCTTAAAGAAATTTCATGCTAAAATCCTTTCTGCCAGGATCTTGGCCATCGTCCATAGCTTCTTTGTGATTGTTTATGACAAGTCTGTTACTTTTCTTTTTTGTTTAGCTCTGGGCTTTACGAGATGGCACCACCTTTGGACAATTTTCCCCTGTTGGCACGTTTCCATTACAGCTGTGCACATTCACTAAGATCTCAGTGGTTTCTCGGTTGATTGCACCATTATTGTAGTTAGCTAATTTTTTAACATTCTTAATATCTATCTTAATTTATTTTTTCTTGATTTACTTTTGTTGGAGCTTAGTGATTTTGTTGAACTTAATGTCAGATTCATGCTCTTTAATGGGATTTTTAATTTTTCTTTTTATCATAATTATAAATAAGCTACTATATAACGGCTAATTACAATAATCATTTATGCACAATCAATGGAGAAACCATCGAGATCTTAGCGAACTCATGCAGTTGTAGTGGAAACGAGTCAGTTAACAAAACTGACCAAAGATAGCACTATTTCCTAATGCCCGGAGCTGAAAAAGTGAAAAGCAGCAGTCTTGTGGAAAACAATAACAAAGAAGCGATGGGTGATAAGCTAAGGCCCTAGTCGAAAGGACTTTAGCATAAAGCTTCTATAAGTATTTTTAACATTTTTAATTAAATAATCTTAGTTTGCCAAACCTCATTCTATTTTATTCATTTAGTGCACAACTTCTTTGTAGATATGGAAAGCAAATATATCCATGCTAAATTTCCTCCCTCATGTTGAACTTTGAAGCTTATTATGCAGTTTTGCACACATGCAAAAGCAGTACTTTTGAATATATTGCATATTTTTTTTTATAAATAATGCCATTGTAAAATTACAGATTGTTAGATATGATAGTAAGCATGTTTGTGCAGATTATTTTTTATTTAAAAATAAGAAAAACTGTACATAGTCATATATATATATATATATATACTTGAGTGTAGTAATTTGGGCAGTTTGTTTATGCTTAGTGTGTTGTTTATCTAAACTCTATTATCTGTGTTTAAACATGAAATAAATGTGCAGGCTTGAGATGTGCTATTGGTATATATTTGTCAGTGAAATGAATGACACATATTTAAAAATATTTTTTTTTTTTCCCTCCTCATGAACTTTGTTGCAAATCATTATTTTTAACTCTTTAATTCTAGTCTTTTTCCTTTTTTTTTTTTTTTTTTTTTTACAACAACTGTAAATTTCTACAAAGGGTACATAATTTATAAATTTGAATGTATTATTGAATTATCAAACATCAATGCTTGCCATTTTCTTTTATCATTAAATATTTTACTTTATATTTTCAAGATGAGAGACCTGCTGAAAAAACTGTATTCTATAAAATACTCTAAGTTTTGCTTTGTTATTTCTGTATATTATGAACAAATTATTATAAATAAAAAAATATAGTAACAATTTTTTAGGCACTAATTAATGTCATGTTTTTAATTTTTTTTTTTTTTTTTTAATTTATTTATTTCCTTCATTGTGTAACATATTTAATGAAAAACTGTACTATGAACTTAATTTCCCCACTTTTATTAAAAAATAATAAATATTGAGCTTAAAGAGTGGGGGGGGGGGGGGGGGGGGAGAAGTAAACTGAAAAAAAGTTATAGCTTAAAAAGTACTACTGAACTAACAGTACAGTATTAATTATTATGCTTTTTACTCTGCAGCAAACTAAAAAGTTTATTAACGTAAAAATTACTCAATAAAAAGAAAATGAGACACTCAGACATTTAAGAGTCAATTGCTCATAAAAATCTAATTATGAATTGCTATCGACAATGAAGTAATTTTTAATAGAGATCAAAAGTTAACTAAACAATTTAATTCTGTAATCCTGGTGCATTTTTTTGTAACTCTTTGGTACTTGTGATAATAAAAGAAAAAAAAAATCTTTTAGTTTTCAAGCATTTTGTTAAATGTTAAAGCTTTTAATATTTCAAAACATGTTTAAAGGGTTTTCTCTCTCTTGCTATACACACACATATATATACATATAGTTGTCTTACACAAGATTCTTTTACTAACAATGACATTTGTGTGATGATTAAAGGCCCTTTGTTGAAATGAGCCATTATTCATTGCCAAATAAAGAATTCTGAGTATTATTCTTATGCTTAAGTCCAGTGAAGTACCCTAGAAGCCAGATCCTAGAGGCCTTAAGGTTAAGGTACTATTACATGGCAAAATCTTACTCTTCAGGTCATATTACTTGGTTTTAATAGTGTAGTTTCTCAGTTCACTCTAGAGGGATAAACACCAACAACCTAACTTTATTTACTAATTAGCTCGAAACTTAGCAGTCCATGCTTGTTAAGAATTTTTGGGAAAGAATTTCTTTAAATTCAGCACTTATACTTAAAGGATTTTTGCTTTTTATCACACCTTGCATTATAAAGTACTATGTTGCAAAAGTAAGATTACTTACACACTTTAAGAATTAATTTTTGAGTTACAAAATTTGAATAGGATTTTCATTTTGCTATTATAAAATATTAAATCTTTTTTATATTTTCATATATGTATATATATATTGTTTAACTTTCTTTTTATTTTAATCTTTTAGGTGCTGGTCAACCAAACTTTGATTCATATGAATGCAATCCATTTATGACAAAATCCCAACGAAATGAAATGGAAGTCAAAGGATTGTTAGAAAAGGTGCTTTTTTTTTTTTTTTTTTTTTTCATTCTTTTTTTGTGTGTTGCTTGATTTTGTTTCTGAAGTTGTGTGCTGATTATTTTTATTAATTTTTTTCAAATAAGATATTTTTAAATTATCTAAGTAAATCTAATAAACTTAGTTTATTGCTGTATTTAATTAATGGTACTGTTCTTATACAATGATGTAACTATTTTAAATATTTTTTTATAGATTATTTTGAGGATTTTTTTTTTCTTTCTTTCTTTAGTCATGTGGGTTAGTTTTTATTTTGTATCTGATGGTTTTTAGTTCTTTCTAAAAATATTAAATGAGGAATTTACTGCAGCATAAGATATGAAACCAGTTCATATGTGTAAGTAAAGGAAGAAATAATACAAACGTTTTTTTAATTTTGAATTATTTTTATGTGATAACTGTTATTTTTATTTAACTGTATTTAACCACTTCACCGGCTATCCCGAGATAACTCGGGGGAAATTTAGCCTTCCACACACAACTGTGGCCAGTGAAGTGGTTAAAAAAGAATATCTTTGAAGTTCTTCTTTCTAGCAGGGGTTAGTAGTATTGTGGCTATCTCTCTAGGCTAAGGTAATATGATGCTATTTGCTACAATCAGAGAATCAAGTTGAAAAAAGATAGCCACATTCATCTAACAGGCAGCTTTCTAGAAAATCTGAAACTGAACAGAAAATGCTACCAAGAAGAAATTCAAAGGCATTCTTTAATAAAGCTATTTTTTATTTGTTATATTGAACTAGCCCAATTTTGCTTTTCAGTCCAGATGTCCTCTTTTAATTCATTAATTAGAGGAATACGCTCTGTTATCATTAATTGTGATTTTCATGATGAATAAAGCAAAGTTTTTAAAGCAAACACAATAACTTTTGTAAGGTTTCAATTCAAAAGATTGATTAAATGATTTAAATTATGGAAGGTTTGTTTAAATACAATTTTTTTACCCCCTTACTTCAATTATTTTCTTAAATAATACAGCTTAGAGGTAGAAAATCTGGACTTAAATTCTTTATTGAATGCATTTAATTTATATTTTTCAATCTAATATTTGCTTTGATCTTTTTTTTTTTTTCCTTCTAATGTATTCCTACTGTGAGAAAATTTCCTGGATGATTTTTAAAATAAGCAACTTAAGCAGATGCATCATTTATAGTCACTGGCAGTTGAACTGAATGTGATTCTATAGGAAAATTTGTTGTGTTTGAATTATTTATTGCCGAATGTATTTTAAATTCTGTTTTCTCATTCAAAAAATTCCGTTAAATTAATCCTTGTTTACTTAAAATTGATTCTTCAAATTTTTAGATCTGTTAACAAGACGGTTTGCTCATTCTACATTTAGCCAAAGATATATATATATTCAAGTACACAAAAATAGTTAAATATAATGCTTCTCAGAAAATATTTTTAAATTACCATTTTGTCTTGGCTCTAGATAACTAAACACAGGAAAAATCCATTGGCAGACCTTCAACTCTCAAGGCCTGGAGTGAAAGTCTCACTGAGGCCACCTAATTTGTAACACTCATATATTGAGGCCCTTCTTGCACTTCTTCACTTAAATTTTTTACTATTAAAAGGCATTAAAGTAAGTTTTCAGATTGATTTGGAAGCCGAACCCAAAGCCAGGGGTATTTGTGATGTTAAAAAAAGATGTGATGTTAAAAACATCACATATCTCTTTTTTTAAAAATAATAATAATAATCTAAATTACATTTTATTTATTTAAAATGCAAGCAAACATTATATTTTATATTCTAAAAGAATTTAATATATTTTAGTTCAATTTGCTTAATTTATTTTATTTTATTTCTTTTTCTTTAATCTGTAATTTCATATAGTTTATTGTTCCAATATTCGAAACTAAACTTTTCTATGTTCTACTCTCATCAAGTAATAATTAAATAAATAAAATATCAAAGAAAGAAAAACCCATTTATTTTTATCAGTCTGCGGTTTTACTTCCGGTCTCCAAATGAACGAAAAATTTCTAATGAATTATAAAATAGCTGAAAATTACTTTTAATGTTTTTATCATTAGATTTTGCACGTTTAGCCTATATCTGGATACCTGACAATATTTAATCACATCCTGTGATGTAATTTAATTATTATCCAATTAGTTCTCTCTCCAAAAAGTTTAAAATGTATTCAGCTAGATTAGTTTTTGATACCAAGCAGATTTGGCGAAAGATACACAGATATAAGTTACAACTTGCTTTTCATGCTGATAACATGTACACACAAAATCTTCAAAATAATAATTTTACTTTTTTTTTCTCATTCTGTAAGAGATGCACTTTATCATGTCTCTGAAAAGGGCATTTTTATTTTTTAAAATGTATTTAAATGGCTTCCATAATCTTTAATATTAGCATCCTGAAGTCTATTTCTACAAAATAAAATCGTTCTTAAAATCTTCAATAGTGATGTTTGATTTGTGGATTAATGCTTCAAAAATATTTTTTTTTATGTGAATAATGAAATTTCAGCAGTCAGCAATTATCCGAATTTGCTCTTGTCTCAAATCCGAACTGATGTCAAGTTTCTATTTATTTTTGGAAAATCACTTACTGTTTCTCCTGTCACAGGAAGGCATAAATAAAAGAGCCTGGCACTAGAAAATGATACGACTTGCATCATCCAGCCTACTTGCTATAATATTAGCCCCTCTTGCCCTGCCTTAGACAGGCTTTGCATAAATGGATTCTTTTGGATCTGGGGTTGTCGCTCTATATTTACTTTTTGTACATTAAGGTTCTTTAAGTGGAATTAAAGAGAATGTTTCAGGTTAAAATAATGGCACAGACAACTTCATCATATATATATATATATTTAAAGATTAAGATTCTTTCTGGAGGTCCCCTCATGATCACTCTGTCCCCTACCCTTGGTGTGACACTAGAAAAATCTTCAACATCTTGAATGCCAAAAGGAAAAGGTATAATGCTAAAGTTTATTTTCCTTTTGATGATCAAGACTTTGAAGGTTTTTCCTGTGTTTAGTATGATTTAAAACTTTTAATTTTGCTAGTTTACCCAGTGAGAAGCACTTTTAAACTTCTTATTTTTGATATTACAGTGGAGCACCGTTTATACGTTTTTCAAGGGACCGTTCCTAAAAAACGTATAACTGAAAAAAACGTACAACTGAAAATTCATTTTAACATTAATACACAATAAAGTATCATATTAATAATAAAAGTCTAATCAATTTTCATGATTTCCTTTACATTTATTCGAATAAGATATATTTTAATTATATTTAAAATATTTTTAAAAGGTTGAATAAAAATTAAATAATAATTAAAAATATAGAAATTCAGAATTATTTTTCAAGATTTCGATTTTGTTCTCTAAATGAAGATGACATTTTTACAAGCGATTAAAAGGAAGGAAAGAAAAATAAAAATGTTTCTCCAACCTTAATGTCAAATAAACAGGATAATCTTCTATGGAAGTGAGTAATAAATCTTCAAGTTTACAAAATGCCTATAAAATTGTGGGCTTTTTTCCTGTCATACCCCATTCCTGGAATCAATTAAAAGAGAAAGTGGGAGGTCTTCATGTGGTCACTGGCTACTTGGCTTATCTCTGAAAATTTCTCTTAACCCCCCTTCCCCCCAGGCTATCGATGCAAGTCGCACTTTGTTCTATAGCTGCACTTTGTACCATAGTTCTAAGAAAAAAGAATCGAAAAAAAAAAAAATAAATAAGAATAAAACATAAAGAGCATTCATCTTTTTTTTTTTTTTTTTTTTAAATCCTGGAATGAAACTCAAACTTGGGATTCTACAAAGAGGAAAAAAAAAACGTATAAGTGAAATTAAGAATTTACTTCTGTCGTATAAACGAAATATTTTAACATTAGAATTCAATGGAATGATTTGGGACCGAAGTCGAAAAACGTATAAATGAGAAAAACGTATAAATGAGAAACGTATAAAAGGTGCTCCACTGTATATTAAAATATCATTAACCTTTCTTGTCAAAACATTAAAAGTGATTTTACTTAAGGAAAATGATGATATTTAACATCATTGTGATTTTATTTGTGTGCCATTAATCATAAATATAAAATTTTACAAGATTTTACGACCTGTCTTTTTATTCCTTTACCTTGTTGTTTATGATTTTATAGTAGGATTAAGTGAAAGAAAGCATTTTAAGGAATGATCATTATTAATATGTTTATTTTTTTTCTTAGATACAACCTGAGCTTATAACATTGAATCCTAGTCACCTGGGAAGTATAAATGTTTCTACCCTGAAAAAGAACCTAGAAGAAAAGAAATCTATTCTAGTAAGTTTATTTGTTTAACCCTTTATCTACTGGTGGTACTTTAAAGTACCATTCATTAAAAAAAGCATATGAAATTGAATTTATGGAAGAAATGTCAAAAGTATAAGAATAGAACGTACATGCCTCACTATATGGCACTAGATGCTATATATAGCCATTTTTGTTGCAGGAAGGATTTTATATTGTGCTCTCACTGTTTTTGCTTGGCATTTTTTACGATCTTCACGTGTATTATAATTAATTCCTATAATATTATTCAGGCCTCTCAGCATTCCTAAAATTTCATTTTTATTTTATTATAAAGTCATCAGTACCATCAATAAGAAATTTTACTTGAATATTTTTGACTGTTTTAATGCTAAAATATTATGCAGACCTAGGAGTGGCTAGCTATTCTAGCTGTTTGTCTCTTTTAGTCTCTTTTTTGTTCAATTAGTCTCTTTTCTAGCTTTTTTTCTTTTTTTGTACTTTTTCCAATATATTTTTTTTTCTTTGCCCATTTTTTCTCAAAGATTCACTTTCACTTCGATGTGATAGATTTTAATTCTTAAAGAGGGATGTCACAAGTATTATATAGAATGCAAAATACAGAATAAAAACAAAATGAAAATTAGATTCAAGAAAAAAATTACACATTGGGGGCACATCATACATATTTTTTAATGTAAACTCAAAATTGCTGTTATCTTACTTGTGTCACCTTTCTTGTCATGGTATGGTATGTTTGTTCCTTCACCACATGCGAAGGGCAATGAAGTAACCACAAAATTTAAGTTTGATTTCTTCATTCAGAATATAGGTAAATCAATTTAACAGCTTAAAAAGAAATGCTGAGCTTAAAACATATTTTATGTTACTGAATTACTATAATACTTTTTTTTTTTTTTTTTTTTTTTTTAGTAAATACAAATTTTGCATATTTTATGAGTTGTTACTTATTAAAGTAACAAATTTGGACAAACATTTTTAGGTCACAATTAAATTTGATTTTACTGCAGGTTGGTATAGAAAATTTTGTTATTGGACATATCATATAGTACATGTAATGTAACTGTTATTCTGTCCTAACTTTCCAATTTTATATTGCTGGCTGGTAAGATTTTGGGTAATTTTCCCACCTCGTTATATATCTACCAGTATCTTAATTATTATTAAAAATTACTTTACAAATAAGTAATATACTTGTTATTTTTATTTCAGTTTTCAGGAATTAGAATTTAGCAGCATCTGTGATGCATTTTAATTTAAAACTTCCATAGAACAATTCTGTAAACATTTGGATGCTATAAGATTTAGCAAATACTTGTAATTCTGGTATTACTATAAATTTTGTTACAAAGATAATTTTTCTTTCATATGATGCAAGCTGACATTCAGTTTTGTACATAATACATGGTACACATTTTTTTTTTTTTTTTTTTCATTTAAAATATTTTTCAAAAAAACAGTGTATCAGTGACAGACTTACAACTGTCGAAGCCAGGGACGAAATTCTCACTGGTGGCCCCGTTTGCCGTGCCTTACTTAGGATTTGCAGAAATATAACTGAATTTTCTTTTGGTTTTAGAGTTGTCTCTCTATGGTCACATTTTGCACTTTAAAGCTTCTTAGACAGGAACCTACGACTTAAAATGGAATTGCAGGAAAGAAAATAATTGCACGTCAGCTTCACCAGATATATATACTTAAAGATTAAGTTTCTTCGGAAACCCCCCTCATGATCAGAGGCCCAGGGTGGCCACTCCCTCCATCTTCCCCTTGGTATGCTACTGCAGTATATACATTAATTTTACATCTTTGTTCGTTATTTATAAAGAAAAAACTTGTCTCTTTTCTCTCTTTTTCAAGAGTGTTTTACCACTCCTAGACCTGTATTATATTAAAAAATATTGTTCTAAAATTGTGGGGACAATATAATAAAATGTACTTAAAATTTTAGGAATGCTGCAAGGCCTATATTACCTTAAGAATCGTCCATCTCTCTTTAAAAAATACATGGGATGCAAAAAGTAAATAAATTTTTACATTTTATTTAAGGTCCTAATATCTTTTTTACCTTTATGCACCAATGGTATACTAAAGCACCGCTTCATTAAATCTGCATTAATTACTATGATGAAATGATTGCGATATGCATATTCTTAATACAGTAAATAAAGTTTTAATCCATGTACTTTGTTTTGTTTATTTTTATCATTTTTGTTGCTGTAAAAGCCGGCTTAGATATTAGTATGTGAAAATGCACATAAGTAATTTTTCTTATGGACCAAAATTGTCTACTTGGATGTATTTTTGAAATTATCTGTTATAATGAAAATACAATGAAAATGAAAGTATGGTAAACTTCTATCATTTTTCCACAGTACTTAATGGAATTATCATTATAAATGCAATGTTTCTCTTTCAATAAATGCTGCCAAGCAGATTTGGTAGGTGATATTCAATTTATTTTCAGATCAGACTTCATATTCTTCCATTATTATTCCAGGATTCATACTCATCAGGGAAAAACTAGACAACCTGGAATACTCAGGGAATTTAAATTTTATTTAAAAAAGTCAGGGAAAATAAAAAATTTCCATTAAAAGTCAAAGAAAACTCAATTATAAAACCTGGAAAAACGAATATTTTCTTTCTCTTAAATTATATTTTTCTTGTTTAGCTTTATATCAAAATTCAAATTAACTATAGAGAAAATATGCATGTAAACAGTTATTTCTACCTGAATTTCTATCACGATTGGCAGTAACATGACATCATACAGTGGCAGACATGCCAAGTCTCCTGCTTTTGGCAGGAGTCTCCTGCTTTTTGCTTGTTTTTCTATGCTCCTGCTTTTCCACTCATTTCTCCTGCTTTTCTGATGTAATTTTTATCTATCCCTCTTAGCATAATTTATGCTTAAAATTTGTGGGATTGGGTAAAAAATTTTGAAAGAAAATTGAAGTTTATCTTGCCCTGCAATTTATCAAGTTCAGTTTGAATGTGAATTACTATACAATGCTTTGAAACTAATTTTTGCTAAGAATAAATTTTTAACTTTCATTTTTGCATAAGGAAAAATGTCTTATTATCAAAAGATTTTTTTTTTTTTTTTTAAATACCATAACTATTGAAAACTTAAAAAATTCAAATTTCATTAGAATATAGCTGATATTTTCATTTCTTTATTACTTTTCCTTTTACAAAGATAATTAAGATTCTTATTGTTTTATATTAGAAGCAGAATGATCAAATCTGTCTATTTTGACTTAAATTTTAAACAACTGTATAAGGTTTTTTTTTTTTTTTTTTTTTTTTTTGCTAGTTTGTTTTACTGCAAGAAACATATATAATTCATTTACTGATGCTTTGTAAATACCTCCTAAGCTTATAAAGCTTTACTTAAAATTAAATTTGCATTATTTTACTCATTTTTCTTACAAACTTTCTTGTTGGAAAAAGTCTCGTGATTTCTGTTAAGAAATCTCCTGCTTTTTTGTCATTAGAAGTTTGTCTCTTTTTTGTCTCTGCAGCGGAAGTAGATGTATTTTCTCCTCTCTAGAGGAGCGTTTCTTGTAATATGTCACTAATATTTTATTGAAAATTGTCTGGAAAACTCATGGAATTTTTTCCCGTATTTGAGTATGAACCCTCTATTATTTTTTATCAATAATATTGTTTTCTTGTAAGGCTTCAATAAGGGTTTTGAATACTTCTTCATTCATATTCATTCATCAGCTGTGATTATCAGTATAAATTGACTTGTTTTGTGCTTTTGAGATAAGAAACATTTGAAGAGTTAGGGATGAAATATAACAGCCGGATATAATTTTATGTGCATCAAACTTTAATTTCTAGGTGCAAAATAGGACTAACGACTGCTAATTTTGAACACTGTGTGAAAGATTTCTAATAGCTCAGTTTATATGAAGGAAAAGTGAAAATATTAAAGTTATTCATTTTGTTATATTCAAAGATGGGATTTTTCAGCTTTTTTATTTACTGTCTGTCTAATGTATGTTTATTACATCAACTAAAATCAATCAATGATTGAATACTAAAATGTAGTCTTTTTTTTTATCAATTGGAGATTGAAAAAGAAAAAGTATATTTATTATTCTAATATAATTTTGTCTTCAAAATTCTAATATTTCATTTCAATACTTTACTTTTGCACATACTTTAAACTTTCTTTATTTTTTACCAATCTCATCCCCATATATTCTTAGCAGCTACAGATTGTTAAGTATAGAATTGAATTAGAAAATTAGAAATTCACAACCAAGATGTGGTTGCAAATTTAGTTAGTCTTCAAATATTTTTTACCTTAAAGCTATTATTTATTTTACTATACAGCTTTTTTCTTCCTGCATCAAGTGCACATACGTACAAATATAAATATTAAAGCATTGTACACAAAAATTATTTTGTTTTTAAATTTTACTCCATTTTTAATAATACAGTAGAAGTTCATTAATAGACACCTTGGGACAGAAGGTTGTGCAGATTTGGGATTTTCTAGATAATTAACTATTTCAAACTAAAATGTATAAAATATCAATTTTTTTAATTCAAAAAACTTAACAAATAGGCATAATTAATGTACAAGACTTAAATTAGAATATTTAATAATAATAATTTTAAAAAATATACATACTCTTGATTAAAAAAAAAAAAAAAAAAAAAAAAGTATTCGTTTGTAGTAGTTTGCTAAAACATTTTACCTTTTTCCAGTTTTATTTTTCATTATTTTTAAGGGGTTACTCAATGTTGCTATTCGAAAAATTTTAAGTATAAATTTAAAACATAGTAATTTTTTTTTATTTTCATCCTCACTCTAAGAGTTACTTAGTTTATTTAAATGCTTGCACAGACATGCCAAGTCTCCTGCTTTTTGCTTGTTTTTCCATGCTCCTGATTTTCCACTCATTTCTTCTGCTTTTCTGATGTAATTTTTATCTATCCCTCTTAGCATAATTTATGCTTAAAATGTGTGGGATTGGGTAATAATATTTGAAAGAAAATATAAGTTTATCTTGCCCTGCAATTTATCAAGTTGAGTTTGAATGTGAATTACTATACAATGCTTTAAAACTAATTTTTGCTAAGAATAAATTTTTAACTTTCATTTTTGCATAATGAAAAATGTCTTATTATTAAAAGATTTTTTTTTTTTTTTTTTTTTTTTTTTTTTTGAAATACCATAACTATTGAAAACTTAAAGAATTCAAATTTCATTAGAATATAGCTGATATTTTCATTTCTTTATTACCTTTTCTTTTACAAAAGTAATTAAGATCCTTATTGTTTTATATTAAGAGCAGAATGATCAAATCTGTCTATTTTGACTTAAGTTTTAAACAACTGTATGTCTGAGTTTTTTTTTTTTTTTTTTTTTTTACTGCAAGAAACATATATTATTCATTTAATTTTAATACTGATGCTTTGTAAATACCTCCTAAGCTTATGAAGCTTTTCTTAAAATTAAATTTGCATTATTTTACTCATTTTTCTTACAAACTTTCTTGTTGGAAAAAGTCTCCTGATTTCTGTTAAAAAATGTCATTAGAAGTTGGCATCTCTGCTTGCAATAATTTCCTTCTTAGGTATTTCGCCTGCTTTTGGATCTTTATCACATTCCAACTAATTTAACGTTAGTTCCAATACTTTCTTTTAGGGGAGGAGCAATGCGGATTGTTGGTATTTGACTTGGAAAGAAACAGTATGGATTTTAGGTAATTGAGAATTATAGAAATGCAGATTAAAGTACTTAATGGGATAGGAACAGCATAGATTTAGGATCATTGTAGGTTTTAGTAATGCGGATTAAGAAGGGACAATACCTAATCCTGCAGACAGCCATGGCTCATGTTATCCTATGGGAAAATTTGTTTCCACAATTACTCATTACCTAATGTATTTTTTTTTTTTTTTAATTCAGTTTTCACATACAAAAATTCATAACCATTAAATTATTACTCATTTTCGGAAAAATTATTTATTTTAATTCTTGCATTTTTTGCGATCAAAATTGTGAATTTTCAGTAAGTGCATTTTTCTCATTTTATAGCAACAAAATAAAATACTAAAAATTTAAAAGTTGAATTTTTGAAAAATAAGTACTAATTTAACAATTATGAATTATCTGAATATGAAAACTTGATTGAAAAAAATTCATTAGATGATTAGTAATTATGGAAATAAATTTTCCCATGGAATAACACGGACCATGGCTCTCAACTAGATTTGGTATTGTTCACTCTTAATGGTGCTCGACTGTAATTCCATCATTGAAGATTTATTTAAAGTTGCTTTCATTTACTATTGGAATGTGTTAGACTGAAGAAAAAAAAACTCATGTATTACACTTACATTACAATATGTATGGCAATGTAATACTATTACTATATATATTGTAGTATAAGTGTAACACATTAACTTAAACACATTAATTTTTTTAAAAACACATTTTGTTTAATTTGCATCAACTTAAATACTTCTTTACATTATTTTTATAGTTTAAATTTTTATTGTAGTGTGACCTTAATTCTTTTTTTTTGTTTATATAGTATGTTAAGCCTCAAAAAGTGGAATTTGAACCTCGCCCAAAAAGTAAAGGTCGTAGTAAAATGGCTCAAAATTTCAAGCGAAAGAAAATTGTTCAAGAAACTGCTAAAAGAGTAAGATTTTTAAAAAACAAGCTTTATTTATGCTTTTCTGCTTTAAGATTTGTAAAGAAATGAAACAAATATTTTTATTGATTGTGCATAATTTTTTCCCCCTCTCTCTCTTTTAGGAATTTATAAAAACTGCTATAAAGGAAAAGACTTCAGCTACAAAGAAAGCTTCTAGATACTTTGATGTTTTAGATAGGTTTAAATCAACGACTAAAGAATAATGTATAGTAATTGGAAATTTGTAATTATATTTTTGTACATAAAGACTGTATTCTTAATAAATTATTAAGATCTGTTTACATTCGAGAATTCCTAATTTTTATTTCATGGTAGTAATTTATTTATTTTATATTTTATTTTATTTTTATTGCTATAGATTTGACTTTAACCACTTTTTAAAAATTCTCTTAATTTGTATTTTGAATTTACTTTGATTTTTTTTTTTTTTTTTTTTTTTGCCACAGTTGTACAGCACTTTACTCAAATGATTACCTAAATCTGAATAGTTTTATAAACTAAAAATATTTAAAAAAAAAAGATTTATAATATTTTAATTTTAATATTCTGTTTGCTTTAGTAATTTGCTTTATTTATAAAAACATACTTTAAAAATATATAGAGAGAGATGATGCATGCATCATCTAGAAATATGCATAATATAATAGAAAATAAATTTCTCTAAAGTGGGGAACAAGTAGAAATTTATTTGGGATTTTTGTTAAAGTGATTATGTGTTATGTTTAGATATATTTATATAGACATAGTTCAACAGAAAGTTTTTTTTAAGTAAGTCGTGTCATCTTGCATTGATTTCCGTGGGCTCCATATCAGTGGCGTCAAATTGGTAGCCCGCAGGCCTGATTTCTGAATAAATTATTGCATAGAGACATCGTGCTAGCAGATGGGGAATTTATGAATCTTAACAAAAGTATACAAGATTGGTAGCTCCTGCTTCTTCAAGAGGCAAAGTACACTATTGTTAGATATTGTCCATGTTTTATTTTATTCTCTGTTAGATATTGTCCATGTTTTATTTATTTCTCTCATTTTTATATTTTAACTCACGTGATGTATTTTTGTTATTGTAAAAAAAAAAAAGATTATTGAGATGATGCTCGTGAGCGTGCATCTAGTTTGTTTTTTCTGAGTATTCAAATTTTTTCAATGGAATAAAAGCAGCAAATAGATTTTGTTGTTGGAATTTATTTAGTTTTTAGAAAGCTTAGGAGTTTAAAATAACTTCTTTTGTATGCTTTAAGTTTATTTGGCGTCCGCGATTATAACTAGTAAGCTAGAGAGTTAAAATAACTTTCTTTTTGTACGCTTAAATAACATTTTGTGACGTCTACGCGACAGGACGAAGTAAAACAATATGTTTCAAGTAATTAAAGGTTTTAGAAAAGCCGATCTGAAGTTTGTAGCGGAAGAGCTTGGCGAAATAATTCCTCCTGAATGTACTATTGCTACTTTAAAGGAAATTATCTTGAATAGCAACGAATATAAAAATGATCCCACTTTTGTGCAAGAAATTTTATCAACGGCTGTTGTTGAGAGGCAAGAAAGAGAAAAATTTAAACTAGAGCAAGAAAAAGATCTACAGCAACAAAAACTTAAACTTGAACAAGAAGGAAAAATTCAGTTAGAAAAGCTTAATCAAGAATTAGAGATAAAGAAGATGGAATTAGACCAACAGTTGGAATTGGCTAGAATGCAGTCCCAGGCACACATTCAGGGGGAGTCAATTTTAACTGTTAGTGAAAATAATTCATCTAGAAGAAAAATTTCCTTACCCAAGTTACAATTCCGACAATTTGATGGGGATTTAAAAGAATGGCTACCATTCTGGAGTCAGTTTGAGCAGATAGATAAAGATAACGATATTCTTCCAGAAAATAAATTCCAGTACCTCATTCAAGCAACGGTCGCTGGTTCCAGAGCACGAGAAGTTGTAGACAGTTTTCCGCCAACTGGTGCCAACTATGCCAAAGTTATAGAGAGTCTAAAAGCTCGTTATGGAAAAGATGATCTTCTAGTTGAAGTGTACGTTAGAGAATTATTAAAATTAATTATAGTTGCTCATACAAGAGAAAAATTTTCTCTTACTTCATTGTACGATAAACTTGAATCATATTTAAGGGCTCTTGAAACGTTGGGTGTCACTACTGATAAATGCGCTTCTATATTATATCCTATGGTAGAATCCTGTTTTCCAGCTGAATTTTTGAAAGCTTGGAATAGAAGTAACATTGTTTCTACTAGTTCTGATGCGAAAGAATGGTTGGACAATTTGATGCAATTTCTCAAATGTGAAGTTGAAGGAGATGAAAGAATAAATTTGGCGGTCGCCGGTTTTGGTCTGGCAAGGAAAAATGATGACCGAAATTATAGAAAAAGAAGGACTTATACTGATGTTGTTAAGCCTATACCCACTGCCTCTACTTTATTAACGACTTCTTTTAAACAGGATCTAAAGAAAAATTGTGTGTTTTGTGATGGAAAGCATATGAGTTCAGACTGTTTTACGGCACGAAAGATTAGTTTTAATGAGAAACAGAATGTTCTAAAGGATAAGAAGTGCTGTTTCCTCTGTTTGGGGTCAGGTCACACTACCAAACAGTGTAAAGCTGTCCTGAAGTGTTTTATCTGTGATAGAAAACATTCCACCGTGATGTGCCAAAGTCTTGATAAAGGCAAAACAAATGAAAGAGAAGAGAAAGAAAAGTCAAATGAAAGTGAAGTAAATATGGCAAATTTCAATAAAAATCCAAGGGTATTTCTTCAAACTCTCAAAGCAAAAGTCGTCTCTGATAATAAAGAAAAGGATATTCGTCTAATTTTAGATACTGGTTCACAAAGATCGTATATTTTGAAGAAATTAGCAGAAGAAATGAAATATGCAGCCATTAAAAAAGAAAAGGTTGTACATTCACTTTATGGCGGAGTCTCAACCAAAGAATATGAACATAACTTTTATAAAATAAGATTAAGAGATTTGACAGGGAAATTCAGATGCAATTTTGAGGTTTTGGATCAAAATATTATATGTGAAAATGTTAAACCGGTGGGAAAAGGTTCTTTGCTGAAAGAATTGGCCGAGAAAGACATTGTTTTGACAGATGTTGGCGATGCAGATGAATCTATTCAAGTACTGATTGGAGCTGATATAATCGGTAAACTATTGACCGGTCGAAGAGAAGTGTTGTCTTCTGGGCTAGTTGCAATGGAAACATTTTTTGGCTGGACATTAATGGGAAAAGTTCCTCAAGAAAGTTCATCTAAAGAAAATTTAGCGCTATCAGTTACTTCCATGTTTGTAAAAGAAGCAGAAATTTCCGACTTATGGAGATTAGATTTACTTGGAATAAGTGATCCAATCGAAAAGCTATTTAAGATGGAAATAGATCGTCAAGTGAAAGAACACTTTCTACATACAGTAACACGGAATAAAGACGGTCGTTATGAAATATCCTTGCCATGGGCTGAAGATAAACCACCTTTACCTGATAATTTGTGTTTAGCCAAGAAAAGGTTAACCAATGTCACACAAAAACTACTTGCGAGTAATATTTATGAAAAATATGAGGAAGTACTTTTAGGATGGCTTGGCGACAAAATTATTGAAGAGGTCCCTGAATGTGAAAGGTCCTTTTATGGACACTACTTACCTCATCGACCAGTTATAAAGGAGAATAGCACTACTCCAATTCGTCCAGTATTTGACGCATCAGCAAGAATCCAAAACCATCCATCTTTAAATCAATGTCTACACTGCGGTCCAAATCTCATTGAATTATATCCTGACATACTTTTGCGATTTACAGAAAATAAATTCGGTGTCTTAGCTGATATCAAGAAAGCGTTTTTGCAAATAAGCATCCGGAAAGAAGATCGGGATTTTTTACGTTTCCTCTGGTGGAGCAATCCAGAACAAAGTGAGCTTAGAATATTTCGTCATGCTAGAGTCGTTTTTGGAGTCAAGAGTTCACCTTTTTTGCTAGCTTCAGTAATAGAATACCATATTAAAAATGATGAAGAATACGACCCAGAACTTAAGCAAAGATTGTTGAGAAGCTTCTATGTTGACAATGTTGTTACGAGTGTCCGTACAGAGGAAGAGTTAAAGAGATTTATTACTTGCTCTAAAAACCTAATGTCTAAAGGCGGATTCGACCTAAGAGGATGGGAACATACAGAAGAGAGAAAGAACACGGAACACGGTAAAGAAGCTGTTGTACTTGGATTACACTGGAACAGATTTTCGGACATTTTAAAGGTCAATGTATCCTGGACGAAAGATGTAAATCTGGAGAAAATAACAAAACGTACTATGTTATCAGTGGCACATAAAGTTTTTGATCCAATTGGTTTTACTTCACCAGTCATGATTTGCCCCAAGATGATGTTACAGAAAACCTGGAAAATTGGTTTAACCTGGGATGAAGAAATTACCGGGGATCTAAAAAACGAGTTTATCGGATGGTTTCGTGAATTAAATATATTGGAAGAAATTGAGATTCCGCGATACATTCAAGTCACTCCAGATAATTTAAAAAAATGTACTCTTCATACATTTTGTGATGCTAGTAATCAGGCTTATGCTGCTGTTGTATTTTTGAGAATAGAAAAAGCTGATCAAGTGAAATTATTCCTTCTGGCTGCCAAATCCCGCATCAGTCCTTTAAAGTGCCCAACTATACCTCGAATGGAGCTTTTAGAGGCTTTGATTGGTGCTAGATTATCGAAATCAGTAACAGATGCATTCAGTTGGGAAAATATGGAAAGATATTTTTGGAGTGATTCCACGACAGTTCTTGCATGGATAATCAGAGAAGAGAACTGGTCAGTTTTCGTCAGGAACCGAGTTCAAGAAATAAGGAGTTTGACTGATCCTTCTTTATGGAAATATATTCCCAGTGAAATTAACCCATCGGATCTACCCTCTAGAGGTTGTAAAGCCAAACAACTTGTCTCTCTCAAATGGTGGGAGGGTCCATCGTGGCTTAAGAATCCATATGAGTATAATAAACATATGGATTTCATCTGCCAGAATATAAATGAAGAAGACGTTGAAAGAGAAAAGTTAAAATCTACAAAATTACTGATAAATGTAGATGAAAATTCACAGAATACTTGGTACTATCACTATTTTTCATGTTATGAGAAAATCGTTCGCCTTATGGGATGGATTCTCCGTTTTAAACATAATACTTGTAATACAAAGGATAAAGTGAAAGGAGAATTGACAAGTCAGGAATTTCACAAAGCAGAAATGAAAATAGCGTGGATGATTCAGAAAGAAGCTTTTTCCTCTAAAGATTATGAGAAATTGAAAACTCTTGAGACTTTCGAAGATGAGGAAGATATAATACGCGTGAAAACTAAAATTTTGTACAGACAAGACAAGAAGGATTTTCTCACACCTATCGTTCTACCATCTAATCATGAAGTTGTTAAACGACTAATTTCATATTTTCATCTGAAAAATTGTCACGCAGGTCCTCAGATACTTTTAAATTTGATTAGAGAAAAATATTGGATTTTGAATGGAAGAAGAACTGTGACATCTGTTTTATCTAAATGTACTACTTGTAAAAGATTCAACTCTAAGAACGTGGAATCTTCGCCTATTTCTCTACCAGAAAATCGAGTAAAAGATGCAGCTGTGTTTCAGATCATTGGTATTGATATGGCTGGTCCTTTGTTTCTGAAAGACAATCAAAAGAGTTGGGTTATCTTGTTCACATGTGCTATCTATCGGGCAGTACATTTTGAGCTTGTTACATCAGCATCTACCGAGGTTTTTTTGATGGCTTTAAGAAGATTTATATCTCGTAGAGGAAGATGTTCCATTATATATTGCGATAATGGCTCTAATTTTGTTGGTGCAGCCAACTGTTTGAAACGACTGAACTGGAATCATATACAAAAGGATGGAGCAACCAATTCAATTGAATGGAAATTCAATCCGCCAACTGCGGCGTGGTGGGGCGGATGGTGGGAGAGGCTCATCAGACTGATGAAAGATCTATTAAAAAGAGTCCTTGGGCGAGCGTGCTTGAATTATGAAGAAATGATTACGGTATTGGCTGATTGCGAAAGCATTATCAATTCTCGACCTTTGACTTACATGTCAGAGCAAGAATCTATTAAACCAATTTCTCCTGCCATGTTTTTGAAAGATATTCATGAATATATTGTGCCAGACATTGATGCAGTCGAGGGAAACTCTTTCAAACAAAGGCTTAAATACAGACAAGCATTGCAGAAAAGTTTAAGAAATCGATTTAGATCAGAGTATTTGGGTTTACTTATTCAGCGACCGAATGTGAGAAGAAGCCAACAGACAGTTTCTGTAGGAGACATTGTATTGGTGGGAGCGGACAATAAAAAAAGGATGCACTGGCCATTAGGACGCATCATAGAGCTTATTCATGGCAAAGATGGAAAAGTGCGCCTCGTAAAGTTACAAACATCTCATTCAGAGATACTTCGACCAATACAAAGAATCTATCCTCTAGAAGTATCATCTAGTGACGGTGCTGAAAATACGTTTCCTAATCCAGCTGTGAAGGAAGCACAAATTGAAAAGTCTTTGGAGGTTAAGTCCTGCAGGGAACTTAGAAAGACTAGATCTGGAAGACTAATTAAAATGCCAGATAGACTGATTTTATGAAGTTTATGAAATCTTCTAGAGATGTCAAAATGTAGAGTTTTGATTATAAGATATAATCAAAAGGTGGGAGGATGTTAGATATTGTCCATGTTTTATTTTATTCTCTGTTAGATATTGTCCATGTTTTATTTATCTCTCATTTTTATATTTTAACTCACGTGATGTATTTTTGTTATTGTAAAAAAAAAAAAGATTATTGAGATGATGCTCGTGAGCGTGCATCTAGTTTGTTTTTTCTGAGTATTCAAATTTTTTCAATGGAATAAAAGCAGCAAATAGATTTTGTTGTTGGAATTTATTTAGTTTTTAGAAAGCTTAGGAGTTTAAAATAACTTCTTTTGTATGCTTTAAGTTTATTTGGCGTCCGCGATTATAACTAGTAAGCTAGAGAGTTAAAATAACTTTCTTTTTGTACGCTTAAATAACAACTATACTCTATTTCCTCATCAGAGGTACTTCAAGGCCACGGAATTCAGAGAGGGAGATCACGTGCTCAATTCCATCCAGTGAGGTATCGTTGTTTCTTCAGTAACCTAGCAACGGACGGGAAAAGTGAAATCACAATTCATCTGAGCGTGGCCTTGAGGCGACTGTGTAAAGGAAATAGAGTATAATCTGCAGGAGAAGTGCCAGAAACTAGGGAGATTACTTCAGTAAGTTCATTGATCATGTCATAGACAAAGTACAGGTAGCTTGCAATCCTATCTTTCACTGTCTAGTAGCTGTTATTACTCTTTGTACTGAAATAACACTCAAAAACACAAAAAATAAAAAAAAGTAATGAAATTCTTAAGTAAATGGACGACACTATTAAATACAAAAAATATTTAGGTGTGCACTAATAGTGAAAGCATTTTGCGAATTAATATACTTTTGTTAGCAGTCTTTTTCACAACTTAAAATAATAAAAAGCAGGTACAGAAATTAATGGGCATGTGCAAACAACACACTGCTGGTATGGTATATATCAAAATATACACCAAATATTAATAAATTGTCAGAGAAAATCAAATACCTCATTTATAGCAAGTTGATGCAATACTAACTTATTGAGAAATTTGACAATGTTACAGTATTTTCTTGTATTAATAATTACTTTGTTAGTATGTGCTTTCTTTATTTTTCAATTAAAAAAAGTAAGTAAATAAATAAAATAGTTTGAACCTATGCTATGTTTGTGTTCTATATTACTGAACTGTTTTCAGTTTCTTGTAGGTTCTAATTAATTTCCCTTATTACCTTGAACTACACAATTATGCCATGAAAATCACATTTTTTCCATAAAATTATTTTCCAACCATAATAATAAATCATTGGGTGCTCATTAAAAAAAGACAAAAATTTAAATTTGCTTTATTGGATACCACTTTACCATATCAGCAAAATTCTTATATTTTACATAACTATTAAAATTATTTATTGTAAAAACAAAACATTAAAGCTAAAAAATTATTATAAAAAGTAGAGAAGTTTCTGATCATGATATTTTGATTGTTTAGAGTCAGTTTCAGTAAAATGATGGCACATTGGAAGCTTCTATTGCAATCCAATACTTTAATGTTACTTTTTAATCTATAAAACAGCACAAAGTGAGGTATATATTAAAAAAGATTTTAATCTGTAAAAACAAAATATTTTGTTTGTCAATTGTAATTTTAATGAATAAAAATAAATGATTTTATTTCTATTAGGAAATTGTTCTGTTTAATTAAGACATCAACTTGTATACATATGTTTTATTTTAATATTTTATACACTTATTGTCAATTTACATTTGTTGTATCTTCAATGCAAAATTTATAACAAAGTTAGAGTTTTGATTTCTGTTTTCCTACTAAATGAGGATAACCATGACGATAAATAGCAACAACAACTGCACCACCTAGACCAATATTATGTTGTAATGCTACTTTAGCACCAGGAACTTGTCTTAAACCAGCTGCACCTCGTAACTGCCAGCATAATTCGGTGCATTGTGCTATACCAGTTGCACCTAATGGGTGACCTTTTGATAAAAGACCACCACTTGGATTTATGACATATTTTCCACCATATGTATTGTCATTTGCATCTACTAATTCAGAACCTTTTCCTATTTCACATAAACCAAGAGCTTCATAAGTAATTAGCTCATTAGTTGAGAAACAGTCATGTAATTCAATAACATCTATATCATGAGGTGTAATTGATGTTTTCTGATACAGTTTTTGAGCTGCATTCCTTGTCATGTCAAAACCAACCATTTTTATACAACTATTTTCTGAAAGTGATGATTCTGGGTCTGTTGCCATTTCCAAGCCTACAATTTCAATAGCTTGATTTTGAAGACCATTTTGCTCTACAAATTGTTTTGATGCTAAAATTGCAGCTGCTGCACCATTTGAAGTGGGACAACATTGCAAGCGTGTGAGTATACCATAAACAACTGGAGAGTCTAAAATTTCTTGTAGTGTATATTCATGGTTAAGTTGAGAATTCTGATTATGTACTGAATGTCTGTGATTTTTTTGTGCTATTTTAGCAAAGTGTTCTTTTGTTGTTCCGTACTTGGTCATATGTTCTTGGCCTGCTGCACCAAACATCTGAGCTGACATTGGGGCTGCTACTATAGGACAGTTATTGGAAAGCACCTAAAAATAAAATTGTAATTAGAATTATCATAATATTATGAAATGTTTAACAAACTGGTACACTTGATTAAAAAGTCTAGATCCTCTCTGAGAACAGTATTTCATTTTAATACTGCTTTGTTAATTGTTCATAAAAATAAACTTATTTTATAATTTCATGCCAAAAATTTGAATTTCATGAATTTTTAAAAACATTGATTTATCATGTGTCTTAATTTAGATGGACGAACTTGTTTTATATACTTTTATAAATTTTGTCAGCTAATATATATCTTTCAGCTTACTATGTAGCATTGCTCTTAATTCAATAATGTAATGCTTATATAGTGGAAAATTTTATTTGCAAATCAATAATATGTTTCAGAAAAAAAAGGATAAATTATAAATTAAATTAATAAAGAAAAAATACGCATAAGGAGCTACCTCAGATCTTCTTGAAATCTTTTTTTTTTTTTTTTTTTTTTAACATGCTTTTATTAGCTTCACCTGTATGTATATTTGTATGTATGTTTCTAATCGCTCTGGGAGCAAACAAAAAATCTATATTGTAAAAAAAGTCTTTCCCTACGTGAACACTGTGGCTGTGTGATAAAGCTCCGGGCTACGAACCTAATGGTTTAACCTTCGAGCCCAGTCAGGGGAGATTTTTTTAAAATGGTTTTTGTTTAATTCTAAATTATTTTATTAAAAATATAAAAGTATGTAAATATTGTGGTGTGTCACTCACAAGATTTTCTCTTACACTTCATTTTAATACTATACAGATATATATTTTGTACTTTTTAGTTCACATTTCAATAAAAGCGGGTTCTTTAATTTTTTAAAAGTACAATTTTATTCTTTCTTTACATCACAAATTGCATCTTTAAAAAATAAAAAGTAAATAAATATTTTAATGCATTTAAAGAAATGGTGGGTGTTGTCTGTTTTAGTCTTAGAATTTTAAAAAGTTGCATACATAATGCATATATATTAAATTTTTTTTCTAGATTTCAGTATTCAAGCATAAAAATATTTAAAGAAAATGACAATAACTTATTAATTAAGCCACATTGTAATAACAGACCTGCCAACTGCTACGAATAATTCGTAATTGTTACGAATTTGGGCCGTAAACTACGACGCTACGAAAATCGGCTCAAAATTACGAATTTTTATCTAGCACCAAAACTGCAACATTTCTGACGGTTTGCCTTGCGATTTTCAATCTTTTTCCATCCACGCCATAAATATCAATTTTCATTTTAAACTTGCTTTATTAGCTTCTAGAATGTATAAAGAGATAGAATTGTTAAATATTTCTCATTCGTGTATTTTTTTGTGCCCTCCTCGCTTCCCACCCCATCCCCTAATGATCGGCAAACGCCTCACGAAAGCCTTGGGATTTCTAATCTTTTTCCATCACAACATAAATGTCAATGTTCTTTTTAAACTTACTTTATTAGATGCTAGCTATAAGGAAGTACAGTTGTTCAAAATTTCACTCTTTTTTTTTTTACCTTCACCCCCCTCCCCTCCACCTTCCCCTACCAATCCATGATCAAACGCCTACAGAAACCATTGAATGTGTTTTATATTTTAACATTTTTAAAACAATTATTCCAATGCTAAGATTAGAATTTTTTGCAATCATTATAATTTATATTTTTTTAAATTATACACATAATTAAACACACAACAAACAATATTTATTTAATAGGTAGTATTTTTGCTGAATTTTATTGGGGTTGAATATAATGTAAAAACAGGAATTCTGCATTTTGAATAAAACTATTTTATACCTGGTTTCATAAATCATGTTTGTTTCTTAAACAGTTTTTCATTATATATGAACACTAATGCAAATTATTTAGGTAAAAATAATAACTTTTAAAAAAATGTTTAATCTGAGGTTGGGGGGGGGGGGGTGGACATTAAACATAATGTGGCCGGATTTCGGTGGCAAATACAGCTGGATGTCAGGCCCGGCAGTGCATATTATCTGTGGAAAATTTTTCATCAGGGCTGAAAATAGTATATGCAAGAAAATACAGTAATATACATGCATTTATTTGTTCAGGATTCGTGTATCGCATGATAATTTAAAATTGGTGTGCTACTAATTGTCATTTTCAAATGTTGGCAGGTATGTAATAATGTATAATATACAATAAAAAAACATTTATTCTTTTAAATATCAGCTATCTCAAATAAAGCATCAACAATTGACACGATTTGAGAAAGTGGAATTTTCTGCTTTTCCCTTCTCTTGTAAATTGCATTTTTTTTTTTTTTTTCTTATAAGGGTACATTTTTCTTGACAAGGGTTTATTAAACAAATAGAATGTTTTTACATATTAACTTAGTTTTAAAAAAGGATTTAATTACATTTACTTAAAACATATACCTAAAAAATATCCGTTATAATAAGCGCATTTACGGCTTATTTAAAAAAACAAATATATTTTGGACGCTCTCGCACCCATCTTCAGTGCATTGTAGTGACACTCCTTCTATTTTGGCCAGCCTTCGCTTCGTGATCTTCAAATCTCTTCACTTCAAAATTGGTATTTTTCTTAATCAGTTGTTGCCATATGGATGGAATTAACGTTAACGGGTATTAACAGTATTAAAATTAATAGGGTTAGTTTTATGACACTTCGCCAACATAAAATTCAATAGATCCTCTACTGCTCTATCTACCACCCATAAAACTAACCCTATTAATTTTAATACCCAAAAAATAGCACCCTATAATAACCACCACTATGCCCTCAAAAGAGAAGCAATTGAAATAGTTACTAACAATTTATCCATTAATGACCGTGAGCACAGCATAATTCCGCCCGTATGGCGACAACTAATAAAGGAAAATAGCAATTCTGAAGTGAAGAGATCCGAAGATCAGGAAGCGAAGGCTGGCCAAAACAGAAGGAGTGTCACTACAACGCACTGAAGATGGGCGCGAGAGCGTTCAAAATATATTTGGTTTTTTAAATAAGCCGTAAATGCTCTTATTATAAAGGATATTTTTTAGGTATATGTTTTAAGTAAATAGAATGTTTTTTTTTTTTTTTTTTTTTCCCCCTAATGTTAAATTTTTTGATTTTTAAAAAAATTTTGAAAGTTCAAAAAGTTTTTTTTTTTTTCCCTTTTTTCTTTTTTTCGGCATTGCATGAAATTAAAATAAATTGATAAAAAAAAAAAAAAAAAAAAAAAAAGAATTGCTATTTAATATATTTAATCAACCTTTTGTTAGTTTCATTCTTTTTTTTTTTTTTTTTTTTTTTTTTCCCCAGAAAATTTTGTGAACAGAGCATGAGAAAACCTAAGTGGCCACAACCTTCTTAGTTGAGTTTTTATCATTTTTATATTTGCAAATGTACTTTTTCTTTTCTTTTCTTTCTCTCTCTTTTTTTTTTTTTTTTTTTTTCTTTTTTTAATAAAGATCGAATGTTATGTTTGATTCTACGAAAAAAAATCATAAATTTTGAAAAATCATCCATAATAATTCTATAATCTGATTTTAATTTATGTTTTTCAAAACTGGAAATAACCTTATATCACAATAGTTTGCTTTAATACAATAAAATTTTTAAAATGAAAACTTTACATTTGAATAGATATAATTCATTTTCTTTGAAGCCAGCCAACCTTAAAAGAAGTGAAAGGTATGATAATTTTCTAGAATCATTTTTCTTATAAGATAGACAGTGTTTGCAGTGAATGATTTCTTTACTCAAATTTCTTTGAATGCAGAGAAATTATTATTTAAAAAAAAAAAAATTGGCTATTTTTGTCTATACATGCTGACTTTTTTTATTTGACCCAGTTTTCAGTGAAGTACACAGAAAATATAAGGGAGGGGATTGGAACATGTCTTTTAATATTTCCGTATGCCAGAAAACATGATAGAAATCCATAAAAGTTCTAGCAAAAAATCAATATTTTGTTCTGTTTTTAACCCTTAGCACTATTTCATATAAAGTGATTTTGTAAATGGATTAACTTAGAGCAGTGGTCGGCAAACTGCGGCTCGTGAGCCACATGTGGATTTTTTGCCCCTTGAGTTTTCAGCAAAAGTCGACTTAGGAACACTCTAATTATGTTAATAAGAATGAATCAGCCAATGTAAATTAAATTAAAAAATTTGGGCTCTCAAAAGAAATTTTAATCACTGTACTGCTGACATTTGGCTTAGATCAAAAATGAGTTTGCTGACCACTGACCTAGAGTAAAAAATTACATGTTTCTGAAAATGCTGTTTAACACCAGTAATTTTTTTTTTCTTTTTTTTAAATAAGGTTTTCAGCCACAATTAAAAATAATAAAATAAATGAATGAATGAATTTCTGTGTGTTAAGAGACAAAAGCAAAAAAGAGCAGATTCGAGTTTGTTTCATTCGCTATTGCTGAATGTATATATTCTAGAAACATAAGTTTAATTTACCTTGCTAAACATAGGCTATTTGGTATTTCATAAGCTGAAACTCTACAAAACATCTTTATCCATCTACATTTTAATTTGATTTTTAATTTCTTGTTTGAGTTATTAAATTTGAACAGTTTTTATAAATATTCAGATAAAACTTAAACACTTCTTTTTTTTTTTTTTTTTTTTTCCTACTTAAAAATCAATATATTTTCATTAAATATTCTATTTCCTGTCAACACCCAAAATAGTAAATGCTTCCTTTTCAGTAAAGAGCATCTGTAGGGAACCATTATAACAGACTATGAAAAGTGTTTAAAATATAAAAACACAAATATTCAAAATATTACCGTATTTCTGTTTTAACCCGCCAGTGCATGGGTTGGGTCTGTGAGACCCAGTGTATTTACTAGAACGCAATGTAAGCAGTGTTAGAAATAAGAATTTTGAAACTAGGTGTCAAAATAACGCCTGGATTAAATTTTTTGGGCGTCAAAATTAAAAATCTAGGTGTCATCTATAATTAAATATGTATATTTAAAAAATAATAATAATAAAGCATCAACTTGTAAATAATATATGCAAGATTATATAAAAAATATTTATGTAATGAATGTAATTACATTGACAATATTAAACATACATATTTAAAATCACAAATTCATTCTTCGCCCAGAAGATACATCATTCCACCACAATTTAATAGCATTTTCTGGGCAGAAATCTTCAAATTTAGGGCTGTTAAATTTAATCATTAACAAATCGTCAACTACTTTCATAGAGAAAGGATTTCTTAAATCTTTTTTTATTAGGTTTTTATTAGGTTAGGTGAAATAGATTTGTTTACTGTCTGATGGGATTGGGAAAATTATTAGATATGATGAGGAAAATATCCAGGCGTCAAATATGGCACCTATGATTAAAATTCTAGGCGTCAAAATGAAAAAACTGGTTGCAAAATACGACTAACGACTGCTTATTTCTAACCCTGAATGTAAGAGAAACATTTTATATATTCTGTGAAAAAAAAATTTAAGAAACGTAAAATTCATACTTCGTATTTTTTTATTGTGTGATTTTATTTTGTGGGTGTTATATTGCAACCATTATTGAAAGAAAATTGTGTCTTTTTCCCACCCGTGCACTGGCGAGTTAAGTAATTGTGAGAGGGGGGAGGCTTTGATGAAGAAGAAGAATTACTATGATGAAACATTAAAGAAGGGGTATTGAGATTTGACCAACTCTTTTATCAACTCTTTTTGTCTGCACCACTGGCAGCACATTTGTTTTTAATATTGGAAACTTTTTTCTTTTTTCTTCTCTGATATTTTATGTCAAATTTTTTGAAAATTTGAACTTGATATGATTTATTGCCTTATTGCTGTTCTTTGAAACATGAATGCATAATGCTAAAAATTCAGTCAATAAAGAAATATCTTTATAATGATGATTTTTGAAAACAAATAAATCACTATCTTCTGCAAATGATTCCTAATGAAACTTATTTATCCAGGTACTTTAACTGTAAAATGAACTACAGAGTCAATAAAGATCAACTTTGTTTATTATTTACTTTTGTCAACTTAATAAATATATATACAGTCAACTCACTTTAATCCAGGGACCTATAATCCACAATTGATTTTTTAATGTAAACAAAAAAATTTGCAATATTTCTCACAATTTTACTTTTTTTTTTAAATCAAATTTTTAGCTTAATCCTTACTTTCAACACAATTAGAGAAAAACAGTGATATTCTCATATTATTCATACAGTCTAATGAGTCAAGCGTCAAGCCAAAGAATGTCAAGAAAGTATATAAAAATTTAAAACAAATCACTATTACATCACTGTTTAAAAAAATTAAAAATAATGATAAATATTCATTTCTGCTCTTAAAAAATATTATTTTTATTTATGTATTTTATTTTTTTTTTTTTTTTTTTTTTTTTTTTTTAATAAATATGCATGTTTATTGCTATGTATTATTTGAAATATGTGTAAATTATTTACCTTCATATATGAATATCATTGATTAGTTTTATTAATACGAAGAAATATTTTATTCTAAAATTTATTAGAAATTGTCTTTTGACTTTAATACTTATTTATAAATTCATCTTTATTATATATATTTAATTCCATGCTCAGACATATATATATGGGGAACTTTGTTATTTGTGAAAATTTTCTATCATGGTCTTTTGATGTTTTTACATTATGACAAATGCAAACACTACATCTATGTGATGTTCATCTATAAGTTAATCAGTTTGTTTGGTAGTCTGCATATACATTATCTCAAAAGAGGAATTATAACGAAATCTGATCAGTTTTAAAATATAATTTTATCATTTAGTAAATTGACAAGAACCCTACTGAATTCCAATATTCAGTTTTAAAAATTTCATAAGTTATTTGAAATTTAAAAGATTTTGTTTAATAAAATATTTGCATAAACAGGTATTACAAGGATTTCCTTAGGTGTAAATAAGTTGAACTGATTTTAAAATATTTTTTATTACTAGCAAACCCTTGCAAAGTTTTCGCACTTTATTCCTTTTCTTATTCACTTTTAAAATTTAAACTCTTAAATTCTATACCCATTTTCCCATCCAATTTGAATTTTAATTCAACAGAAGCCAAATTATTATTAGAACAAAATTAACATTGTGGGATGAAGTGCTAATGATAATTAAACTAAAATCATTCATAGAAAGATTTCAAAATAACATTTGCGCGTTTGACGACCCAGTTTTCATACTTCCCCAGGCAGTATACTTTTAGTACATGGCTACTTTTAAATTTTTGTTGCCATATTGACAATGCCCTTTTATTTGTTTTTATATTCATTTTAGCTTTTTTTTCTTTTGTTAAGAAAACTCAGTACCTATTTTGATTATACTTTTTATTCTGTTTTTTAGTCAATTTATAACAATAGTTTGTACTGTGTATCTTTAAAGGGATGCTAGAATTTAAAATGAAGTTTGCCAAGATTGTAAAGTTGCAATTCTAAAAAATACATTTTTCTATAAAATTAATGCTTCAAGCAAATGGCTTCATTTTTCTAATTAGATAATTGACCTGAGTTCGCTGTTTAAATATTATTCATATATAAATACTATTTTTTTTATCCTTGCATGTTTTATTAATTATGTCAGTAATCACTATGATCGTATCATTTCAACAAAATCTAATTGTAACAAGTCCACGTTAGAGAAATATTTACATGGGTACTTACATGAATGTTAATTAACATCAACATTCTACTTTAAAAACTTCGTAAGTTATTCAAAATAAAAAATTTTCATAATATGGTACAATAGAGCAATATTTTAGATAAATTTGGATTGTGTAGATTTTTGTATAGGAAATAGCATGAAAACTGAAATATGAGACTGACACCAGTAAAATTATGCAGCAAATTAGGGTAAGGTAAATATATTGAAGTAGGAAAAGAATAGCGTAGTAGGTAGTGCATTTCACTTTTCAACTTGCTAAGTTGTCAGCCAAGTTCTTTTTTTTTTTTTTTTTTTTTCTGAATATATAATAAAAACTTATGAGACTGATATTAATTTGATCTGCACTAGAAATTTACTGTAAGACCTGTATGTATTAATTTGTCCTATAGTAAAAGTTTATGAGAACAAATATATAATGGGAAAGTGATCAGAGTCTACTTATGCCATCTAGTTTTCTTGGGGAAAAAAATTGTTTAAACCATTCATGTTAGTAAACTAAGTATACTAAGATTCCAATGATTATTTATTTATTTTGTTCTTAGAGAGAAAAAAAGATAATGCTTTACTAGAGTCACTTCTGTTGAAAATGATACATTTTTTTACAGATAAAAAAGGGGGGAAGGAGCTTTCATATAACTTTTTTTTTTTTTCTTTTGATTTAGTCATATCCAGAACAAATAATATGTTTAAATAGTAATTGTAATAATTATTTTACCTTCAAATGTTTGTCCAGTGGGCCAGCTCTATCCCTGAATTTTGATGTCAAAGATCCTTTTTCCATTTTCTCAAATCCAACTGCAAGAACACAATCATTTAATCCTCCTTTTATGAACTGATATGCAAGGCTGAGAGCTGTAGATCCAGATGAACAATTATTGTTCACATTATAGACTGGAATACCAGTCATCCCAACTCCATAAAGAGCCCTTTGACCACAAGTGGAATCGCCATATACATAACCTACACAGGCTTGTTCGACTTTTTCATAAGGAAGTCTACAGTCACTTAAAGCTGCTACCACTGCTTCCTTAACAAGTGCAGGATAATCTATTTTACTTGTCCCTGGCTTAGTAAATCTGGTCATTCCAACACCAACAACATACACAGGCTGACTATTTGTTTCTGACATATTCATTTCTGCAAAAGATTAAATATAATAGAGAGAAAGCATTTTTAATACACCTTTTAGAATAGAAAAAAAAGAAAAGTTAGTTTAGTATAATAAATATATACAGTGAAGCATTGATAATCTATCACCGGCGAGAAATAGACATTGCCGGATTACCGATTTATCTGGATTATAGGTGTTCTGAATATGTATCAAAATCATTGATTAATCACAACATCCTAACAAATACAGTAGAGGGTCAAAAATCCACACAGCTCGGGACCAGAGGTTGTCTGGATTTTAGGATTTGGCGGATTTCAGGGCCCTTAAAAAATGATTATCACTTTTAATAATAAAAGCAGAATATTCTTCAAACTAGTGAATAATAACACAATTTCACTTGAATTTTAAATTATTAGGTACATAGGAATAACACTGAACATTAAAAAAATTTACATAATGGAAATAATAAAGAAAAATGAAATTTATTTGTCAAATTTTGATAGAAACTGTTCACATATAGTTGTTTTCAAAACTACCCTTGTACATGCATACACACATCATTGAGTTTTTTTTTTTTTTTTTTTTTGTAAATAGTCACCTATTCTTATTTTGTAACACAAGTTCGATTTAAGAATTTAAATTAGTTCTTTCCTAGGGTTTTGCCTTCATCAGATAACATTAAAAAAATTATTTTGTTATTGTATACCTCATTGATAAATTTAATATACTGTCAATGATTTCATTATGAGTAACTTGGTTCTGATAATATATATATATACTAGCAGACCCGGCCACGCGTTGCTGCGGCTAAGTAATACGTTGATAATTTGATAAGGTATATAGTATTTCCCCACAACTGGATTTGGCGATTTTTTTTTTTTTTTTTTTTTTTTTTTGCGCCTTTTTGAACGATAACGAAGTCGTTCTGGATTCTTTGCAATAAAATACGGTAACCTGCATGCTTTTATTTTAGATTTATGATTTTATCATTTATGATTTTTAGATTTATGATTTAGCCATAATCGCCAAATCCAGTTGTGGGGAAATACTATAGTTGTTACCCATAACTATAACTTATAATATAACTTCAGTAATTATATTCGCATAATTATAACTTCAGTATCAGTATACCCCACAGCTGAATTTGGCGATTTTTCTTTGGCGCCGTTTTGAACGATAACGATGTCGCTCTGGACTGTTTGTGATATAATATGGCAGCCTATATGTTGTTTATTTTGGATTTATTATTTTATGTTTTTGATTTATGATTTAGATTATCATTTATAGATTTATGATTTAGCCATAATCGCCAAATATCGTTGTGGGGATATACTGATTAATATATTACTGAAAAGATTAATATATTTTAACGAAGTGGTGAGAAGATTCTGAGTATGTTAAAATTTTAATAGTAAATTCAAGTTAATCAAGAAGGAAAGCATTGAGGATTAAGATAAGAAAATTGCAAGATTTTAAGATCGCAATTTCAGCAATAAATATGAGTCAAAATTTAATGCAAAATACATATATAAATCACAAATTTAATCAGGAACGTTAAATTGTTAAGTTATTAAAGAAAAAGTAAAGAAAAATAAGAGAAATAATTAATTAAAGTTTCGAACATCGATCATATAGATTAGCGTTACAAAACAAATAAACAGACTTAAACTCTTCCAGACTTTTAAATAAGTTTTAAATTAAGTGTTAAAATTTAATGTTAAATAAAACAGACTTTTAAATAAGTTTTAAAATATTGAAATGGTTACTTTTTATTTAGAACGTTATGTATAGATCACAAATTTCTTAAAGAAAACGAAGTGATACAGATTAGAATAATGCAACAAAAATTGAAAAAGCAAGGTTATGTCGTAAATAAATTTTTAACACACGTGTCACGTGAAATAAATTGTAGCATATACATAATGTATCTGATATAAGATATTAACATGTTGCAGCGGAATAAATTTCATATCTATCATCCTTGGCGGAAAAAAAATAATATCGCCAAATTATCTGGCGCACACATTTAATTCCTTTCAAAAATCATGGTTATTTTAACAACTTATATTAAGAGAGTAATGAATAATATGAAACAATATTTCACACAATACATATTACGAAAATATACATCTAGCTTGTATATTTTCGTGTTACGTTTTTGATCGCCAAATACGAAAAACTCCAAGGACGACAGAGCTTTGAAATTTAAAATTAAAATTTTGTCAATTTGACAGATTTTGTTAAATAACTCAATCTAACATATGCACATGATAAATAATACATATCTATACAAAAATATGGGGATTAAAATCCGGAAATAATTTTCCTAGGTTTTTAATATTTTTTTACAAAAAATACAATGGGCGATTAACATAAGAAATCTTTTTCTTGATTTCACAGACTGTCAGTGACGTCACACTTCGCTTGTGTATAACTACATACTTTATCAATGCGAATAAAATCTTTAAATTGATTATGACGTCAATTTTCGACAGATGTATAATTTAACTCTTTATAATTTTTTAACGTTCACGTTTGATTAAATGTATTTACTTTTATGTCGAAAGAAAATGAACTCGTATTTTTTCTTTTTGGCAACAATTAAACTTATGGAACTCACAGATATTTTGGAGCAACTTTAATAAAGGTCTACAATTAACAAATAATTTCAATAAAAAAATATTGTGACAATAAATTGAAATAAAAACTATCCTATCTCTCAAGTTGGACCAAACTGCACACAGTGTGCAACATTTCATTAAAATCGGTTCCGTAGTTTAGGAGTTTACCCCGGACAAACATCGTGACACGTAATTTATATATATATATACAGATATGTAATCATAAAATGAAAGTGCAGAATCTACATTCAAGATTGTTTAAAAAAATTCTGATTTCCAGTTTGTAATTTATTAATAGTAAATTTTATTGTTTATATCTGACAAGCTGTGCGGATTTCGAACTTTGGTGGATTTTAGGTCAGCAGATTTCTGGCTCTCTTTTTTATAAATAAATTCTACCCTAGTATATACCCAATTAAAACTGTAAATAATTAAAATAATGTGTGAAATAAGGAACACCTACACTCCTTGAAAAGCATGTGGCTTTTTTCTCTTGCAGATCACAAGAATTTTGAGCGTGTGTGTTCCTGCTGCATTTGAGCACACTAGCAATATAATTCAATTCTTATACTCTTTCAATCTTGAATAAAATGTTTTTTTTTTTTTTTTCTCACATGCTAAATTTTTTTGGGGGCAAGTATCTTAGAAAATTCCTGTCAATCCGTAAATCAGTAAAATTGAATGAAAATCTGTAAATTTTACTGATTATCCATAAAAGTTGGCAAGTTCGTTGTTCCAAGGTCATCTATGATTAATCTGTTGAGTACTATTATTTATGGGCAAAGGAAAAAAAAATAGAAGGGGAAAAGACCATCAGTGCCGGATTATAGGTTTCGGATTACTGATGCTTCACTGTATATATATATAATTGGGTCTTTACATAAATTTGTGCGGTTTTTTATTGCTTCATTTCATAAATGTACATCAAATCAAATGGCAATTTTTAATCAAAATACTCTCCATTACTTTCTACAAACTTTGCCCATTTTTCAGGTAACAAATGTATACCACAACAATAGAAGCTCTCGTCTTTGGAGGCAATAAAATGATCCGCATCCACACGAAGTTTTGCAATGATCTAATATATATGATCATGTCATTCCATAGAAATTTAAATCTAAGAGGCAAAAAATAAAGTTTACATAAACTGTAACAGATGTCAGTTTTTAATTAGACATATCCTCTAATTTTAAAAAATAGCAATGCTTTAATTATCTAATAATGCTATTAAAATAATACAATAAAAATATAAAGTATTACAATGCATGGTATAATGCTTATAAATGGTATCTAAACTTTATGTAATTTCATGTGATGAGAAATTAAAAGCTCTTCAAATGAAATGCTGGATTCAAGTGGCCTACTCATGATATTTCATTTGTTCAAGGAAGTGTATTTTGCAGGGCATTACATCTAAATGTAAAGTTACCATTTCATCTAAGTGTGCATAAAAAAGATGAAATAACCACAATGTATTAAAAGAAAATTATCCACAATTAAAATATTACATTTCATAAATGTGTTATTCCCCCCCCCCCGCTTTTTTTTAACATTAGTCACATGAATTTTCATTATTTACTTTCATTTAGTTTCAATTTGGGATATAATAATTAATATTTGATACATATTAAAAATTAATCCTCAAATTCTTAAGTTTGAAAATACATATGATTATAAGGCTGTAAGTTTCAGAGCAATGGTTTTCACAAATTAATATTTTATGAGGTTGACAAAGTTGTTGGGTTAGTCACAAATCTTCAAAAAAAAAAAAAAAAAAAATTGAAATTGAAATTAATTCAAAAATTTAATATTTAAGATACTTTTTATGATTTATAAACACAATGTTATATTTACAATAGAAAAGATACTTTAATAAGCAAATTTTAATGTTATTACACAGTGGTGTGCAAATTACAAGGGATGAAACGGATATCTGGTAACTATCCAGTATCCGGCTGAGTTTTAAATATCTGACAAGATACCAGATATTAACAATCCGGATATGAATATCTGGCAATTTCAAGCTGGATATCAAAAGGAGAAAATTTAAGCTTAAACTCCCCTCAGATGAAAATTTTGCGACAATTTTTAAATTTTTTAGATCAGTTGTTGCTTGTAAAAAGGTTAAAAAAAAAAAAAAAAAAATTAAAAAGTTGGGTTCTGTGAAAGTTGAATTTGGCCACTTTAGCAAAAAAATTTAGCCAACAGTAGCTTTGGGTCTAAGATATAGAAGCCTTATTTTAATTTTGTACAGAGTTAGCTAGGTTTTTTTCAGAATAATCTATAACATTCCCCCTAATCTTCCCCCATAACAATAAAAGGAGCTGTTCATTGTTGTTCCTGAACAAATGATATTCATCCTCTGCAGTGCATATAATTCTGTTTTCATGACTTTTGTTTAATAAGTTGTTAGATTGTTTAGTAATATTATTTGTATCTTTTGAGAATGAGTCAAATAATGTGCATTTTTTGACTAGAACTTGCCTGTTTATTTACAATCCACTTTTTGTTTTTGTGACCATATATTTATACTACCAGACCCTATAGCACTGCCTGTGTCATCTATCTATTCGATTTGGATTAAAAAAAAAAAAAAAACTCCCATTTATATAACTTTGCACTTTTAATGGAATATCTTGCTAAAGCACCTGAATTTAGAATTACCTGTTGCGTTGCACAGATATATTCCAAAAAATTAAAATTACTTCAAATAAAAGTACATATTTAAATATCAGAAAGTCTGTACTTTCAGATTGTTAAAAAAGATTTTTTTTTTTTTTAAGTTCAATTATGTAAAGTTTTTGATTTTGTACATTAGAAAAATTTAACTTACTTTTAATTAAAGAATTTTAATAAATAATCTAAAATTTTCATTCTTACTTGCACAGAATATAAAAATATAAAATAAGTAAAAAGTATACAAAGAAAAAAATATAAATTCATTTTGAATTATTACTTTCTTCTGTATAAAATAGAAAAAAGTACTGGATTCATGAAAATTTTCAAATTCCAGTTTTCGGTGGAGTTACGCATTTTGGGACAACCAGAACACAATTTGATCATTTTTAAAGAATGTCTGCCTGACAAAAAATTTTGTGTAGCAGCTCTAGTTCAAGAGTTAATGCACAGAATTTCATATATATGTATACATAGTTACACATTAACAAAAAAAAATAAGTGTCCATCTACTTTTGGTGCAAATCACTCAACAGGTGGCGTTGTTATACTGTGATTTCCCCCATTTAAAGAATGATTATATCTCAACTTCTACTGTGTATAATTAAAAAGACTAAGTATGTCACAGGGCTATTAGGAAACATGTTTATTTAATTTCTGTGCATATCAGCCAATAGGTGATGCTGCTATGCTACAATTTTCCCGTAAATGGAGAAGTTATATCTCAAATTCATTTGTGCACAAAATTTGGTATGTGAGAGGGCCAGTTTTATAAAACATCATGCTAATTCAATTTTGGTGCATATTAATTGATAGGTGGGTATACTATGCAGCAATTTACTCTGTGAATAGGAAAGCTAAATATCAACATCTATAACATTTAACTGCACTTAGCTTGATATGCAAGATAAATTATATGATAACGAAAGCTGGCTTAATTTGGGTGTATATCGACCAACAGATGTCGCAGCTGTTCCTCACCTTCTGTGATTCTCCACAGGGCTATATCTCAAAATCTTTTGATTAAAATTGCACTAAACTCCATATCTAAAATCTTTATTGTGAAAAGCTATGTTTAAGTTTCTTCTGTGCTTGTTAAACAGCATGTAGCATTGTTATATAGAGTGATAGAGAAGAAAATTTTGTGATGGCCGTAACATACTAGTTTGAAGTAATTTTTAACTTTTGGTTTTCGATGGATTTACACATTTTTTAGAGGTCCAGAATCTGGTTTGATCAATTTAAAAAAAGTTGTGTGTGACAAAAATTTTGTTTAACTGTACCTCCGGAACTATTATGTAGAATTACATATAAATTTATGTGTAGTTGCACTATACATAAATCAGTGCCTATCAACTTTTGGTGTAAATGGCTCAACAGGTGGTGCTGCCATATACTGCGATTTCTGCAACTTAAAGGAAGGCTATATATGTACATACACCTTGGCATATATTAGTGCCTATCAACTTTTGGTACCAATCATTCAGCAGGTGCTGTTGTACAGTGCTTTCTGCAATTTTAGAGAAAGCTATATCTTAGGTTCTATTACATATAATTACACAAAACTTTATATTAGAAGTGCATTATGAGAAATTATGCTGATCCATTTGGGTGCATGCTGGCCGATAGGTGGCACTGCTATACAGTAATTTCTTCCCAAAATCGAAAGGATATATCTCAGATTCTGTTGTGTATAGTTGTACAAAACTTGGTGTGTGAGAGAGCCAGCCATTATGAAACACTATTATGATTTATTTTGGGTGTATATCGGCCAACAAGTGGCAATAATGCACTGCAATTTGCCCCCATGAATAGGCTAAGTCTCAACTTATATGAGATAAGTGCATGAAACTTGACATGTAAGACAACCATTATCAAAACAAATGTCGACCTTATTTAGGAGTATATCAGCCGTCAGGTTGAGCTGCTACTATGATTTTTCACAAGCCTATATCTCAGTATCTGTTGATTAAAATTGCACCAAACTCTACATGTAAAATATTTATTGTGTGAAGCTATGGTTAAACTTTTGTACTATTTAAACAGTAAGTATCATGTTTATATAGAATGATGTAGAAGAAAGTATTGTGATGGCCACAACACATTAGTTTTCCTATGAAAATAACACTTCAACTATGATTATATTAATTAAATTTTTTATACTAATATTGTAAAAAATGAGTTTTAGTTTTATAATTCTGAACAAAACTTATCTTTTTGTGACAGTGCTCTTCACCACAAATTGCAAGTATAGGAATGAGTATGTTAGGCATTAAAGTTTTTTTTTTTTTTTCATCGCAATTTTGTACAAATAAATAGAATATTAAATAAATATGTTTAAGTAAATTATATGTAAAATGTGTTTAAAAGATTAGTATATGAAATATGTTTATATTTTGTTGTTTTAAAATAAGAAAAAAGAAAAGAAATATACAACACGACAAAAAACAAAACTAATGCCGGATATCTGTATCCGGCTGGCAAAAGACTCCTGAGCCCTGATATCCGGTATCCGGCAAAATCCCATTTCATCCCTACAAATTACACAGGTCGGCAATGAATTTTTTTTTTTCTCTTACCCATAGGGTCGAGAAAGTATTGTTTTAGGGTCAAATTTTCGAACTTGAGTTTTTGTTATATTTTCATGTTCTGAGGTCCCCTAAATACGAAAAATCATGTTTTTAGCAAATGGTCTGTGTGACTGTCTGTCTGTGTGTGTGTTATCAGCATATCTCAAGAACAAATAGTAGCAGAAATTCCGAACTCGGTATGCTAAATGTGTATCATATAGGGATTCTACACTAAGGTTTTTGTTGAGATGAAGCGAATGGTTCGTGTACAGGGACACTCAAAAGTATTCAAATACATTATGTCTATGGGGGAAATTGCAGGTAAGTAGAGTTTAACATCTATAGACTGCACTAAACAAAATGAAACGAATATATATTTTTTGTAATAGAGATAGTCAACTGGGAAAATTTTTTTGTGTATGTAGGAGCCTCGCCTCCCCCACCCCGGGGGGGGGGGGAAGTCCCCCCCACGAGGGGAGTAAATTTTCATGATGGGTATCTTTCAAAAGAGCTTGACAATACCTTTAAAACGAATGGTTGAACCATCGATCTGCGATAATTTAAAATAAAGTTATCGATTTTTTTTCATTTTTAACAATTTTTATTTATTTATTTATTTATTTATTGTAATATTGAGAATGAATTCCACTTTTTTTTTAGATATTTAGTGTTATACTACTTCTCTAATATGGAAATCGTCCGCATTATCATGGAAGATAATTTTTTAAAATTATTTTAATAAATTATTTTTACTGAGTGAATTTGTATAGGAAAATATAGAAGAAAGTCGTGTGGTGGCCACAACACGCTAGTTATTTGTTGTTAGTGGATGTGTTTTAATAATATTTTACCATTTCCAGGAAAGTTGTTCGGGAATTGAAATAAATTCCTCATAGAGATATGGTCAATAATGTAGTATGTTTTAAGCTAAATATTCATCGCTTATTTTTTGTATATTTACATGTTTTGAGGCTTCCTGATTACCGTAGTCAAGTTTTTTAACGTTTGATCTTTGTCTGCGTCTCTTAGAGTAACTTAAAAACGAATAATTTTAGGAGATCCAAATGTTGTATTTTGAAGTTAATATAAGTTTGTTACTGGAAAAGTTTGATCAAGATTGATAAGTTTCAATGAACGTTGCATGTGAAAATTGTCTGTATAATTTTAAGTGAACTTTTAATTTTAATAACAGAATTAAATGCTATATAAATGTAGGTGCATTAATGAAACGAGGGGTTGAGCGGGGGGCGGTAGCCCCCCTCACACAGAACTAATTATCATATAAAACTCTTCCGAAGCCTTATTTGAATTGTTTAACATAGGTTTACATAACAGTACTCTATACCTTACCTCTTAATCTCCAACCTGTATTTATAGTATTAAATTTCAGGGTAAGAGAAAGTAGTGTGAGTGACACACAAGATTATTTCTTCAAGTAGATGTGTTTTTCTGGGGTATGTTTGGATTCTGATTAAGGAAAAACTATTAAAAATTTCCATCACATACAGTTTTGATAAAAAATGGGACTGTTTGGGCTTACATTTCCACTTTTTCAACTCCCATCTAAGTTATTTCCCAGAAAACCTGGGTGATGTGAGTGAAGAATAAAGAAATCTATTTCATCAAGACATTAAAGAAACATAGAGCAAGTATCAGGGAGTGTTAACATGTTAGCAGATTATTGTTGGATGCTGTACAGAGATAATCACACCCCCCCCCCTCTCCTTGTCTTAAGGCCTTCTAGCCGTGCATAAGAGAAAAGCTTTTAAGGCAGCTTTAATGCTAAAAAACACATGTAAAAGATAATGCGTAAATAATACTCTATTTTAATGTTTTCTTTACATAAATTGTTTCAAATTTGTTATAGCTTCTGGGGGAATTCTGATCTCATCCTTACTTTGTGAAAATTCCTTACGTGATAGGAAGAAAAGACAATCATTTCTGAATTCAACATATCAAAACATTAGAGATACCTAACGCAGTCAAGAAAAAATTTGAAAAGTACGACTTCACAGACCTATGTTATTAAACTCAACACAGAAATAACACTTCTTGCCCAGGGCCCAACTAAAAAATTTTTGTGTCCAGAGCACTTTAAAATTCCCTTGCCCCCTTAGAAGAGCAAGCGTTCTCCCTCCCCCCCCCCCCCAAAAAAAAAAAAAAAAAAAAAAAAAGACTGATTTGTAATATACCACAATTTTTAGCAAGCGAAAAAGCAGATGAAAAAAAAAGAAAATATTTGATCAAAAATTTAATTTGATTTTGTTTTAGGCCAGGTTCTAAAGACAAGTAAAATTACTCCCAGTCAGTTTAACGACAGTTTTTATTTTAAAATTTCATTAACCCGTTAGTAGTCGCTATAGACAGCGCCACCTATTACAGATTGCGCACTTTTTATTTAACTGTCACCAATAATTTTAAGAAGTGATGTGATCGACGTTTCTTCGATTTTATTCGCGTTTTATGTGTATCAAATGCCACTTCTAAAAATGTATGGTGGCTATTGAATAAAAAAATCTGGAAAAACTGAAAGATGGGCGGCAAATCGACCAACTAGCGACTACTAACAGGTTAATGTAAGTGAAACACAGTTGAGTTAAAAGAAGAAAAAGAAAAAAAAAGGAAGATTTAGACCCTATATTTTAGCCATTAGTAAAATTTTGTGCCCCTCAGAAATTTCGTGCCCAGGGCACTAGCCCCAGGTACCCGTGTGATAGTCAGGCCCTGTGCCATATACTTTCAATTTTCTCTATTTCCGTTTCCAAATTTATGGAGTTTAAAAGGCATGATATGCTTGATATATTTCAGTGAAATTTTCGTCACATTATGGTTTTCGCTTAATTTGTTATGAATCCACTCTTGTTTTTAAAGAAAAGCTTTCTGTGATGCATAACATGTTCTTTAGTCTTTACACTCCACAAATTTGGAAACTGAAATAGCGAAAGTAAAGACATAAGGTATGGAAAAGTGTAATTTCTGATTAAGTCTAATTATTTGCATACTACTGTAAGTAAAATAATTGTCTTAACTTGTTGTAAATGTTCGTCGCCATGAATGACCCTGTAAATAATGCATTATCCTCCCGCCCCCCACACCCACTTCAAAATATTACACTGTATGATATCATTATTTTTTATCGTGTCTCTAGAAAAAAAATATGCTCTTATTAAGCTACACAGTTTAGGTAATCGAATATGTAAATTGGATACAATAAGAATGGTTAACAATTGTTATTTTCAGTGAATAATGTTTCCTTCCACTGATTTATCATTTCGAAGACGATTATAGAAATTTATTTAAAAATCTAGATTATCAACATTCTTATTTTCTAATGCTTTTGTATTGTCAATTCTTCGAATATATCTTTTTTTCTCTCTTTGTTATCTGCTTGATTTTCAACATGGGTAAAATAAATATATATCTGGAAAAGGAACTGTATTGTGTGTGGTATAAAATACATACAAATCATATTTCAGAAAACAATAAATTCAAAACTACCGAATCAGATATGCCGAGAATATGCATATATTTTTTTGAAATTTTAAAGTCAAGGGGTTGCATGGGAAAGACTAAAAAAAAAAGCATATTTTTTCTCTCTCTCTCTTTTGAATATAATTTAAAAAAATTGAAAATTTGTAACATAAAACAGCAGTGTTTAATAAAATTTTCATTGAAAATATTGTAAAATTCAATCGGTGGGCACTAATTTTCAGAGACCCTACAGAAAAGCAATTTCTCAAAAACTGATGCACCGACAATTTTTAAATTTTGCAGCTTTCTTCAAAATAGAATTGATTATAGTGATAGAACGAAGGATTTTGCTTTTCTTCATTTATAACTAACTATACAAGAGTACGTGGGGTAAAATGTACCGAAAATTGTATTGTTTTTGCATACAGCTCTGCCAAAAATTCAAATTTCAATTAAAAAAAAAAATGTTTCAATTTATGTGACGCAATCGCGGAGTAATTTTAGACGGAAAAGTTGTAGTTATTACCATATGATTAGTGGTAAAATGATTAGTAGTAGTATCAAATGGGGTTTTCCGTTTTCATCTAAATAATTTACACCTCAAGTTACAAGCTATTGTTATTTTATGAACTACCTATCAAGAAAAAGTGTTAAATTAGCTCAAAATGTCAATTTTGACAAGATTTTTTTTTTTTTAACCGAAAAATGGAAAACGCCATTTGGTACCTATTAAACTTCCTTCTAATGCCATGCGTTTAAGTCAATTATGTTCATGCCAGTTGTAAAGAATACAACATAAGACTATAATTAAATCAAAATAATAAGCCACAAGAACTGTAGACAATCCGTGACAACATTTCAGAAATGAAAATAAATCAATTAAAAGTGTGATTTTTAATAAGGGAGAAGAGAAGCTGTGGAACCAATCAGAAACTAGTATGTTGTGGCCACCACAAGACTTTCTTCTATATTTTCCTATATACATATTCAATCAGTAACAATATTAAAAAAAATTACGATTTTTTTTTTCTGTTTTTTTTTTTTTTTTTTTTTTTTTTTAAATAATACATATTCAACCAGTAACAATATTAGAAAAAAAATTACGATTTTTTTTTTCTAAGTTTTTTTTTTTTTGTTGTTGTTGTTAAAAATAATACATATTCAACCAGTAACAATATTAGAAAAAAAATTACGATTTTTTTTTCTAAGCTTTTTTTTTTTTTTTTTTTTTTGTTAAAAATAATACATATTCAACCAGTAACAATATTAGAAAAAAAATCTTTTTTTTTTTTTTTTTTTTTTTGTTAAAAGTAAAAAAAAAAAAAAATCGATAACTTTGTTTTAAATTATCACAGATTTATAGTTCAACCATTCGTTTTAAAGGTATTGACGAGATCTTTCGAAAGGTACCCATCTTGAAAATCCCCCCCGGGGGGTACTTTCCCACCCCCCAGGGGGGAAGCGATGCCCCCACATGCACAGACATTTTTTCCTTGTTAACTATTACTATTATCAATAACTCATATTAATTTTACAATCACAAGTTAAAAATAACTCTCATTATGTACATTTATACGAAATTTTGTCCTATACTGCCATGTTAAAAATTTAGAAAAAATGCGATCACAGCGCCACCTGTTGAGCTATTGATCCCCAAATGTAATCAGCACCAGTTTATGTTGGGGACCAACTAAATACCAAGTTTGGTTGAATTTCGTTAAAAAAAATTTTTTTTTCTTTTTTTTTTTTTTTTTTTTTTGTTAAAAGTAAAAAAAAATCTCGATAACTTTGTTTTAAATTATCGCAGATTTATAGTTCAACCGTTCGTTTTAAAGGTATTGACGAGATCTTTCGAAAGATACCCATCTTGAAAATTTACCCCCCAGGGGGGGAACCGGTGCCCCCACATGCACGAAATTTTTTTCGTAGTTAACTACTACTATTATCAATAATTCATATTAATTTCACAATCACAAGTTTAAAATAACGCTCATTATTTACATTTATACGAAATTTTGTCCTATACTGCCATGTTAAAAGTTTACATAAAATGCGATCACAGCGCCATCTGCTGGACGATTGATCCCCAAATCTAATCAGCACCATGCCCCGTTAGGTTCCAAGTATATACCAAGTTTGGTTGAATTTCATTCATTGGTTCGTGAGATACGGTGAAAAATACGAAAATTTGTCCTATACTGCCATGTTAAAAATTTACATAAAATGCGATCACAGCGCCCCCTGCTGGGCTATTGATCCCCAAATCTAATCAGCACAATGCCCCGCCAGGGTCCAACTATATACCAAGTTTGGTTGAATTTCATTCATTGGTTCGTGAGATACGGTGAAAACACGAAACCACAGACAGACAGACATTTTTCAAAAACTATCATATCAATTCGTGTTCAGGACATCCCAAAACGTGTAGATCCGTCAAAAAACGGAGGTCGAAAATTTTCGCGAATCCAATACTTTCTCTATATTACATATAGAAGAAAGTAAAAAGGCATAAACTACAAAAATAATTATAAAAATCGAAATCCAATAATGTGAGAAAGGTTCAAAAATGGTATTACATCCCCAGACAGTTGTGACTCATAGGGGAAGAAAAACATTAATATTCAAATAGTTTTCAAAAAAATTTATTAAATTTTCATACACATGTATTGAAATATAATTCTAAGACAGTAATTTACGAAAAAGGTTTGTAACGTACACTATACCCTTAGATATTTTTTTCGCAATCGAATTTTGATTTTTTGGTGACCTATCAACTAGAATAATAAATAGAATTTTCGCTGTGTAATGTAAACTCTATACCCTAATTCCTCCAACCCTTCTAACCTTTATTTATTTATTTTATTTTTTACTTTTCGAACATACATATATAAGGAAAGTATTGTAATCATGTCAAAAATCCGACTTTGAGATTTTGGTTTTTATACGTTTTGAGGTTCCCTGAGTTTATTTATGCCGTTTTTTACAATGATGTATGTATGTGTGTGAACATGATAGCTCCTAAACGCTTTGTTCAAATGAACTGAAAGTTGGTACGTATGTTGTAGGTCACCATAGCACGAACTTTATTGATTTTGATGAAGACTTAGTTTTTTTACAGGGACACCAAGAGAAATTCTTTATCATTACTTGCCTATGGGCCCAAATATTTTAAAGTGCGATAGCATCTGAACGCCTTATTCGATTAAGCTGAAAACGTATACACGTGTTATAAATCGCCGTCACACAAACTGTATAAATTTTGGTGAATCGCTCTTATAGTTCTTTTACAGGGATACAAAGAAAAGTTCTTTATCAGTGTATCTGTGGACCCAAATTTTTTAAAGTGCGATAGCGTTTAAATGCCTTATTTATTGAGCAAAACATTTATACACATATTAAAGGTCATAGTCACATAAACTGCATATATTTTGGTGAATCTAGCATGTATAGTGTTTTTACAGGGGCGCAAAGAAAAATTCTTTATCATTATGACTTATAGGTCCAAAATTTTTGAATTGCGATAGCGTCTAAACGCCTCATTCGAATGAGCAGGGGTCGATCAAGGCAAAAATTGGGACCCTTTTGCTGCCCCTTCACAAAATTCAAATCTCTAAAATGGGCCCCTTCACAAAATTCATATCTTTAAAATGGGTCCCTTCACAAAATTCAAAATCAGAAAATGGGTCCCTTCACAAAATTCAGATTTATAAAGATAGTACTTTTGTAAAAATTTTCCATGTTTACAGTATTATTTTTAATGTGTGTCAATACGTGTTTTATAAAATTCTATTAACTTGATATTAAACATTAGATAGAGTACTGCTAAAATGAAAAGTTTCTAACGGCAATTCTTTTTTCCACAAAAATAATTTGTTTTCACAAAAATGGGCCCCAACAATTAAAACCTGGCTCAACCCCTGATGAACTGAAAATTTACATAGGTACCATCAAACAAACTGTATAGATTTTGGTGAAAATTATGAAAATTAACGATATTCGTCTGATTGCACAGGTCTGCGAAATTGTACTTTTTTTTTTCCCTTGCTCTATGTTTGGATGTCTCTAATGTGTTTTAATGCGCTGAATTCAGAAATGCTTGTTCTCTTTTCCTATCGCGTAAGGGTTTTTCACAAAGTAAGGATGAAATTCGGAAGAATAAGGAATTCGAAGCTATTTTCGTATAAAATACATTAAAATAGGTTATTATTTTCGCATTATCTTTTAAAAGTGTTTCTTTACATCGAAGCTTCTTTTTGAGCGTTTTCTCTCGTGCACGACCTGAGGATTTTGAGGGGGGGGGGTGTCTATGCAGCATCTAACAATAATATGCTAACATGTTAACAGCCCATCGGTTCTGATACCTCTTCTACATTTCTTTGATGTCTTGGTGAAATAGCTCTCTTTATTCTTTGCTCACATCACCCAAATTTTCCAGAAAATAACTTGGATGGGAATTGAAAAAGTGGAGTTTTAAGCTCATAAAATCCCATCTTTTGTCAAAACTGTACGTAATGGGAATATTTAAATAGTTTTTTCTTGATCAGCATCCAAAAATACACCAGAAAAGAATATCACCTTGAAGAAAAAAATTTCATTGCGGATCTGTGTTATTGGTTAGTTTCTTTATATATATTTACGCACTCTTGCTAAGAAGTCGCCAAAATTATGTAAGGTGTGCATAATTTTGGCAATTGTCTTTCGCATTCTAACTCTACAAGGAATATTTAATCTAAGTAATATTTTAAAAATAATTTTCAACAGCTTTTTCTCCTTTTTCAGTATTAAGACTGAATTTTCCTTGAAATTAAAAAAAATGTATTACCTCATTTTCAAAGTAAATTAGCAAATTTCCTTTTCCGCTTTCGGAGATTATTATCTGTAAATAGGGAAATTAATCCAGAGTAGTTGTTTTACATAAGCAAATAACTAAATACACGGAAAAACTGAGAATAAATATACCGCATCATCCTTTAAAGGGTTAACACACGTAATCCTTCCTTATGTTACTCGTGTTAGCATACAATGTTTACTGAAGTATGAATGATACTTTTTTTTTTTTTTGTTCGAAATTTATAACTCGTGCATTTATTTTGCATGCGTTAATTTTCAAAATTAGTTTGACTTATCTCATTACAAGATTGGTGAAGATGTGATTAAGACCAATTCACTAAGCAGCAACGGTTCTAATGCCTAGGTAATGTCTCTCCGTGAAGAAGGGGGGGGGGGAATTTTCGAACAGCGAGACCGACCAATGTTATCTAGATTCGAACCCAGCACTTTTCGTCTTCCAGCTTTGAGAGCAGAGCCTCTCGCCCACTAGTGGCACCAAGATTAATGGAAACAATTTAACTTGTTGGATTGAAACATGTTGCCCTTGTGCATTTAATTTCTGAAAATCCTCTTATAGTAAACGAGACATTTAATATCTCAGTCAAAATAATGTTTAGAATAAAATATATTAAATTTCTCGTTTTAAGGTTGATTTTTTTTTTTTTATTATTATTATTATTAATTTTAAAATATTTGTCTGTGGATAAATGTCCAGCAAATACTAAAAAAATATTAAATTATTTTCATATATTTTAATACCTAAAAATTCCATAATTTGAGCTGTTGTATTCGGTCAAAAGTTTCGATATCGAATTTTCACCTGATTTACCTACGTTTTGACGTGGAAAGGAGTGTTTTCTTGTCATTCGTTGTGTCTGGATTGTATGAAATGCCTGATATTTTTTTAGGTCCATCTGAAGGGGGTGTGCTTATGTAATAAGGATAAAAGCGAGAATGAGCAATTTTTTAAAATAACAAACATCAAGTTTCTAGTTCAAGTAGTTTTCAAATAGTAGAACGAACTCCTTCATTTTACGCTTTTTACTTTCATTTCAACCACCTTTAAGAATGAAGCAATGTTTTAATAGTGTTGTAAATATTAACGTGAATGCAGAATTTTCATGCCAATAATCAAGTTTCTAGCTCAAGCGATTTTCAAATTGCACAGTGTACGCCTATTTCTTTCCGTTTCCCCTTGGAGGAATGAACAACTTTTTAATAGCGTAGTAAATCCTTCCAGGTGTTAAGGAACATGTGTGTAAATGCAAATTTTCTTTCGAATCCGTCAAAGGGTGGGAATTTGTACAGTGGACAAACAAACTTAATTTCCCATTTATACATTTCATGAAATAATAATAACACAAGCCTGCAAAATCGTACTTTTTTGTTGTTGTTGTTGTTGTTGTTGTTTGCGTTGGGTGTTTCTAATGTTTTTTGATGCTCTGAATTTAGAAATGATTGTCTTTTTTTCGTATCACGTAAGGCAGGTTGCTACGACACCTGAAAAACTCAGGGAATTTGAAAACCTATTGAAAAACAGGGAAAACTCAGGGAATTTTCAAAATTTATTGCAAAAACAGGGAAAATTCAGGGAATTTTGAAATTTTTTTCATAATCAAATATTTTTAAAAATTTTAGTGCTTTATAATGAATCAATTATTATTTTTATTATTTTTTTTTTTTTCAACTATAGTAAGTTAATAAAATTAATATACCTTAAATTAACTTGTAAACATGTTCAATTAATTTGTAAACATGTTAGATTCTAATGCTGAATAATTACGTGTCATCTATTTTACTTCTAAAAGGGACAGGGAAAACTCAGGGAATTTTTTCTCTTGATTTGTGTAGCAACACTGAGGATTTTTCACAAAGTAAGGATGAAGATTGGAAGAATCCATCTAGAGACTATAATAAATTTAAATCAATTTATGGATAAAATGCATAAAAATCGGCTATTATTTACACATTTTATTTTAAATGTGTTTCTTTACATCGAAGTTCCTTTTAAAGCATTTTACCTTGTGCACAGCTTGAAGGATTTGTTAGTGCTGACTCTAGAATAAAAGGGTAACCTATTTTCAAAAAGTACATAATTTGCAGTCTTCCATGTTGTGATTTTTGTACGTGACAAAATTAAATTGCTAATTTTACATGTATATATGATATGTAGGCTATATGCATTTGTTCTTCCAGTAATGCTGTAAAACTATTGCTAGAAAGTTACATGTCAGGAAGAAAAGTATTTAAAGGCCTCTGAACATTTAAAATGTTAGTAAAGGCCACTTGGTACTTACTACTAAAATGTTTTTAAAGGGGCCGCCAGGTGCTAAAATGTGTTAAAAGAGCCACCGGGTGGAGCACCCTGCCAAATTAGCCTAGATGGATAACAAGAGACTTGGCGTTGGAATATTAAAACCCGAATAAACTACTACGTCAGAAACGCCAAAGAAAAATATTTGAGATGCATACAGCTGTTTCGGTAGCCTTACAGAGGTGGGCAGTATATTATATACTTGTATATAATATAGTATATTCAATATACATTTGTATATTGTATATTGTATATTTTGCAACATTTTAAAAAGTACAGTGGAACCTGTCTAAAGTGACCACCTTGGGACCGGCTAAAATGGTCACTATATGCAGGTGGTCACTTTATAAAGTCTCTTTAAAATTGGAAAATGGTCACTTTAGTCAGGAAAATGGTCACTTTAGTCAGGTGATCACTTTACCAAGGTGGTCACTTTTACAGGTTCCACTGTATTTGTATATTGTATCTAATATACATTTTAGGCAGTATATTGTATATTTTACAGGGCTTAATATACAATATACTTTATCTCAAAATTCCCAACTTCTTAAAAAATAAAATCTTTCATCTCAGATTTAGAACACTGTTTTTGCTATGGGAACTCAGCTCAAATGCCCCTAGAGACTGACAATTATTTTTTCATTTTTGACTGACTACCAAACCAACACCCCCTGTTGACTGACCTCAATAAGAATTAAGTGATAACATACTATTACAAATGGGTATTTTATGATAGCGGACACTTTGAGTATTTAAAAGGAAGTACAAAATACAAAATGTGTTTTTTTCCTTCACTTCCTGGCTCCATAGGGGTATAATTAAACCTGGTGTTCAAGAAATGACAGTAAAGGGAGGGATAAACCCAAACAAATCAGTTCTCTTTCCATGGATGTCCTCAATGTCGACTTGCATCTGTAAAACGGAAGTGATCATTACACCTTTTTACTTTCCGAACACTATAGTGAGAAAAGTATTGTAATCATGTCAAAAACCCGAATTTGAGATTTTGATGTTTCTACACGTTTCGAGGTCCCCTGAGTCCGTTTTCACTATTTTTGCGATGATGTATGTGTGTATGTCTGTGAGCGAACACGCTAGCGTCTAAACGCTTTGTTCGAATAAGCTGAAAGTTGTTACGTACTATATTGTAAGTCACCATAGTACGAACCCTATAGATTTTGGTGAATCTAGCACTTATAGTTTTTTTACAGGGACACAAAGAAAAATTCTTTATCATTATGCCCTATGGGACCGAATTTTTAAAAGTGCGATAGCATCTAAACGCCATATTCAATTGAGCTGAAAATTTATATGAATATTATAAATCGCTGTTGCACTAACTATAAGCATTTTGGTGAATCTAGCATTTATAGGTTTTTACAGGGACACAACGAAAAATTCTTTATTATTATGATCTATGACCTCAAAGTTCAGTAGCGTTAAATAAAACATCGTGTAATATATGGACAAAAATATTCAAACACTCTATTATGGTTTTCTCTCTTTTGTTTGTTTAAGAACTCCTCTTTCTTTACTTTATCTACAAAACTGTTAATTACTCAATGTTCGGAAAGTCGAGTGGAGTCACTCCAGATTTTTTTTTTATCTTAAATCTTTTCATTTGATTATAGAATTAATTGGGTATCAGAGAAAGACGTCTTTAAAATAATTTAGTTTAGAGTTGGGGATGGAAATGCCTAGTGAAAAATTTGCTTTTAACTGTTTTTCTATCGAAAATATCTGTTTTCATTTTGTGGACGTTTTATTTTACTTATATAGATCTCAGTCATATAGAAAGGTATAAATTTTATTTTCTTACATCTTACACATGGATAAAAGGGTGATAATATTTTTTTTAAAAAGAAAGAAACTGGGCGGAAAATTTCTTACGATAACTTTAAAAGGTGAAATGGGGAGTATAATAGAAGATAATAAAATTGATAATAATAATTGTATAATGTATGATAATAATAATAATTATAATAAAATAGTAGTATAATAGAAACAATAATAAAATCGAAACGTAAAAAATGTATCGAAACGTAAATCGATACGTAAAAAATAAACGTAAAAATGCAAGTTTATGTGAAATAGGGAAATATTTCATTTAAACTTGTGATTAAATAATAATAAATTCATAGTTTTTCTGCCATGTTATAAAAAATCTTTAAATCCGCATACCTTAAGAAGCTTTTAAATTAAAATGTTGATTATTAAAAAATGTTAATGCCAATATGATAAATGATATTTTAAAACTAGTCAGACATGTTTATGAAGAAAATAATCTTCATAATATATATTTATGTGAAATTCTTTCATGTTAAGAAAATCTTAAATTTGAAATAACTTACGAATTTTTTAAAATAAAATGTGCCATAGTCATTGTTCATGCCAGTATCATAAATTATATTTTAAAACTGATCTGAGATCTTTATGATGCATATGATCATCATAATACATGTTTATGCCAAATTTTGCATTATTCTACCATGTAGAAGAAACCTTAAATTTTGGATAACTAATGAAGTTTTTAAATTAGAATGTTGCAAATCAACAGGGTTCTTTCCAGTACTAAAGTGATATTTTGAAACCTGTCCGACTTCCTTAAGATAATTTGTTTTTGAGATATTGTCTATACAAACTATGACATTAACAAACTGACTAATGTACAGACGGATACCACATACATTTTGTGATTTTCGGATTACTCACACCTCATCATTACAAATCTACTATTATGATGAGTAACGAAAAATATAAAATGAACAAGATAATGTAATTGAACGAAGTAAATTAATTTTTTCTTTAATTGTTTGTGTTATCTAATTAGAGAGAATGATAGCATTATATAACACTGTATTCTATCTATTACATTTTTAAAGGAGTAATTCATTATTATGATAATAGCTTACTTCCAAGAAAATTTTTATATGTTTATTTTCTAATTATTTATGAATTCCTAATTGCCTACATATTTTTGCTTAAGTGCATAAAATACTGATTTTGATTTCTAAGTAAAATATTAGCTCATTTATTCTTAGTAAGAAATTAAATAAACGAAAAGATACATTTTTACATAATTACAAATACTACAACCACATATAAAAATTAATTTTTAAAAGTATATTCTGAAAGTATATCAAATATACTTTTTGAATCAAGAGTATATTGTATATTGTATATTTTCGAAATTCGAAAAAGTATTTGTATATTGTATATTTTTGGACAAAATAGACGAGTATTTGTATATTGTATATAATATACTTTTTTGAAGTATATTGCCCACCTCTGTAGCCATAAGAGCGGACAATACCTAATCTCGCCGGCAGCCTTCGCCCATGTTATTCTATGGGAAAATTTGTTGCTACAATTACACATTACCTAATGAATATTTTTCAATTCTGTTTTCACATTTAGAAAATTCATAAGCGTTACATTAGTACTTGTTTTCCAAAAATTGATTTTTTAAAATTTTAGTATTTCATTTTGCGATTAGAAAATGAGAAAAATGCATTTTGTGAAAAATCGCATTTTTGAACTCAAAATTAAAATGTAAAAGTTTAAAAAAATGAATTTTTCAAAAATGAGTACTCATTTAACGGTTATGAATTTTCTGACTGCGAAAAAAGAATTTAAAAATATTCATTAGGTAATGTGTAATTATCGCAACAAATTTTCCCATTGAATAACATGGGCGAAGGCTGCCGACGAGATTAGGTATTGTCCCCTCTTAAGCGTACCGTCTTCAGTGCAAAAAGAATTCTGAATCTGGAGAAGTGCTCGTATATATAGGAGAGGGACCGAATTTAGTTCAACCAATAGGGTTACGGGAAAGGTGGGGCCACACTCCCCACCTTTCTCCCCTTCTTTGGCGTTTCTGACGTAGTAGTTTATTCGGGTTTTAATAGCCTAGAATGAGCACTACTTGTGGAGGGGGGGGGATTCTCTATGCAGCATCCAACAATAATCTGCTAACATTCTAACACCCCATCGTCCCTGACACATTCTTTACATTTCTTTGGTGTTTTGATGAAATAATTCTCCTTGTTCTTCACACACATCCCCCAGATTTTCCGGGAAATAACTTAGATGGATGTTGTAAAAGTAGATCTTTAAGTTCATACAATCCCCCTCCCTTTTTTTTCAATATATGTAATTGATGGAAATTTTGTTTTTCCTTAATAATCATCAGAAAATACATCAGAAAAACATATCACATTGAAGAAAAAAATTTCATCGTTGACCTGTGTAATGTATTTAAAATTTTATTAGAATATTCTCTTTATTGTTGAAGTTGTAAAAGGAAATTTAAGCTCCGATAATGTAGGCCACTTTGTATTTTTGGTCAAATAAATTCTTCGCAACTCTGTAACTCTGTTCCGTAGTAATATTTGTTTTGTTTCATAACAACGTCCAAGGAAAGGAAGTTGAAAAGTGCTTATGACTTCTGTTTATTTGTCTGTCCGTTTCCCCGCGCAAACTTCCGCAAATATTTGTGGAATTTCTTGAAACTGATATGTTATGTGGGTCGTTCATTGTAAAAGTGAATTATCTCCTTCTTGTACAGGGTGTCCAAAAAGTTCTCATACAGTATTTTGAATATGGTCTTATTAAAAACTATTAATTCTAGACTATCAAAAGTTTTTTAACATTGTTTTACAATGTGTCTTTAAAGATTATATGTAATGGAATCAATTGTAATATTTTTCATTTTGTTTCAAAAACCATGAAAGGATATAGAAAGGTAATCGTGAAAAAATATTTAGAAGGACAGAAAGCAGGCAAAATCTTCAGAGACCTGAAAAACTTAGGTGTCAAACGTGATTTTGTTTATAGGACGATACGAAGGTATAATGAAACTTCATCTGTGCAGGACAGGTATAGATCCGGCAGACCTCGTACTGTACGGACTGAAAAAGTCATCAAAGCAGTAAGAGAGCGCATCCGGAGAAATGGACAGACCTCTCTTAGAAAGTTATCACGAGGTTGCAAGATTTCAAAATCATCTGTCCACAATCTTCTAAAAATGATCTAAGATATAAAGCTTACAAAAAAACAAGAACACATGGAATTTCAAAGGCCTCAAAAGCAAAGAGGTATGAAAGAGTTAACACCTTGCTCTCTTGGCACGCAGGTGATGAATTCATCTTCTCCGATGAGAAACTTTTCATTCTACAACAGTCCCCAGAATGATCGAGTATGATCGGCATTCGGCATCCATTCAAGATATCCCTGACAATCAAGCTACTGTGCCAAGATTTCAAAATGCTTCATCATTAATGGAATGGGGGGCTTTTTCGAAAAGGGGGAAACTTCCTTTGGTTTTTATTGAAAAGGGAGTAAAGATTAATGCAGAAATGTATCAGAAGGAAGTTTTGGAGAAAGTTTTATTACCAAATCTTCAAAACATGTATGGAGTGATTATTATTGCTTCCAGCAAGACGGTGCGCCATCCCACACAGCTAATAAGGTGCAACAATGGTGCCGAGAAAATTTGACCGACTTTTTGCCAAAAGAAGAATGGCCTCCCAGCTCCCCCGACCTAATCCCCTTAGATTATTTTGCATGGGGTTTTTGTTGTCGAAGCTTAAAGATGTGAAATGCAGCAAATTAACACAATTCAAATACGTTATACTTAAAGTATATGGGATGAAATCCCAATGCATGTGATAGCTTCGAGAAAAGACTAAAGCTGGTAAAAAAACAAAAAGGTGGATAGTATCCCTAAATATTTGTTATGATGGTTTTCTGAATGTTTGTTTTGTAATTTAAATAAAAGCCTTTTATTTTCTTTAACTTTTGCGTATTTTAAGTTTTAAATTATATGAGAACTTATTGGACACCCTGTAAATGAATTTTGAAATAACGAGATTTTTGTAAATTTATGTGTTGGAAAAAAGGGCAACTACCAACTGCACTCGCTTATCCCCCCCCCCCCCAAAAAAAAAAAAAAAAAAAAAAAAAAAACTTTAATAGAGTATACCAACTGCCCTCAGACATGCAAACGCCTCCTTCTACCTGAAACCCCCGTTATGAATTTAGATCCTTCCACTGAAAGTAATGCAACAGAAAACGAAAGATGTAATGGAAAAACATGTAAAACTTGTGTTGTATCACGCACGTATGTACGCTTCGCGCGCATGAGAGAAGAAAAAAAAAACACTGGACACCCCTACTACGCTGTGCATGAATCTGAGAACGTATGTAACTCGTTTTCGCAGCAATCTGTATCACGCACATGAAAAAAAAAAAAAAAAAAATCACTGGACACCCCTACCACGCTGTGCATGAATCTGAGGAAGCATGTAACTCGTTTTCGCAGCAATCAGTATCACGCACATGAATCCTCCCTCAAAAAAAAAAATCGATGAATACCCCTACCTCGATGTGTATGATCGCAAAAGTGCACGAAATTACGATACTTGCGTATTAAATTAATATAAACATTATAAAAATAGAAAAATTATAAACAATAATTAAATTATAAATTCCCTGTATCATTTATATTTATCTTAATGTAAATTTCGCGATCTTTGGCGATTATTCGCTGGGATGTGGATAATAGATAAGTTGGTAAGTACCTTCTTATTAATTCCTTAATGTAAGATCCACTTTCTTGATAACAAAACACTTCCAGCTAGAGCAGTTGGTATAATTCTACCAACAAACTTTGAGGTTCTTCCTATTCAGAGCGAAGGGGTGGTAAGATAGAAACTCGCAAGAGAGTAAGCATAGACCTTATATAAGGTCTATGAGAGTAAGTAAACGGGGGGTTAAGATGAGCGAGGGCATTTGGTATATTCTGAGTGCAGTTGGATAACACACGGAAAAAAGTCAAGATTCAGTAAGTGTTTAGTCAATTTTTAGAGTTTTAATACAAATCAGCGTTATAAGAATTTATTAATTATAAGAAAAATAATTTGAAGTAACTTAGAAATTTTAGCTTTATAATGAATATTTAGAAGTTTTAGTTGTCTGAAAAAAAAAAAAAAAAACAATTAATGCACTTATTGGATTTTAATGCAATTATTGGAGTTTCTTCGCTTTTATAATGAAAGATGTAACTAAATATGATACAATTAAGCAAAAATATACATATTTAAAAAATATGGAGTTACAGCACTTTTACAATAAACCGTCCATATGCTATTCAAGTTCACTATGGGATATTCATATTGAAAATGGAGTAAATACTACCACTGGTTTTTGTACACGGACACCTGAAAGAATTCCAAGCATTGCGTTCTATGAGATGCATTTCTATTAACCATATTTTAATGCCCTTAATTTTCAAAAATGACATTTATTATTCATATGTAACAAGCAAATATCGTTACCATTAAGATTTACAGGTTCACATAAAATATTCAGTTACATTAATGGCTATAATTGGGTGAATTGCACTTTCGTTTCAATTAATCGTTTTCAACACTGTCTAACAATGTTTAAAAATGATTATGATATGAATGCGTCTTTCTGTCCGTCTGTCTGTTTGTTTACCTCTCTGCGCTCTAACTTTCATAAATATTTCCGGAATTTCTTGAAAGTGATATGATATTCAAGTTCACTATGGAATGTTCCCCGGTGAAAATGAGAATATCATCATTAGTTTGTGTACAGGGGGCAGCCGAAAAAAATTCCAAAGCTCAGCGTTCTATGAGATTTCTATAAATCACATTTTAATACTTTTACAAAAATCATAGTAAATTTACATTTATTTTTTACTCACATGCGCAAAAGAAAAAAAAAAATGTTTTCTATAGAATATATTAATGGCACTGCTCAGAAAAGAAAAAAAAAAAATGTTTCGAGATCTGATATCATTCTTGCTGATTCTTCTGTAAAATGACCTCCTAAATCCGAATATGAATCCCATTTTGCCCTGTCACCCACCGTTTTCTAGATACACCACCCCCTCCCTCAATTTCTTTCCCTGTTCGATAATTTTATGACCATGAATTTGATTTGAAGAACGAAAAATAATTAATTTAACACCTAAAAACAAAAACATATAAAGTTTAAGAAATAACATTAATAACCGATTAAAAAATATAAGATATGTGATGCATAATTTCAGTGGCAAATCCCCCCCCCCCTTACCAAAAAAAAAAAAAAATCCCTTGTCGCAGATGTCTATGTTTTAGAATTTTCCAACTCCGTATCCCCTCAGAAGATATTTAACGGTTAAAATAATCCTCCTCCCTCCTAAAAATCAAATTTATAGCCATAAAATCACCGAAAAATGATAAAAATAGGGGACCATTCCTAAAAAACGGTGGGTGATAGGGCAAAATGGGCGTCATATTAAGACTCAGGAGATCATTTTACATAACAATATGCTGAAATGGTGTCAGAGGCAATTTTTATGCCGAGCAGTGTGATTAGTATTAAGATGTACAAGGCCACTCAAAAATATTTAGTTACATTAAAAGTTACAATTGGAAGTCGCTAAAATTTTATTTTTGTTTCTGTTAAACATTTTAATTCTTTCCAATAATGTTTGTGAGTAATTATGAATTAACTTAATTTATCTGTCTGCACAGTAGAGCGCCAATTACCCGGATTGGTCGGGACCGAGGCCGATCCGTTAGCGAAAAATCCGGATAATTGGACAACCTATAAAACGGCCAAGTTAGTATTTTTTAGGTAACTCCCCTTCACACTTTTTCCAGGCTTAGGACTGGCAATTGTAGTAGTGCCTATTTATCGTATTACAAATGGCGTGTTATGAGTTAATTTTTTAACTTTTTAAAATTTTATTTTCTATAAAAACGGTGCAAATTTTTACATAAAAACTCACATAGAAATTATATAATAGTATTGCATAGTATTATAGTATAGTATTACATACTTAAAAAACGATTTATTGTGATGGTAAAAAGTAAGATCAGAGAAGAAGCCAGTCACAAGAAAATGAATTAGGAAATGCATTCCTACCCTCTCTAATTCTTGGAAAAAGAAGTCTTAAGGTCGGTTTCCACTGGGGTTGAAACTTCGAGGTTCAAAAAACCATTAATCACGCTCCCGACACAAATAGCCAAATGTCTTGTCATCAGTTGTAACCTTTTTTTTATCAGATTGCGCAGTTACTTCAAAGGAAAGCATGCAAAATTGACAAAGATATCTGCCTCTGGCCCCTCAATTATCTCAGATGGGGGTTAGGGCCAGGGACTTCTCCCCGTCGAACCACCTCCAACCGCTTGACCACATCAAAGGATTCTGAATAGCGTCGCTCGTAACAACCTCCAACCAACCGCAGTGGAAACTGCACTTTAATCCTTTCATTCAGCCCTTTCCACTCTCCCCCCTCAATAAAACTGGACGGAAGAAAGCGAGTGGAGGGGGCGGGGGACAAAAGGAGAGATTTCGATAGTCTTCAGAGACATTTTCATCCACGAAAACTGATTTCCGTAGGATTTTTTTTTTTTAAGGGAGAGGAGGAGAAGACCTGGAAAAAGAAAAAATGTTCCTTGATTGATCCGGTTAATTGGACATTCCGGTTAATCAGCGTCCGGATAATCGCCGCTCTACTGTATTTCAGTTCTGTCTGTCCGTTGTGTGATTACGTAGGCAATGTACAGTGATAGTGAATGTTAAACGATGCAACGTGTGAGTACAGTTGGAAAGTGTAGCTATGCAAACCGCATGATTTTTCGTTCTAGTTTTCTCTTTCATAATGGTTTTTAATAAAGTTAAAAAGTATTTATGGCTTCGGTTTGTCTGTCCGTGTCCGAGCTCTAACACCCGTAAATATTTATGGAATTCCTCTAAAGTATGAAACTATTATAGTATATTAGTATTCGAATTCACTGAGAGAGATGTTTCCTATATTGAAATAGGTGTAGATACTACCAGTGGTTTGTGTTACAGGTACACCTAAAAGAAATTCAAAACATTTTGTTCTATGAGATGTATTTCGATAAACCACATTTTATTACCTTTATTTTGCACAAATCATAATGAAATTAATATTAATTATTCATATGCGCACAGGCACGCGCAAGAAAAAAGTTTTCTATAGATTACAGTATGATTAATATTAAGGTTTACAGGGCCAAACAAAAATATTCAGATATATAAAGGGCTACAAACGGAAAATGCTGGAATTGTATTTTCGACTTTAATAAGCGTTTTTAACATGTTTTCAATAATGTTTTAGAGTGATTTTGAATTTAATTAAGCTACCCTTCTCTCTTTCTGTCCTTCTGTCTAGCCGTTATGTCATCGCATAGGCAAAATACATTATAAGTTAAACAAGACAAAGTGTACGTGCAGTTGGAAAGCATTAATAATATATGTGAACCGCATAATTTTACGTTCTTGTTTTTTTTTTTTTTTTTTTCTCCTAATATCGAAAGATACCTTGCATAAGCAATTATCTCAGAAAAAATATTTGATATTAGTTTTGATAAAGTTTTCAGTTTATAAAATTTCCTTTAAAATGTTATCTGCTAAAAGATGAATAAAACTAAATAAATAAATAGATAAAATAAAATAAAAACCTTTAACACCGAAAAGACTGACATTTTTATGTATTTTTTATAATTAACATGCTGTGTCTTTCTCAACTTCAAAGATTTCTAAAATGCTTTGTAATCTTGTATTTATTTATAAATATAATTTTTACCTATCCACTGTTTATTGTACATACATATATGGTACGTTTATGACATGGGAATATATACCTACAGCAATCAAAGGTATATGTATCAGCTATCGATTTATTAATTTGGAAATGGGGCGACAGCCTTTTTCGAGGCTCCATCAACAAATTTAAATCGTATTCTTTTTAATGTGTATTATTATTATTATTATTTTCATTTATTATGAAAAAAAAAATTGCCCTAAAAACTACGCGCATTTTTTATGTATAAGGGTTCCTAAAAAAATTTACGGTGTATCATTGTGTTAAATATATCTGTACAGAATAGATAATACTTTAAAATACAATATATATATGATTGACTTAGTTTATATAAAACTGATTTATAAACATCAATAATTATTTTAAATCGTAATATATATATGATTGGTTTAGTTTATATAAAACTGATTTATAAACATCAATAATTATTTAAAATCGTAATATATATATGATTGATTTAGTTTATATAAATTTGTTTTATAAATATCAAGAAATAATAATTTATTGTTCACCTATTAATATAGAAATCTTCATTTTAACTTTTTTTCTGTTTTATCATGTAATCTTGCAAAGGATTTGAGGAAAGTTGGGCGCCCAACAAACTAGTTTAACCCGCTCCACCCGTCTTAAGCCGTAGTGGCCTTTGCTCCTTCTTTTTGTTATTTTAGTTTCATTTATTTGAATTTCACCCTTTGTTTCAAATAGTTTTCAGGGTTCAGTAGGTTTCATATTTTACTTAGAGATCCACACTTAGAGTCCATAATTTACTTATTGAAATAAAATATTTAAATTAATATTTTCGAAAAATTGCTCACTAAGCTAAAAGGCGACCTGTTCAAAGAGTAATATTCAAAAAACAGAATTTGAAAAACTTCATTTTTGAGGGAGATATTTTTATAAAACGAAGCAAAGAAAATCCCATTGGATAACATGGGAAGGGAGAAAGGGAGCTATCTGACTGATGTACAGCCTTAAGTTAAATATATGAATTCTTTTCTTATATCAAATATGTATAGATAGATAGATATCATAACAGAAATAAAACAGGTAAATAATAGTCGATATCTGACATCGTAAAAAAATATAATAATAATAATAATAATAGCCCTGCGAGTAGCCAAGAGATTCTGCTCACACAGGTGGTGGACAGGAGGTACTGAGTTTGATACCAGGTCACTCTCCTCGGCTTTACATTTTGGAGTTTTCTGTGGTTTTCTTCAAAACTCAAGTAAGTACGGGTTATGAACCCTTTGAAAGAAACCCCCCACGGAGGGCATCCCACCCAGACCTCCAAGTCCTTCGATTTGATGATCAATCTTAATCCCAAAACCAATAATTATCAAAAGAAAAAAATATTAAAAATCTGTCAAAAATAATTGATGGGGGAAAATGTAGCAAGCACGTATAGAGCTTTCCAGTAAATGATCATTCGGATGAACAGTTTCGGATAATTGATGGTTTTTGACGTGCTTAAAACTATGTTTCGATATGGGCATAAGACCCAATGAAAACACCTAACTTAAAATGTTTTTCTATCCAAATTCAATTTATTGCAATAGTTTTTCTAAGTCATAGTAATTATTGCATTAAACCTGTTAGCGGGAAATTCAAATTTTCCATCATTACTTGCGTAAGTGATAGGTAATTAAATGTTTTCTAGTATAAAAATTCGATTAAATACCAACAGCAGACGATTAATTATCAACAAACCTGACATGCTGTTATACATTTAAATGTTTCACATTGGTTAATGAATTCCCTTACCGTGGGGATAACCAGCATGTGGCATTCGAACATTATTTTAAAATAAACAAATTAAAACAAAACTTACCAGTTGGATGTAGGCAATTAGAACTGTGTGGAAGAACCTGCGATAGAGTTTCCTTTGATATGTGTATCCTTTTAAGAAATGGACATAAAAACAAGTAGTAGTTCTAGAAAACAATTCATACACATCGCCCGCGGCTTGTAGTTGAAGGAAAAAGGTTCATGGTTTTTACCTACTAGGTAATATGCATGGTTGCACAACACTATCTTTATACTTGTTCGGTCTTCCTTTAGCTTCCAAGACACCTTGGCGAAGTTGCGGGGTGTTTTCGGAAGAAGTTTCCAGTTTGGCGAGGAAGGTGTTTTAGATTTTAGATGGACGGATGGACATAGAAGTCAAACTGGTTTTTGTATTTCAAAGCGACTCTGTTTTTTTTCTTTATCGTTGCGTAAATTAGCGTTAGCCAGTACTAATGTGTGTATGGGGTACCTGCAAAACTAGTCTGCTACAGAAAAGCAAAGTGGGATTCGAGAGAGGGCAACAGAACAGGGACTGAGGCCCTTGAATTTCCGCATAAGAAAGGTCTCTACAAGCTATCTTTAAGAAAATTTCTAATTTTTGCTTTTGATAAATATTATTTAAATAAAATTTCCCATAAATGAATTTCAGAAACGGATTTCATCAGAAATGTAACCACGGTTTTTTAAAAACATTTTTCAACAATAGTCACTGCAGGTCCTCTGTTTTTGTTTTAGAATTGTCTTAAAACTGATACATACATGCTATTCAGGTTTAATCTATGCAAATTGTGTGATTTTTCTTGTACTACCAGGAGAGTCAAAATTATTGCCATGATTACAAATGACAGTACTAATTCATTTGACTTGTAAATATTAAATAATAATAATAATAATAAAAGTTATTATGAGAGGGAGGAAATATAAATTAGATATAAAGGCAGATTTCATTCTGTTTTACTTATTTAAGAGCCGCCTTCAGCGACTAGCAGGTTCACGACCTCTGAAAATTTTGGTTGTAGGAAACTCCCATTCGGTTTTCGGTGGCGCCTGTGGCATCCGTAATTCAGTGTGTTCGTTTAAATAATTTGTACCTTCACAAACACAACCAAGCTACTTGCGTGCCGTTAAGAGCCTGACATACAGCACACCCCGTTCACACGTACTTACGAAAAACTCTACCCTTGGCAGACATCACCAGACTGTTCCCCTCCCGTGAAAAGTCTGATCGTGCAAAATTATTCAAGTACAGTATGGGATGTTAGTGGATGCATTTTCACTTGTATTATGTTAGGGGTTTAGGTCAAACGCTAACTAAATACCACGTTTGGTTATATTTCGCTCATTGTTTCAGGAGATACAACGGCGAGAAAATTTATAATACACAGAAAGAGAGAAAGAGACAGACAAACATCTTCTAAAATTGGACAAATCGTGTTCAAGACATCTCAAAATGTGTAAATCCATTGAAAACCGAAGGTCGAAAATTTTGACGAATGCAGTACTTTTTTCTTATGTATAAAGTAAAAATGGTCAAATCGTATTCAGGATATCAGAAAACGTGGAAATCCATCGAAAACTAAAAGTCGAAACTTTTCACGAATTCAATACTTTTTCTTAGACATATAAGAGAAAGTAAAAAAGAAAAACTGCATTTATTTGATCTATTTTATCTGAAAGGAATGGGCCTTTGTCTTAAAAATCACAATTGAGTTTTACAAAGATTTTACTTATTCATTTCTGATAACCCACCAGCGGCTGAACGGTTCTGCGCTCAAAGCTGGTAGATCGGATGTACCGGGTTCGGTCCCAGGTCACGCTCATTGACCTGACTAGCTGTTCAGAGTTTTCCGTGGTAGGACCTCTTAGAAAGACCCTCCACGAAGGGCATTCCACCTATACGCCTAGGACCCTAGCGTGGTCAATCGGCCTTAAACACTACAGCCAATCAACCGTTTCTTATAATTTTAAAATTCTAATTGTCTTAACTAACGAAAGCTTGTTATTTCACAATGTAATATCACACACAATGTAATTTGCTATTCAGTCTCGCTTCAAAAGGAACAGAATGTTGATCCTCATGGTGATTTTAAGTTAATGAGATTTAAATGTATTTAAAGTGCATATAATAGTGATTGCGTTGACGATTAGCTAAAACATGAAATTAAAATATGAATTTTTTTACTTTCTCTTACACATAAGGTAGAGAAAGTATTGTTTTAGGGTCAAATTTTCGAACGTAAGTTTTTGTTATGTTTACACGTTTTGAGGAACCCTGAATCCGAAAGTCATGTTTTTAGCGGTTGGTCTGTGTGTGTGTCTGTCTCTGTGTGTATGTTATCAGCATATCTCAAGAACAAATAGTAGCAGAAATTCCAAACTCGTTATTCTAAATGTGTATCGTATAGGAATGCTACACTAAGCTTTTCGTTCAGATGAAGCAAATGTTTCGTGAACAAGGATACTCAAGAGTATTCAGTTATATTACGTCTGGGGGAAAATCCAGGTAAATAGAGTTTAACATCTATAAACTGCACTAAATCAAATGGAATGAATATATATTTTTTATATGCATAAAAACATGCCTCATGTAGGATATGGCAGGGAAATCATTCACTGTTCATTTACAGGGCTACACAAAAGAACTAGATTATAGTGCGACAATAGCTGAAAATTGACGGAAGTGCATTTCAGGTTGTGCCGTAAATTATTACTAAAGGATTGTATTTAGGTGCACTATGTGGTTTGTACATATTCTTCAAAAGACATACAGGGTTGCAAATATTTAAGCGGTAACATTCTTTTTTATTGTTGTGGAAGTGCGTTACTATAATATTTTACCATGTCCAGGAAAGCTGCTCAGGAATGAAAATGAATTCTTCATAGAAATGTGAAAAATAATGCATGTTTTTAAGCTAAATATTCATCGCTTGTTTTTTGTGTATTTACACGTTTTGAGTTTTCCTGATTACCAAAGTCAAGTTTTTTAAAGTTAGATTATTGTCTGTGTCTCTTAGAGTAACTTAAAAACGAATAATTTCAAGAGGTCCAAAATTTGTATTTGCAAATTAATATGAATTTGTTCCTGGAAAAGTCTGATCAAGACTGATAAGTTTCAAGGAATGTTGCATGTGAAAGTTGCCTGAATAATTTTAAGTGAACTTTTAATTTTAATAACAGATTTAAATTCTATATAAATGTAGGTGCAGTAATGAAACGGGAGGTTGAGGGGCCCCCACACACATAACTAATTATCATATAAAACTCTTCCGAAGCCTAATTTGTATTGTTTTATTTTAACATAGGTTTTTATAACAGAACTCGTTATCTTAACCCCTTAATCTCCAACCTGTATTTATTACACTTAGGTTTTTTCAAGGAGTTATTTATTTATTATTTATTTTATTATTTATTTTTCTTTTCTTTTCTTTTCTTTTCTTTTTCTTTTTCTTTTTTTTTTAAACTCCTGGTGCGTCACTCTGATTGGTCTCTGCTCACGCGGAGATTTATTCAGAGATCAAAATTCTAAATTCATCCCTTTGGCTTTTAATTATTTTATGGAAAATTATTTTTATGTTTTTCTCATTTTTCGTTGGAGGTAAGCATTGGTTGCGACCAAATGCAGGTACTCCGAAGCACATCGTTGACTTAAACCTGTATTTATTATAGTATTGAATTTCAGGGTATTAGAAAGTCGTGTGAGTGACACAGCAGATTATTCCAAATTGCTGAGTGGCTGGGAAATTTTCCTCACATTTCAAAGTAAAACATGTATGGATCCATTGATTTTTTTTAAATCATGAAAATAGTTGCGAATTATACCAAATGAACAAATTCTATGATTTTTACTTTCCGAAAATATACGACATAAAGAAAGTATTGCTGTCGTGAAAAAAATTCTTTTGTGTAACTATACGTTTTGAACCTGTAAAAAAATAACTATTACCAGCTGCAAGAAACTCTCTGTGATTGGAGATTGATTGATGATTGATTTTTTTACCGTGAAGAATTTTGAATTACTTTTTGCTATTTTTATAGTGATGTGTGTATGTATGTGTATAAGTGAACAAGATAACCTCTAAACTATTGATTCAGTTTAACTCAAAGTTGGTAGGTATGTCATATTTTCCAGTCGCACGACTTTTTTAGATTTTCTTGAGTGGACCCTGTAAAAATTCTTTATCATTATGGCCTACGGAACTCAAGTTATTTAAAGTGCGATAACGTCTAAACGCCTACTTCTATAGGGCTAAAGGTTGGTAGGTACGTTGTAGGTAATTGTTGCACGGCCTGTACAGATTTTGATGAGGATATGATTTACAGTTCTTTTACAGGGGCACAAAGAAAAATCTGTATTCTATGGACTCAATGTATTCGAAGTGCAATAGCCTCAAACGCCTTATTCGATTGAACTAACGTTGTTAGGTATGTCATGGGTCACCTCCTACGACCGATGAGTGCAGGACTTCTAATTCATTTACAGGGGCACAAAGATTTTTTTTTTTTTTTGTTTAATCATTAGAGACTGTAAAACCAAATTATTTGAAGCCAGCATATGAACTCACATTCGATTTAAAATTACGGAGGCATGTTATAGGCCATTGTCACAAGAACTATAATGATTTGTGTAAAAAGTGTAAGGCTTAAAGATTTTTTTTTTTTACCTTTTTAATTTAATTTAATTAATTTATTTTACAGGAATACGAAGTGGAATTCTTTTATATTTCAGTTTATGGACTTAAATCAATTGAATTTCGTTTTAATAACGTTAAATTGTTTTCAAAAAATCTCGAGTGACTCCACTCGACTTTCCGAACATTGAGAACAATTTTGTAGGTCAAGTAAAGAAAGAGGAGTTGTTAAGCAAACAAAAGAGAGAAAACCATAATAGAGTGTTTGAGTATTTTTCTCCATATATTACACGATGTTTTATTGAACGCCACTGAACTTCGAGCCCGTAGATCATAATGATAAAGAATTTTTCGTTGTAACCCTGTAAAAAACCTATAAATGCTAGATTCACCAAAATGCTTATAGTTAGTGCAACAGTGATTTATAATACTCATATAAATTTTCAGCTCAATTCAATAAGGCGTTTAGATGCTATCGCACTTTTAAAAATTTGGTCCCATAGGCCATAATGATGAAGAATTTTTCTTTGTGTCCCTGTAAAAAAACTGTAAGTGCTAAATTCACCAAAATCTATACAGTTGGTGCAACTGTGACCTATAACATGTGTACAAATTTTTTGTTCAGATTAATAAGGCGTTTAGACGCTATCGCACTTTTAAAAATTTGGCCCCATAGGCCATAATGATAAAGAATTTTTCTTTGTACCCCCTGTAAAAAACTACAAGTGCTAAAGTCACTAAAATGTATACAGTTTGTGCAACTGTGACCTATAACATGTGTACAAATTTTTTGCTCAGATTAATAAAGCGTTTAGACGCTATCGCACTTTTAAAAATTTGGCCCCATAGGCCGTAAGGTAAAGAATTATTCCTGGTGTCCTTGTAAAAAAACTATAAATGCTAGATTCACCAAAATCTATAGGGTTCGTACTATGGTGACTTACAATATACGTACCAACTTTCAGCTTATTCGAACAAAGCGTTTAGACGCTAGCGTGTTCACTCACTCACACATACACACACACACACACATTAATACATCATCATAAAAATAATGAAAACGGACTCAGGGGACCTCAAAACGTATAGAAACATGAAAATCTTAAATTCGGATTTTTGACATGTAATGTCAAAAACACTGTCAAAAACAATACTGTTCGGAAAGTAAAAAGGTATATGTTGCATTTTGCTTTGTCAATGCATGATCATAAAGGGAAATTATGTACAGATTACGAATAGTTCTTTTACAGTAAAGTATGAAATAATTTGCATAGATCGCGTCCTATTTAATGGGACGAATTACATGAAGTTCGTCAAATTATGTGACGAGACTAACACTGATATAGTCTCAGAATTTTCGCTGCAGAATGGTCGTTATTGGAAACTGCCTGCCTGCATAAAATTTATGCTCTTTCATAGAGAAGTACAAAATAATACAGATGCCTTACCATCTATTGTCTAAGTAATGGAACTTGAGCAGAAATATTCAAACACCGTATTGTACTTTTCAGTTTTGATTATTTATTGAATTAAAACAGGAATAAACTACTACGTCAGAAACGCCAAAGAAAAATTATTGAGGTGCATACAGTTGTTTCGGTAGCCTAAAGCGTACCGTCTTCAGTGCAAAAAGAATTCTGAATCTGGAGAAGTGCTCGTATATATAGGAGAGGGACCGGATTTAGTTCAACCAATAGGATTACGGAAGAGGTGGGGAGAGTGGACAATAGGAATTAAGGAATGTGTAGCTGTGTAAACAGTAGAAAAATTAAGGAAATGTGGACTGAATGTAAAACTTCCAACAATCAGACAAATAGGGGACAGCGAAATCACAATTTACAAGGTTTTTAAAATTTTTATAAATATGAAAAGCTTCAAAGAAATCGAGTTCATGAATGGATTTGGGTCTGCAAATTATTTTAGCTGAATTAAATTTAAAATTATGATTTTCCTCCCATCAATGTTTAGAAATAGCCGATTTATTGGTTTCTTGTTTGCGGACGTAACTCCCCACCTCTTCCGTAATCCTATTGGTTGAACTAAATCCGGCCCCTCTCCTATATATACGAGCACTTCTCCAGATTCAGAATTCTTTTTGCACTGAAGACGGTACGCTTTAGGCTACCGAAACAGCTGTATGCACCTCAATAATTTTTCTTTGGCGTTTCTGACGTAGTAGTTTATTCCTGTTTTAATATTCCAACGCCAAGTCTCCTGCTATTATTTATTGAATTATTCAATAATTCAAACTTGTTTAAACGCCTGATAACTACTAAATGTTTGGAAAGTCGAATGAGGGCCTCTCCAGATTTTTAAAGACTGTTGTTTAACAACATGATGAATAATTTAAAAAAAAAAATCCCCAATTTGATTTATTTTTATTATGAAGTTTCTCATCTGGCCAGTTTTACTACAGCTTTTTTAAAACCACAATAGTGACACGCTTATCTCTCTGTTAATTTGCCTATTTTAGCTTTTTTCTCTCTGTTAGTTCTACTTTACGATGATCTTTTTGTAATGTACAAAAATTTTGATTAAACACCATAAAATGCAAAAAGTCGCAACAATTGTTCGGGTCGAAGTCGAAAGAGGATGCGACCCGTCGTCATGGGAACAAAATAGGCACGAAAGTTGCAAACAAAGCGGCCGCTTTGTTTGCAGCATTCGTGACTACTTCGTTCGCATGACAAAGGGTCATGTCTTCTTTCGACCCTAAACAACTGCTGCAAGTTTTTGCATTTTATGGTGTTTATTGAAAATTTTGTACTTATTACTTTTAAACGAGTTCTGTGGTGTTTTTTTTTTTTTTTTTTTTTTTTAATAATGGCCCTATTGTGTCAACTTTTAATTACTTCGCTTGTGGTCTAAAGGTTCCGCTATCAAAGCTGATAGATGAGATTGTCGAATTTGAATACAGATCACGCTGTCGGCCTGTCCTTAAGAGTTTTCGAGTTATTCTTCCAAACTTGTATCAGTGCGGGTTAGGATCCTTTAGAAAGAATCCAGCAGAGGGTATTCCACCCAAACATCACGCGGTCAATCAGCACACACGCAATACACACCTTAGACAAAAAAATAAATAAATAATTTTCCCTCTTTTCAAAGAAACAGCAAGGGTCAAAGAACCCCAGCAATCAAAACTATCAGAAATCTCCCATAGAATGAGGGAATAGATGGCCTCCGGTTGTTTTTGTGGTATGTGGAGGCGGATCTAGAGGGGAGAGTGTTCGAAGGTATGCTCTAAATTGACCCTTGGGTTTGTTTTGACTGTGACAGTAAAGTGGCACGAAAACATATCTCGCTTATAAATATTAAATATTAAATCTGTTATTGTACATAAATACTAACTGTAAATAAATCATTTAATACTTTATTATGGAAGCGTGTTGATTAGCTGTTTTACTCGACTTTCACACGTTTATCAGACAAATTTGTATTAAAAAAAAAAAAACATGCATCCTTCTAATTATGAAACACTTTATTTGTTCTGAACAAAAATACTAAAGTCGAGTTGTAATTTTAATTTTCAATTGGTTTTTTACTTTCCGAACACTATAGTGAGGAAAGTATTGTAATCATGTCAAAAATCCGAATTTGAGATTTTCATGTTTCTATACGTTTCGAGGTCCCCTGAGTCCGTTTTCATTATTTTTGCGATGATGTATGTATGTGTGTATGTCTGTGAGTGAACACGCTAGATTCTAAACTCTTTGTTCGAATAAGCTGAAAGTTGGTACGTATATTGTAAGTCACCATAGTACGAACCTTATTGATTTTGATGAATCTAGCACTTATAGTTTTTTTTTTACAGGGACACAAAGAAAAATTCTTTATCATTATGGCCTATGGGACATAAATCTTAATAGTGCGATAGCATCTAAACGCCTCATTCAATTGAGCAAAAAATGTATACACATATTATAGGTCACAGATACGCAATCTGTATAGATTTTGGAGAATCTAGGACTTATAGTTTTTTTACAGGGACACAAAGAAAAATTCTTTATCATTATGGCCTATGGAGCCAAATTTTTAAAAGTGTGATAGCGTCTAAACGCCTTATTAATCTGAGCAAAAAATTTGTACACATGTTATAGGTCACAGTTGCACCAACTGTATAGATTTTGGTGAATCTAGCACTTACAGTTTTTTTACAGGGACACAAAGAAAAATTCTTTATCGTTATGGCCTATGGGACCAAATTTTTAAAAGTGCTATAGCATCTAAATGCCTTATTCAATTGAGCTGAAAATTTATATGAATATTATAAATCACTGTTGCACATTTGATAAGCATTTGAATGCTGATAAGCATTTTGGGGGATCTAGCATTTATAGGTTTTTACAGGTACACAACGAAAAATTCTTTATCATTATGATCTATGGGCTCAAAGTTCAGTAACGTTAAATATAACATCGTATAATATATGGAGAAAAATACTCAAACACTCTATTATGGTTTTCTCTCTTTTGTTTGTTTAACAACTCCTCTTTCTTCACTTTATCTACAATACTGTTAATTACTCAATGTTCGGAAAGTCGAGTGGAGTCACTCCAGATTTATTATTATTATTGTATTACTAATAGGCTTTACCCACTTCGCTGGTCAGTATATTTAAATGAGTTGCAAAAAATAAAATAAAATAAAATAAATAACTGAAACGTTTAAATAAATATATTTATATTGGCAATTATTTTCTCCAAATTAAAACCATGATCAAATACCGCAAATACCATGACAGACAGCCATTAACGAAATGTAAATGAGATTTATTTATTTCAGTTTCATTATGTTGATTAGAAATACGATTAATTTTAAATGAAATAAATATAGTTTCAGAAAATAAAATAATAATTTAGAAAAAAAAAAAAAAAAAGAGTATTTGATTAATTGAAATTGTAAATAAATCAAAATAAAATATTTAAAATGATATATATATATATATATATAATGAGAAATATTTAAAATGAGAAATGTATATATTTAATTCTGGTGAAAATTTGAATGATAAAATTTCTGGATGTATTCTGCATTAATTTCATTTGATTAATTTCACGGTAATATTTTAATGTAGGGTTGAGCTATCTTTTCGTATTTTGCGTAATATTGCTTACCAAAAACAGAAACATTGCCTTTCTCTGTTCAATATTTTAGGGATAGATCCTGAAGAAGTCCTATGGTGTGTTGAACTATTTTATTTAATATTCTATCTATTTTTTGTGATATGGTCCAAAAAACTTTTGCTAATCTCAACTTTTATGGTTCATTTCGTTTTTGTAAGCTCGATTTTTTTTACCTTTTTAATACTATCCATTATTAGATCCTTCTTTTCTACAATATTACCTTGGAAGGTTCTTCTTTTATATGTTTTTAACAAGTTTTGTTATCTAATAGTTTTAATATTTAGGCAAATTATTTTAATAATTTTCTAAAAAATTATTATAACTATTCAAATACAACAAATAATTAAACCTGTTCAAGTTAACAAGTTACTTAATTTTGGCCTTTGTGGGTTTTTGTGGTGATTTATTCAACTATTTAGTTTTCGTTCTCATTCTTTTCCTTATACTCATGAGAAATTATAGTATATAAGTGTGTGTGTGTGTGTGCGCGTATAAGGAGCAAACATTCAAACCATGTTTTCTCCTTCGGATACAATTTTTTAGACAACACAAAAGCTAATAAGTTAAGCAATAACTAAACTTTATCGTTTGCTTAGATGTATTACTAGATACTAGGAAAATATGTAGACATATCTGAGAAGTTATGTAGACAAGACATACTATTTTTATATTAATTTCAAAGAAAAATCACTAACTCATTTTTTTTTATTTTGGGAGAAAACATGGTTTGAATGTTTGCTCCTCATTGTATATGTATATCAGTTCAAAAAACCCTTAACGGCTTAAAAGTTTGTGACGCCGCTACTTTATGGCTATAAGAATTTGAAATATGAGTCTTAAAAATAATGATATCAAATTTTAAGTGACGCTTTGCAATTAGTTAAAGTATACATAGATTTTCATATTTGATCATTTACTTTTATCTTTTATTTATATTTATAATGCAAACGTAATATTTTTAACTTCAAGATCAGACAGATATATAAAATACACTCACTAGATGCTTTTTCATTCGTATTTAAAATTCAAAATAACAGTTTTAAAAGGAATTATATAAAAATTCCAGTGGCGCCTCGGTGTTATTTTAAAAGATATGTTTTTAGATTCCATTAAAATTACTTTTGTTTTGTCTAATAAAGTATATTTACACATTTAAACAGTGCTTTTAATTTTCAAATATACTGTCAAATAATTATACTTTCACCGAGTTTGCATTATAAAGTAAAATTATTTATTTCAATAAATTGATTTATCTTTTGCATCACGCTATCCAAAACATAGTATCATAGTATCCAACTAAGTAAAAATTTGTTCAAAGAGGTAGTGTGACGTAAAGAAAACATTTACACAAATTTTACTTGCAGTTTTGAATAGCGTGACGCAAAAGATAAATCAATTTATTGAAATAAATAATTTTACTTTATAATGCAAACTCGGTGAAAGTATAATTATTTGACAGTATATTTGAAAATTAAAAGCACTGTTTAAATGTGTAAATATACTTTATTAGACAAAACAAAAGTAATTTTAATGGAATCTAAAAACATATCTTTTAAAATAACACCGAGGCGCCACTGGAATTTTTATATAATTCCTTTTAAAACTGTTATTTTGAATTTTAAATACGAATGAAAAAGCATCTAGTGAGTGTATTTTATATATCTGTCTGATCTTGAAGTTAAAAATATTACGTTTGCATTATAAATATAAATAAAAGATAAAAGTAAATGATCAAATATGAAAATCTATGTATACTTTAACTAATTGCAAAGCGTCACTTAAAATTTGATATCATTATTTTTAAGACTCATATTTCAAATTCTTATAGCCATAAAGTAGCGGCGTCACAAACTTTTAAGCCGTTAAGGGTTTTTTGAACTGATATCATTACTTTTTAGTGGTTTTTGATCAAGAAATTAAAATAAGTCCTTCTGGCTCCTAGGAAGGGTAAACTAATTTATCTTTTCTTATGAAGTTGCCAACATTTCTTTTTCCAAAATGGCAGCTACAGTTTATTAATGGACTTAGTGGATTTATTAATGAAGGTTTGTATATATGGAGTTTTAAGCAAATCGGTTCATAAAACCTTTCTAATGTAAATTTTGAAATTTTCAGTATGCTAGCACAGGGAAACAAGAGGGTAGATTAAGTTGGCAAATGAACATATCAAATACATTTCTAAGATAAATCTACACTACAAATTTAGTGTGAATTAATTCAGTATTTCAAACGTTATCATACTGACAAATTTTCAAGTAGCCTGCCACTTGGAAACAAAATGGAGAAGCTTCGCACTAGAAAAATTTATTGACTGGGATTCTTAAACTTAAAAAAAAAAAAATAATAATAATAATAATAAAAATAAGAAAGAAAGAAAGAAAAATAAGTGGATAATTTCAAATTTAAGTTAGAATTACGTAATTTACAGTTTACAAGTTTCTTTTTAGAGAATTACAAATTAAACAATTACAAAAAAAAAAAAAAAAAAAAAAGTAAATATTAAAAATGGAAATTTGTATATTTTGTTTCCCCTTTTGAGGCTAAGTATGCTCCAATATTCACAGTTTAAATTTTCATCAAAATTGCAGGTAAAAATTACTTTATATATATTTTCATATAAAACGTTTGGGGGAAAAAATAGCCAAAATATAAATTAAGCTTTACATTTCTATAATTTTAAAAATAAGATAAAATCACCTGGAGAAAAATTTTATGGAAAATATAAGTTAAGCTTAAAAAAATAAATGAAATTTCTGCGTAAAAAATCTATTTCATAAATATATTTACAACTACAATATACAAAAAACCCTCCTTTAATTTTAAATAATTATTTCTACATGTTTCGAAGCAATTAAAAGTTTTTTCTTTCTTTCTTTTTTTTTAAGAAAAATAAATAAATGTAGTGGCGCCATCTAGTAGTTTAAAGTCATATACATATATATTTAACTTTATTATTATTATTTTATTTTTCCCCTTAAAAAAAAAAAAAAAAAAAAAAAAACTTGTTTAGAAACAGGTAGAAATAGTTATTTAAAATTAAAGGAGGATTTATGAAATAGAATTTTTCATGCAGAAATTAATTAATTAAAAAAATAAAAGAAAGAATAATATTTTTTAAATACATTAGGGTTTCAAAGTAAAGATGTTATTTATTTATTTTGACGTGTTTTTTAATAATTGCTATTTGACATATTTTTCATGAATTTTAATAAAATTCATGAAATAGTGTTATTTCTAATAAACACTGTTTCATCCCCTAGTCATTATTGCTTTAAATAATAATAATAATAAAAAATTGATAATATTAATATTTAAAATATGTATCATTTTAAAGTCTGAAAAATAAATAAATGAATAAACTGTAACTGTATTTTCAAAAGAGATTTTTAATTTTTAAAAAGAAAATACATATATATATGTATTTACGGAAGTGTAAATTTTAAATAAAAAACGATAGATGGCGCCAAAACTCTATTTGCTGTTTTTTTCCATTCCCGACGCGGAATGATACATGAATATGAATCGCAAATCATTGAGCTATTATAAAATCGATGTTCATGAATGATTAAAAATTTTTTCGCTTTAAAAAATTGTAAATTCATCATTATTATGATAAAATGGAATATCTAAAATTACAAAATACTTCCTTATTTAAAATATTATCTAAATATTTTTTTGACTAAGTATGAAATTTTGAAATGAAAAACATTTTTTTCATAACAGAAGAGAAAATATATTTAAGTGAATTTGATTTTGTATACATACAATAAATATTTTAAACATGTAATAAAGTACTTTTGCGTTAAAAAAAAATCTAAATAATTCATTGGCTGCATTGAAGACGGACAATCAACCAGCCCACATACCTCACAAGAAAGAACCGCATAACAGCGTTTTCACCCGCAGAAACACATGTAATTGGCGGAGTAATATAGTTCCACATTTAAAGCGATTTATATAAAAAACAAGAGTTTTCCTGAAAAAAACGAAAACGGTACTAGATTCAGAAAGATCCTATTAACAAAATATATTAATTATATGAAAATCCTTCGAGCCGTTTTAGAGATATTTTTCCAGAATTTGAGTCCATTACAACCTTACACCTTACATTTTTCCTTTTTAACACTTTCCAACAAGGTTGAAAAGTGTTTATGACTTCGGTTTGTCTGTCTGTCTGTCCGTCTGTCTGTCTGTCCGTCCGTCTGTCTGTCTGTCTGTCTGTCCGCGCTCTAACTCCGGTAAATATTTATGGAATTTCTTGAAACTGATATATGTTACTCAAGTTCACTATCGGACGGTCCCTATTGAAAATGGAGTTTATACCTCTACTGGTTTGTGTACAGGGACACCCGAAAATATTCCAAAGCATTGTGTTCTATGAGAGGTATTTCTATAAACCATATTTTCATATCTTTATTGTAGATATATCTTAATGAAATTGAAATATGTTATTCAAGTTCACTGTCGGACGTTCCCTATAGAAAATGGAGTTTATACCTCTACTGGTTTGTGTACAGGGACACCCGAAAGTATTTCAAAGCATTGTGTTCTATGAGAGGTATTTCTATAAATCATATTTTCATACCTTTACTCTAGACATATCTTAATGAAATTGAAATATGTTATTCAAGTTCACTATCGGACGTTCCCTATTGAAAATGGAGTCTATACCTCTACTGGTTTGTGTACAGGGACACCCGAAAGTATTCCAAAGCATTGTGTTCTATGAGAGGTATTTCTATAAACCATATTTTCATACCTTTACTGTAGACATATCTTATGGAAATTAAAATATGTTATTCAAGTTCACTATTGGATGTTTCCTCTATCAAATGGAGGAAATACCACCATCAGTTCATGTACAGAGACACTCAAAAGTATTCCAAAGCATTGCGTTCTAGGAGAGATATTTCTATAAATCAAACTTTAATAACTTTACTATCCACGAAGTTTTAAGAAATTGAAATATGTTATTTACACGCACAAAAGAATTCTTTGCATAGAATGTAGCATGATTAGCATTAGATTTACAGGGTGGCACAAAAATATCCAGTTATATTAAGAGAAAGAGGTATTAATAAAAAATTGCTAGAATTGTACTTTCGTTTACGTTAAGCGTTTTTAACACTTTCTAGCATTTTTTAAGTGTGAATATGATATCAGTTTTGTGTATCTGCCTGTCCGTCCGTCCGTCCGTCTGCCTGTCCGATCTCTAACTCCCGTAAATATTTATGGAATTTCTTAAAACTGATATATGTTATTCAAGTTCACTATCGAATGTTCCCTATTGAAAATGGAATTTATACCTCTACTGGTTTGTGTACAGGAACACCCGAAAGTATTTCAAAGCATTGTGTTCTATGAGAGCTATTTCTATAAACCATATTTTCATACCTTTACTGTAGACATATCTTAATGAAATTGAAATATATTATTCCAATTATCTACTGGATGTTTCCTGTATAAAATGGAGGAAATATCACCACCGATTTATATACAGGGACACTCAAAAGTATTCCAAAGCATTGCGTTCTATGAGAGATATTTCTATAAATCAAATTTTAATTACTTTCCACGAAGCTTTAGGAAATTGAATTATGTTATTTATCTGCACAAAAAAAATGCTTTGCATAGAATATAGCATAATTAGCATTAGATTTACAGGGTGACAGAATAATATCCATTTATATTAAGAGCTATTAATAAAAAATTGCTAAAATATTACTTTCGTTTACATTGAATGTTTTTAACACTTTCTAACATTTTTAAGTGTGAATATGATTTCAGTTTGTGTATCTGTCCATCTATCTGTCTGTCTGTAAGCCCGCGCTCCAACTCCATTAATTATCTATGGAATTTCTCGAAACTGATATATTTTATTGAAGTTCACTATCGGATGTTCCATATTGAAAATGGAGTGAATATCTCTTCTGGTTTGTGTACAGGGACACCCAAATACATTCAAAAGCATTGTGTTCTATGAGTGTTGTTTTTATAAACATTATCCCTATAGAATTTTCTCCATTTAGAATGACATTAATAGGTCCTGTACAACTAGTTTGTTTACAGGGAAAAAAAAAAAAAAAAAAAAAAAAAATATGCCAACGCATTACGTTTTAGGACAGAATTTTTTGAAAATTATATTTAAAAGTCTTTCTACTGTAAAAATCATAAAAATATTGAAATTTATTGTTAATACTCTAAAATAATCTTTTGTATAGAATATGATATGATTAACTTTCTGATTTACAGGGCTACACTAAAATATTCAGAGAGATCAAAAGCTGTAATTATAATCTAATGGCTGCATTTTTTTTTTTTTTTTTTTTTTTTTTTTTTTTTGCGTTAAGCCTTTTTAACCCTTTCCAAAATGCCTAAGAGCAATTTTAAAATCAATTAGTCTATCTGTATATTTTTCAGTCCTTCTGTCTGTTGTGTGATAACGTAGGCAAAGAATAATAAAATTTATTCGATACAACAATTACGTACAGTTGGAAAGTGTTACTAATCAATGCGTACTGCATGATTTTTCTTTCTTGTTGGCTTTAAATTGAGATTCAGATCTCAAAACATATTACATGTAGAAATGTAAAATTTTCAGGATAGATTAAGACCGAAGATAAAAGACTATTTTGAAAAGATCAGAACAAAATATGGCATATTTGCTGAGATATTAAGTATCGGCTTTTACAAATCTCTTTGATGTCAAACTAGCCGTATATATGAGTTCGCAGCGTCCCGTTTGTCCCTCCGCTTGCGTCACTCAAACAACTGTCGTTTTTCATGATGGGTCGTTTTTTTTTTTTTTTTTTTAAATATGTTATTATTAATAGTAGTAGTATTAGTATTACATATGAAGTGATGCTATTGCTCCTTTAAGGTGACCTGGCACCTTTGCCTTGGCACGACTGAAGTAGGTTTCGAAAAGGTTTTCATATTATTATATTTCCATTTAATATTTATAAATTGAACTATATTATTTTTGTTCAGTAAAATATATATTCAGGCAACAATTCTTACGGTTTTGGATATATTTTTTACTGATCTGAAATATTTAGATTGCGTTTTCTAAGTTTGCATTTTTTCATGAATTCATGATTTCCAGAATTTAGATTAAAAACACTTTAAAACACGTAAAATTAAACTTTATTTAAGAGATTTTAAAACATTATCCGAAGCTTTTCGCTTTGAAATACCAAAGAATCATCAGGGATTTTTATTACTCGTTTCCAATGGGCAGTTAAAAAAAAAAATTAACTAAACTTAAAGCTTAATTATCGTTTGTTTAGATGTATTAGTAGATCTCAATCAACTTTATCAATGAACTTTATCCGCCATTTTTAACAAAGTGTGGATGTTATAAACTAAGCGAGATAACTTGAAATTAGGCTACCGCTTGAAAATTTATAAACAAGATAACTTTTTAAATTCTGATTCAATTCGAACCAAAGTTGAACAGTGATCTTGTCATATAATTATCTTGGATGAGTTCACTGGGCAACTTGTTCCAACTTCTTGTTTCCAAGTTCCGGCCACTTGAAATCACGCTGCCACTTGAAAATGTGCTATCAAGATAACTTTTAAAATACCAAATTGATTCAAACAAAAGTTGAATAGTGAATTTATGGTTCAAATATTTTGGATACGTTCGCTTGGTAACTTGATCCGCAATTTTATTTCCAAGTGGCAGCCACTTGGAAATTTGTCATTATGATAACTTTTGTAATACTAAACCAATTCGCATCAAATTTTGGTAGTGGATTTGCCATTCATATATCTCATATAAGTTCGCTGGGCATCTCACTCCGCTTTTTTTTTTTTCCAAGTGGTGGCCACTTGAAATCACGATACCACTAGAAAATTTCTTATCACGATAATTTTTGAAATACTGATTTCATTTGATCTAAAGTTGGACATTGAACTTATCATACAAATATCTTGTTCTTGTATGATTTCGCTGGACAAGTTGTTTCGCCATTTTGTTTCCAAGTTGCAGTCACTTACACTGCCACTTGAAAATTTGTCATAACAATAACTTTTGAAACACTGCACTGATTCGAACCAAAGTTTGACAGTGAACTTATGCTTTAAATATCTTGGACGAGTTTGCCATGCAACTTGCTCCATTATATTGTTTCCTAGTGGCGGCTACTTGAAAATTTGTTATCACGGTAACTTTTGAAATACTTAATCAATTCAAACCAAAGTTGAAAAATGGATTTATAATTCAAATCCAAGTCCATTAATAATTTGTAGCCGCTATTTTGTTTCAAAATGGCGGCTACTTGATAAGGAGAAATAAATCAACCTACCCTTCCAAATGAGCGCGAAGGACTTTTTTTCTTTTCTTTTAAATGCTCATTGGAAATGAGTAATGAAAATCCCTGATGATGCTTTAGTATTTCAAAGTGAAAAACTTCGGATAATGTTTTAAAATCTGTTAAATAAAGTTTAATTTTACGTGTTTTAAAGTGTCTTTAATCTAAATAACAAATGACACGTGTTTTAACTTAACTCTTTTTACTTTCTCTTACCCATAAGGTAGAGAAAGTATTGTTTTTGAGTCAAATTTTCGAACGTGAGTTTTTGTTATATTTACACGTGTTGAGGTCCCCTGAATGCGAAATTCATTTTTTAGCGGTTGGTCTGTGTGTGGTGTGTGTGTGTCTGTCTGTTATCAGCATATCTCAAGAACAAATAGCATCAGAAAGTCCAAACTTGGTATTCTAAACGCGTATCATATAAGGACGCTACACTAAGCCTTTCGTTGAGATGAAGCAAATGGTTCGTGTACAGGGACACTCAAGAATATTCAAATACATTACGTCTATAGGGGAAATTGCAGGTAAGTAGAGTTTAACATCTATAGACTGCACTAAACCAAATTAAATGAATGTATATTTTTTAAATGCATAAGAATATGTCTCATGTAGAATATGGCAGGGAAATCCTTCACTGTTCATTTACAGAACCACACAAAAGAACTAGATTATACTGCGACAATAGCTGAAAGTTGGTGGAAGTGAATTTCAGGTTATAATGCATGTTTTTAAGCTAATTATTCATCGCTTGTTTTTTATATTTTTGCACGTTTTGAGGATTCGTGATTACCGAAGCCAAGTTTTTTAACGTTTGATCTTTGTCTGTGTCTCTTAGAGCAGGGCGCGAAATTTCCGTTCTCCAGCTCGCCATTGGTGAGTAGAATTTTTACTGTGGCGAGTAGAAATTTGCTCTAGTAAGTTTTTAAAAGTTTGATCTTTGTCTGTTTCTCTTAGCGTAATTTTAAAAAGAATAATTTCAAGAGATCCAAAAGTTGTATTTTGAAATTAATATAAGTTGTTGCTGGAAAAGTTTAATCAAGACTGATAACTTTCGAGGAATGTTGCGTGTGAAAGTTGTCTAAATAATTTTACGTGAACTTTTAATTTTAATAGCAATTTTAAATTCTATATAAATATAGGTGTAGTAATGAATGTTGAGGGGCCCCCACACACATAACTACTTATCATATAAAATTCTTCCGAAGCATAATTTGAATTGTTTTAACAAAGGTTTACATAACAGTACTCATTATGTTACCTCTTAATATCCAAAATGTATTTATAGTATTAAATTTCAGTATGAGAAAGTTGTGTGAGTGACACACCAGATTATTTAGAGATAATTTATAGTTTTTAGAATGCTAAAATAACCACAGATATTTTTAAAAAATACTTAATATTATTTGAGGGATATTTAACAGAACTTACTTAAATGGATTAGGAATGGATTTTGAAATCTCCTTATATTATTAAAATCTGTGTGCATCTGTCTGTCTGTCTGTCTGTCTGTCTGTCTGTGAGAAATGCCTTGTCATAGCTAAAACTCCGGCGCTAATGGTCGCAGCGCTTCGAAACCGGTGTCGACAGACGCAGAATTTCTTCATCTCTGACATCGCGATAATTCGCTAAGCGATGCGACCCTAATTAGCGGAGATATTAATTAAAACGTCGACCCATATCTACCGAAAAATGACCCAGAATTCATGATTAAATGCTTAAAAAGCGACATTTTTAAGGAAAAAGTGGAAAATAAATTAGAAATATCAGTCGTATCGTTACAAATAAGATATCAAATGAAAGGTCCGATTTTTCTGAATCCGACGGTTTAAATAGCTTATCTATAGGGCAATTAGATTTTTTAAAATTAACTAAAGTATGAAAAAAAGGTGGCAACAAATCACAACAGTTCTATTGATTTCGCAATAGACGTATTTCGGTTACCATGGCGCCGGGCGAAAGAAAAAATAGATTTTACTTCCAGCTTTACTGATTTTGTACTGGAAATAAAAATTGCAAATTTCAAAATGCTTCAATTTTCTTCAAAATTAATTCAAACTTGCTACAAACTTTTAACATCACAAGACGAAGTTCCAGTTCAAATATCATCGGGTTTCGAGAATAAATAAAAAATCTACAATTTAATTGCAAATTAAATGTTATTATAATACGCGTATTTCAAATTCTAACTATGATTAAATTATTTTTAGTACATCATTCGAAAGATATTTTAAAGTACTTTTATATTATCGAAAGCGGGATTCAAGATTTCGCTTCATTTACATGTTTTGAGGTCTCCTGAATCGGTTTTCTTTTGTATCTGAGCTACTAATTAAAATAATTCCATAAGTAATACATCATAAGATAGCTTTGTTGGTTTGAAATCGAACAGTAGATTACAGAAATTTCTACCGCCAGATGGCGCTGTAATATTTTAAAATTTCAAAATTTCAATTTCTAATTATGATTAAATTGTTTTTAATACATCATTCGAAAGATATATTAAAGTTCTTTTATATTATCGAAAGTTTTAACCAGATTTGCACGTTTTGAGGTGTCCTGATTAGGTTTTCTTTTGCATCTCAGCTAATTCAGTTAGACCGTTCAAAATTGGTATATGTAGGTTAATTAGGAAGGGCTGAAAGGGTGGGGAAGATATAGGCGTGCACCGCGCGCGCGGGACAGCGCTGCCGAAGGCAGTGGGGACCCGGTCCGACTTTTTAACCGATGAGAAAAGATTTTTTTTTTTTCATTTTCTTTTCTTAAGAATAAAAATTTGATTTGAGAAGGAATATGTGCGCGTAGCGCGCGTATACCTTCACATGTGCGTGCGCAGCCGAAGGCAGTGGGGACCCGGTGTGAGTTTTTACCCGATCAGAATTTTTTTTTTTTTTTTTTAGGGGGGGGGGCACGGAGGGTCAGGGAAGGAATACGCGCATGCAGCGCGCACGGGGCAGCACTTCGATTTTTTACTTAATCAGAAATGATTTTTTTTTTTTTTTAATTTCTTTTCTTAACACTAAAAGTTACTAGTAGTGATTCATTAATTTTAGTGATTCATTTGAAAATACTGACCCGCTAGCGGGCGAAGCTCGCTAGTTTATTAATAATCTTTGAAAAAAAAAAAAAAAAAATGGCATGACTATGTAAAAAAAAAAAAAAAAAAAAATTTTTTTTTTTTTTTTTTTTTTTTTTTAGTTTTATTTTAATATTTTTTCTTAAAAAGACATTGAAAAGGATATTCAAGTGTGAAGTGACCAAACTTGTAATATACTCAATACTTAGAAGTCAGAAATGCTGATGCGTAACTATTAGCAACGAATAAGGTCGAGTGATGTGTAATTAATAATTTTAAAGCTATTATGGCGTTAATTTTGTCAGAAATTTTTTGTCCGTAGAAGTTTAATTTTTTATAAAGTTTTATTTCGTTTTCATTTTTTTATTATTCTCGTGTAATGTAAGCAAACATCTGTGAAGGTGTCTTCAATCATATTAGCTTTAATTGCTACATTTTTAATAATTTTTAAAATTAAATATTTTTAATGAGTGAAAAATTCTATTAAAAGTTTTATTATTATTATTATTATTATTATTTGTGGTATTCAAATCTGAGTAAGTGGAATATAAAGTGATAAATCTTCCAGTATAACGAGTGCTTAAACATTAGTGCATTGAGTATGAATATTTTCTTATTATTTAATCTAATGCATTGTTCTTTATTGTATACATTGTGCATTTTTAATTGGGATATTAGAATAGAATAGCTTAGTATTTTTACTTTCCGAACATACATATGTAAAGAAAATATTGTAATCATGTCGAGAATCCGACTTTGAGATTTTGATGTTTCTATACGTTTTGAGGTTCCTTGAGTTCATTTTGACTGTTTTTACAATGATGTATGTGCGTGTGTGTGAGTGAAAACGACTGCGTCTAAATGCTTTGTTCGAATGAGCTGAAAGTTGGTATATATGTTATAGGTCACCATAGCACGAACCCTATTGTTTTGATGAATCTAGGACTTATATTTTTTTACAGGGACACAAAGAAAAATTCGTTATCATTATGCCTATGGGCCCAATTTTTTTAAAATGCGATAGCGTCTAAACTCATAATTCACCTGAGCTAAAAAAATATACACACATATTATAAGTCACATCTGTATAGATTTGGGTGACTCTAGCACTTATAGTTTTTTTTTTTTTGTTGTTTTTTTTTTTACAGGGACATAAAAAAAAAAAAAAAAATCTTTACCAATATGGTCTATGGGCCAATTTTTTAAAAATGCTATAGCGTATAAAATGTCTTATTTATTTGAGCTGAAAATAAATACACATAATTATACACATATTATAGGTCACCGTCGCACGAATTTTATAAATTTTGGTGAATTTTATAGATAGAATTTTATAGAATTTTAATAGCCTTTATAGATTTTTACAGGGTACGACAAAAATTCTTTATCATTATGATCTATGTGCTCAAGTTATTTGAACTTCAATATCGTAAAATTAAACAATGGAGAAAAAATACTAAAACATCCTTTTATAATTTTGACTTTTGTTTATTTAACGACATCTCTTACTTTAATTTATTCATTCAACCGTCAATTAATTAATGTTCGGAAAGTCGAGTGGAGTCATTCCAGAATTTTTATTATTGTGTTTTTCATGCTATTTTGAGAAATATGGAGGAATTTGGGGACATATCGTGTAAGCAGAACAGGAAATATTCTGCTATTTTGATTTGAAATTTGGTGAAGAATTTGACATGAAAACGTGTCGGGAAAGGACTGTATGAAGGTTATAGAAAGGCTATATTAAAAGCTCCGAATTTTACATAAAAATAAGCTGTAGTTTTCTTAGATCAGATCTTTAAACAGGAAATAAAAAGGATAGAAAGGGGAAAACAGGAGGGGGGGGAATAGATCGGATAGCAGAATAAAATCGTTTACACTGGGAAAAAAAAAAAAAAAAAAAAAAAAAAAAACCTGAGATTGACACTTAGGAAATAAATTGCAGCTCTTGAAAGAATAGTTCCATGCCATCCTTATAAACTTTAGTTCATTTTGCTAGAAAGTTGTACAATCCTCTATTAAAATTCTAGTGTGTTTTCCTGTATTATCGTGGTCATAGCGCCACACACACACACACACACTGTGACATCGTCAAGGTTTTCTTCTTTTGTACTCGACTGCCAGTGTGAGGTCCGAGGTGCCCCTCTGTCTGCAGACTCATGAAAACGGACATTCCATGCAGCCTTTCACATTCTCGGATACAAAGTAATCGCAATTTTATGCTCGACTTTGATAATGCCGCCTTGCGCTCCCAGGCGAAGGTGGTACCCAGACATTTTGACGCCGAGCAAACACCATTGAACTATTAAACTAGATGTGAACTTATGTATCTCACGTGACCAAAAACTTTCCGATTTGTTGTCATCTTGTGGGAAAATAGTCCCCCCCCCCCTCCCCACTTTGCATCTCATCAAAAATTTGAAGCACTGAAAAATCAAAAAAATGACTCTAGAGACTTGGATTTTGAATGTGTAGATAGAAGTCGTTCTCCTGAACTTCTCTGTGATTTTTACGCATGCTAGGAATCACATATATATGTGATGCATGTTTTTACGATTATCCTGTATGAACAGGATGTTAAATATAGGTTATGTACCATTTCGTATTATTATTAAAACTTTGTTATGTTTTTCCATTAGAGTATTTATTTTTTTAGTTTCACTAAAATTATGAGTTTGAATATTAACAACAGTTGCAAACCAAGTGAAGTCTTCTGTACCGAATGTATCACAACACACACACACACACATAGACAGATAGATAAACCTTCAAACTACTAGCAATTCTCTTTTTTAGTCGGAGATTAAAAAACAAAATATATTTTAAGGTCTCATCATAGAGATAAAAACATGATTTGAAGATTACACTGCGTAGCCAGTATAGGTACAATACATGGAAAGTGCTTTATAATTTATGCGAGTCGCATAATTTTTCTTTCTTATTTAGTAAGTTATTTTGTGTAATATTTCTTTGCACGGGAAGAGTTAAAGTACGCATTAGGAAGTCAAAATCCATTAAGTGTGAAATCCAAGACTATTCTGGGTCATTTCATGGTCAAATGGTCACATACAATGGTGGAAGTAAATCTCTGTTGTCAAAATGTGTGTAATTTAAAGATTATTGGAAACGGTTTTAATAAATCATCTTTAGTTATTTATGAATAAGTTCTTTCCCACTGGTTGAACCGGAAATTATTATGCTAAAAAGTTTTGCAAATTGAAAGATGCTGAAATTGTTGTGAATATCTTTGTACATTAATTCTTGTACAGATATATACAAGGTGACCCCAAAAGACTGTAATGCGGTTTAATTTTTTACTTATTAACTGTTCAAAATAAGATGTGAAATAAGACTATGTTGACAATATTTTCTTCCCGTTAATTTTCAAAAAGTTATACTTTTTAAATTTTTATACGACTCCTAGACAAATTAAATGAATTAGGAAGTTGTCATTTTTAATGCAACAACATTGTAAAAAAAAAAAAAAAAAAAAAAAAAAAAAAAGGTTTACCTGGTGCCTTTAAAATTGAATGATTAATGCTTAATTGAAAATTTAATGTTGAAAATAGGGACCATACCAGAATAAAAATTCAAATTTTTAAAATCATATGCATAATAGCACTTACATTGACTTTTTTTTTTTTTTTTTTTTTTTTTTTGCGTGTTAAGGGTAGATTTGCTATTTTTCACGAATTATTTTTAAATCTTTTTTATATTCAAACAACCATTTTTATACGAGGCAAAAAATGAAATAATAATAATAATTAATTTACACAAGTATTATAATTTATTTTTAAATTTATATTTTTTGCAGGGACACAAAGAAAAATTCTTTATCATTATAGGCTATGGGTTCAAATTATTTAAGGTACGATAGCGTCTAAACACCTTATTTACAATGAATTGAAAATTTATATAGTTATTTTCGATCACCGTCACATGCATACTGTATAGATTTTGGTGGATCTAATACTTATACATTTTTACGGAGGTACGACAAAAAATTCTTTATGATTATGACCTATGAGTTGTAATTATTTGAAGTGCAATAGCGTTAAATTAAACAATATACTATCGGAAGAAAAATACTCAAACACCTTATTATAATTTTCTCTCTCTTTTATTTTTATTTTTATTTATTAGGACTGAGGACTACTATTCTCAATCTGCAGATTTTTACGATACCAGTTTTACCATTGTTTAGGCTGACCATATGTCCTCGAATCTCGAGGACAAAACTACCTTCGTCCCCCAAAAATTACAACACATTTGGGGACGCCGATTATAAAGTTATTAATGTTTTATTATAGTAATTTATTATATGTATAATAAATAAGCTGAAATAAGTTCTTTTAGGTGCTTTATACATAAAAATTACTAAAATTTTACAATTTAAGGTGATTTAATTATTTTTTTGTCGTCTAAATTCGAGAACGCCGCCATCTTTGTCCCCAAATTCAATTAAAAAAATATGGCCACTCTACCATAGTTTGACATTTATCGAAATGGAAAATTTATCGAAAATATAATTGAATAATTTGAAAACAATGTTTAAAAAAAAAAGTAATAGTCCTCCGTACTAAACTAAATTCTGCTTTTGCCAGAATTTTATCAAAATCATTTTTTATTTGTTTATTTTGAAAGAAAAAGAAAAGAAAAGAAAATTAATAATTATCGAAACAAACACTATCGTAAAAGTTTTTTTTTTTTTTTTTTTGAATTAGGAAATAAAAAGTGCGCGTGCAAAATGGAAAAAAAAAAAACAAGATAATTAAGTTTGATTTTGAGTTGGTAACTTAAGGATGCCATTGATATAGTAACTTTTTTGTTGTGAATTGTTTTTAATAAATTAAAATGCGGATATTATAATTGTGTTAGTAAAGACCTTTGCGAGAAACGTCTGAGTTACTTCGGTGCGAAATTTCAAATTTTGCTAAAGGAGTCCTATACTAAAGCTTCTTTCTTTCTTTCTTTCTTTTTTTTTTTTTTTTTTTTTTTTATAAATAAATAAATAAAATAAAATAAAATAAAATAAAAAATTTAAAAAAAGTATCAAACACCTGCGGCTACTATGTTGACGATATAATTAAAATAAATTTATTTAATTATTCATTAAAAAACACTGTTAAAAATGTTGTCCTAGGTTGAATCAAAATAGGGTACTATTACAGTAGCTGCAACCATGAGATGGTGAAACCTTTTATCATGATTTGTGACTTGGTTCTACCAAAGCTTGGTAGAAAAATTCACCATCGCACAGTTGCAGCTACTATAGGAACAAGTTTTGGTTCAATCTAGCATATTGCAGCTGCCATAGTACCAAATTTTGGTTCAACCTTGAGCTGAAATTTTTAACAGTGAAAGCAAAGAAAATGAAAAAATATTTGAAAAATAAATTAACATTCATCTCTTACCATTCTCATAACCGCAGACTAAAACGTACACCTACATGAACTCCCACAAGAGTCTAGACATATGAATAATTAAAAAATATACAGGTGGTGGGCAAAATAATGTGACCACTCTCGCTTTTTTACGTTTCGTCGAATATCTTGAAAAATACTTAACGCATTGTTCTCGAATTTTAGAAATAAGGAAAGCATGTCTTTCCTCATATTTTTCAGCAAAGATTTTGTCACGAAGGCCCTTAGGGAACGAACAAATCCAATAAAATAAAAAGTGCGTATTTATTATAACCCTGTATATGAAAAAGCTTCCATTCATCTGCAAATTTTAGATATGGTTATAAATGTTATATTTTATATGAGTGTAGAGTTTTATGAGGATATCTCGAATATTTAAAGAGTTATTAATATTTTATTTAAAAATGCAAAAATTTTTCGCAAGTTTTTACTTTATAACTCCAGGGGTTTTTTCTTCAAACTTCATGAAGATTTCGGAAAATATGACAGCATATACCTAAATCATTATAAACAACAAACGTTAATAACAAAATTTAGAAATTTATAATTAATTGTTTAAAGCAAATATATTTAATGTTCAAGGCGATATGGACAGCTGTAGTAAATAATTTATTACTGCGCATGCGAGGACTGTAGTAAAAAAAAAAAAAAAAAAAACCTTGGACATAGTGTAATACTTAACTGTACGGAGCACCTTATAAAAAAAATCCAGTTAAATATCACAAAAATTCATAGAGATATCGTTGATTAAATGAGCTGTTTTTCAACTGTTTTCTGAAAAGGTCTTTACGATAAGGGTTTATTTCGCAAATGAAAATTTGTTTCAGAAAAAAAATTAATGTTTCTTTTCAAACAATTCATTTTCTTTTCTTTTCTTTTTCTTTCTTTTTTTTTTTTTTAAATAGGTGTATAGTACATAGATATATATAAAGCAAAATGAATCGCAAATATTGTATTAAGTTTCATTGTGTAACATAGTTTTCTCTGATACAAACTTTCATTTGTAAATGACCCCTTACTGTAAAGATCTTTTTAGAAAACAGCTGAAAAATAGCTTATTTAATCAGCGATATCTTTGTGAATTTTTGTGATATTCAATTGGATTTTTTTTATAAGGTGCTCCCATACAGTTTGGTATCAAACTATGTCAAAAGTTAATAGCAGGAGACTTGGCGTTGGAATATTAAAACAGGAATAAACTACTACGTCAAAAACGCCAAAGAAAAATTATTGAGGGCATTTTTGCACTGAAGACGGTACGCTTTAGGCTACCGAAACAGCTGTATGCACCTCAATAATTTTTCTTTGGCGTTTTTGACGTAGTAGTTTATTCCTGTTTTAATATGTCAAAAGTTCTTTTGCTATAGTCCGCGCATGCGTAGTAAATACAACTATCCATATCTCTTTGAATATTAAATATATTTGTTTTAAACTATAGTATAATGATTTAGGCATATGTTGTCATGTTTCCCGAAGGTTTCATGAAATTTGAAGAAAAACCTTTGGAGTTATAAAGTAAAAACTTGAGAAATTTTTTTGAGTTTCTTAATAAAATATCAATTATTTCTTAAATATTCAAGATATCCTCACAAAACCCTACACGAGAATAAAATATAATATTTATAACTATATCTAAAATTTACAGATCAATCGAAGCTTTTCCATATACAGGGTTATCACAAATACTTTTTATTTTATTGGATTTGTTGTTCGTCCCCGTCCCCTAAAGGCCTTCATGAAAAAATATTTGCTGAAAAAAACTAGTATGTTGTGGCCACCACAAGACTTTCTTCTATATTTTCCTATACATATTTAATCAGTAACAATATTAAAAAAAAAAAAAAAATTCTGAGGTTTTTTTTTTTTTTTTTTTGTAAAATTTAATACATATTCAATCACCAACAATATTTAAAAAAAAAAAAAAAAAAAAAAAAAGCTAATTTTTTTCTAAGGTTTTTTTTTTTTTTTTTCGGTTAAAAGTAAAAAAAAATCGATAACTTTGTTTTAAATTATCACAGATTTATAGTTCAACCATTCGTTTAAAGGTATTGACGAGATCTTTCGAATGATATCCATCTTCAAAATTTACCCCCCACGGGGGGTACTTCACCCCCAGGGGGGGAAGCGATGCCCCCCATGCACAAAATTTTTTTCCTAGTTACGTACTACTATTATCAATAATTCATATTAATTTTACAATCACAAGTGTAAAATAACTCTTATTATGCACATTTATACGAATTTTTGTCCTATTCTGCCATGTTAAAAATTTAGATAAAATGCTATCACAGCGCCTCCTGTTGAGCTATTGATCCCCAAATATAATCAGCCCCAGTTTATGTCAGGGACCAACTAAATACCAAGTTTGGTAAAATTTCGTTAAAAAAAAAAAAAAAAATACGATTTTTTTTCTAAGTTTTTTTTTTTTTTTTTTTTTTGTTAAAAGTAAAAAAAATCGATAACTTTGTTTTAAATTATCACAGATTTATGGTTCAACCATTCGTTTTAAAGGTATTGACGAGATCTTTCGAATGATACCCATCTTCAAAATTTAACCCCCCCGGGGGGGTACTTCCCCCCCAGGGGTTGAACCGATGCCCCCCCATGCACAATTTTTTTTTCCTAGTTAACTACTACTATTATCAATAATTCATATTAATTTTACAATCACAAGTTTAAAATAACTCTCATTATGCTCATTTATACAGAATTTTGTCCTATGCTGCCATGTTAAAAATTTTCATAAAATACGATCACAGCGCCACCTGTTGAGCTATTGATCCCCAAATCTAATGGGCACCAGTTCATGTCAGGGTGCAACTAAATACCAAGTTTGGTTAAATTTCATTCATTGGTTCGTGAGATACAGCGTCCACAAAAAAATGATACAGACAGACACACAGACACACAGACACAGACACAGACAGACAGACAGACAGACGCACAGACAGACATTTTCTAAAAACTATCAATTCGTGTTCAGGACATCCCGAAACGTGTAGATCCGTCAAAAAACGGAGGTCGAAAATTTTCGCGAATCCAATACTTTCTCTATATTACATATAGAAGAAAGTAATGAGGAAAGACATGTTTTCCTTATTCCCAAAGTTCAAGGACTGCACGTTAAGTATTTGTCAGTAGTAATAAATATAAGTAGTAATTCGACCAAACATAAAAAAGCGAAAGTGTTCACAGTACTTTGTCCAACACCTGTATATTGAATAGTAAATTTGCACACATTTAAAAATTAGTCGGCGCTTGTTCGATAACTTTCTAGAAAACTTTTATTAAAATAGCTGAGTTGCAGTATTTCCAGAAATGCGTTCATAATTTGAATTGATCTTTTTTTTTTTTTTTTTTTTTTTTTTTTAAATAACTTACTTCAAAAGATATGTATATATATAATTTCAATCGAATATTTAAAGTTTTCTGAACTATATTTAAAAAACCTCGGAAAAAATGAAAAGAAAGAGAGAGAGTTTTTTTTACAATCTTCTTATTATTAGAAGTTTTTTATATGGATGGATGATTGGGTTTTACGTCGCACTAGTGCTGCGCAGATGGGCAATTGGCGACGGTCTGGGACACACCCCTAGAGGTGGTCCGGAGACATGCCAGCACAATTTTGATCCTCCACGGAAGGGATGGCTCCCCCGCTTCGGTGACCCCCAGAGGCATAATTCTTGATGGAAACATGGAGGGCATTGCGGCCACGACAGATATTACGTTCACCAGCCACCATTAGTGCACACGGCGGTCTTTGGCCGGCTCGAGTACCGAACCCGCAATCTTCCAATTACGAGGCCGGCGCTCTACCGACTGGGCTACCGCGGCCCTTTTATATGAAATTGACTTTGTCATCGTGTCTTTGTGTCACGCTGATAAACAAGGCGCCTCCATTTTAACGTAAATATAAGCTCTTCAGTTTGTCGCTCCATGGCTATGTTGGTTAGAGCGTCACGTTAGTACCGCGGTGGGCGAGAGTTCGATACCCGAAGGTCCGGCGTGTTAATTTTTGCTTATAATCAGTAGCAAAGGTGTCAATTGATAAAAGAAAAATTTTCGTTGACTACACAGCATCTTAAGAATTTTTGAAGAGTCTTTTTAAGAAGTTTTTTTTTAAGCTCACGATAAAATGTTCCGAGTAAAAAATACATAAATAAATATTTTTAGAAGCTTTATATCTATATTATATATTATTATATGAAATTGTATTTGTCATCACGTTTTCTGTCACGCTAAAAAACAAGACGCATTCACTTAAAAAACTAGTATGTTGTGGCCACCACAAGACTTTCTTCTATATTTACCTATACATATTCAATCAGTAACAATATTGAAAAAAAAAAAAAAAAAAAAAAGTACGTTTTTTTTTTTTTTTTTTTTTTTTCTTTTTTTTTTTGTTAAAAGTGAAAAAAATCGATAACTTTGTTTTAAATTATCACAGATTTATAGTTCAACCATTCGTTTTAAAGGTATTGACGAGACCTTTCGAAAGATACCCATCTTGAAAATTTATCCCCCCCGGGGGGGTAATTCCCCCCCAGGGGGGGAAGCGATGCCCCCCCATCCATAAAATTTTTTTCATAGCTACATACTACTATTATCAATAATTCATATTAATTTTACAATCACAAGTTTAAAACAACTGTAATTACGCACATTTATACGAATTTTTGTCCTATGCTGCCATGTTAAAAATTTAGATAAAATGCTATCACAGCGCCACCTGTTGAGCTATTGATCCCCAAACATAGTCAGCACCAGTTTATGTCGAGGACCAACTAAATACCAAGTTTGGTTAAATTTCGTTAAAAAAAAAAAAAAAAAAAAAAAAAAAATTGCGATATTTTTCTAAGTTTTTTTTTGTTAAAAGTAAAAAAAATCGATAACTTTGGTTTAAATTATCACAGATTTATCGTTCAACCATTCGTTTTAAAGGTATTGACGAGATCTTTCGAAAGACACCCATCTTGAAATTTTGCCCCCCCGGGTGGGAACTTCCCCCCCCGGTGGGGGGGCAACCGATGCCCCCACATGCACAAAAATTTTTTCCTAGTTAACTACTACTATTATCAACCTGATCTTTCGAAAGATATCCAATGTGAAAATTTACCCCCCCTGGGGGGGTATTTCCCCCCTCGGGGGGGGAAGCGATGCCCCCCCATGCAAAAAATTTTTTTCCTAGTTACATACTACTATTATCAATAATTCATATTAATTTTACAATCACAAGTTTAAAACAACTCTAATTATGCACATTTATACGAATTTTTGTCCTATGCTGCCATGTTAAAAATTTAGATAAAATGCTATCACAGCGCCACCTGTTGAGCTATTGATCCCCAAACATAATCAGCACCAGTTTATGTCAGGGACCAACTAAATACCAAGTTTGGTTAAATTTCGTTAAAAAAAAAAAAAAAAAAAATTGCGATATTTTTCTAAGTTTTTTTTTGTTAAAAGTTAAAAAAATCGATAACTTTGGTTTAAATTATCACAGATTTATCGTTCAACCATTCGTTTTAAAGGTATTGACGAGATCTTTCGAAAGATACCCATCTTGAAATTTTGCCCCCCCGGGTGGGAACTTCCCCCCCCGGTGGGGGGGCAACCGATGCCCCCACATGCACAAAAATTTTTTCCAAGTTAACTATTACTATTATCAACGAGACCTTTCGAAAGATACCCATCTTGAAAATTTACTTCCCCGGGGGGGGATTTTCCCCCCCAGGGGGGGAACCCATGCCCCCCCATGCACAAAATTTTTTTCCTAGCTAACTACTACTATTATCAATAAATCCTATTAATTTTACAATCACAAGTGTAAAATAACTCTCTTTATGCCCATTTATACGGAATTTTGTCCTATGCTGCCATGTTAAAAATTTGCATAAAATGCGATCACAACGCCACCTATTGAGCGATTGATCCCAAAATCTAATCAGCACCAGTTTATGTCAGGGTGCAACTGAATACCAAGTTTGGTTAAGTTTCATTCATTGGTTCGTGAGATACAGCGTCCACAAAAAAATGATACAGACAGACAGACAGACAGACAGACAGACAGACAGACAGACAGACAGACAGACAGACAGACAGACAGACAGACAGACAGACAGACAGACAGACAGACAGACAGACAGACAGACATTTTTTAAAAACTATTAATTCGTGTTCTCCATATCCCAAAACATGTAAATCCATCAAAAAATGGACTTCGAAAATTTTCGCGAATCCAATACTTTCTCTATATTACATATAGAAGAAAGTAAAAAAAAGTAAGCAATACATTGTACCTCTTAATGGCTCAGTTAAAACGTCATGTTAATTTTTGCAAATAATTAATAGAAAAGGTGTCAGTTGATAAAAGGGAAATATTTCGTTGCGTATACAGTATCCTAATAATTTTTGAAGTGTTTTTAAATAGCTTTTTATCTAGTTACTAAAAAGCACAAAATAAAAATTTAATTAAAAATAAATAAATAAATAAAAATTTTAGAAGCTTCTTATTGAAACTGAATTTCGTTATCGCATCTTCGTGTCACGCTAATAAACAAGGCACTTCAACTTTAAAAGTAAATGTCAGCGGTCCTTATCGTCGCTCGTTGGCTCAGTTGATTAGAGCGTCAAGTTGTTAATGCGATGGTGGTGAGCTTCATTCCCGAAGGATCTATGTTATAAATTTTGCAGATAATTAATAGAAAATGTGTCAGTTGATAAAAGAAAATTTTTCATTGTCTACACAGTATTCTAAGAATTTTTAAAGTGTTTTTTTAAGAAGTTTTTTTTTTTTTTTTTAATATACTAAAAAGCACAAAATATAAAGTTAAGTAAAATAAATAAATAAATATTCTTTTAGAAGCTTTTTATTGAAATTAGATTTTTATTATCGTGTCTTTGTGTCATTCTGAAAAAGAAGGCGCCTCCACTTTAATGTAAATTTAAACAACCTTATCCGTCGCTCGTTAACGCATTTGGTTAGAGCGTCATGGGATAACGCGATGCTCGACGGTTCGATCCTCGCAAGCCGATGTGTTACTATTTTACAGATAATTAATAGAAATGATGTCAATTGATAAAAGAAAATCTTTCATTGTCTACACATTATCCTAAGGAATTTTGATAGTTTTTTTAAGAAGCATTTTTTGAGTTACTACACTCTCAGAAATAATATACTCAATTTTGACGATTCAGACATCCTCGGGCTTAATTTCGTTGTTTTAGACAACTATTTCGTCAAGCGATCGCGTAATTTTTGAGGAAACGTGAACTCTCAAATATTTGACGAAACTGTTTACTCACAATAACATGTGCTAGCTTTTATTACCGCCATATTGGTTTTTTTCCTGTGTTCTTTGGACTTTACGTTACAATGACTTTTATTTGCCGGCCTGGTGGTTCGGTCGGTAGGGAACTGCCTTCTGGATTCCCGAGTTCGAATTGCGGTGCGGGCATGGATGTTTGTGATGTCCTATGGCTACAAAATATTGTGTGCGCTTGTTTCTGTATAAATATGGATCAATTAAGACAAAAGCCATTGTAACTACAGGTCTCAAAGCTGTCAAATAAATGTCTAAATGATTTTTATTTGTTTGCTCAGTTTTATTTATATTTTCATTAAATATAATTAGGATTTAATGCCTAAAGCAACGAATTTGCAAGTAATTTTATAATTCTATAATTTGTATTTTATTCTGTATCACGAAACTAGGATGACAAAATGTATCTTTACTTTTGACGAAATTCGTATGTTCAAACAAGTGACGAAAGTAATTTTCTCAATTTGACGAAATACGAAGGAAAAAATATATTTTTTTATTCTTGACGAAATTCGTATTCTCAAATAGGTAACGAAATAAATTTCGCCAATTTGACGAAATGTTCGCTCGGAGCATATCCCTAGAAACACTTTCGTCAAAAATGAAGGAATTTTCGTGAAATTTGAGTATCCATTTCTGAGAGTGTAAAACGCACAAAATAAAAATTTCAGTGAAAGTATAAATAAAAATATAAATAAATAAATAAAATAAATAAATAAAATAAAATAAATAAATAAATAAAAATAACACTGAAAGTTTTTCATTATTGTGGAGCCCTAAAAGCCTAAAATAAAAATTTATTTTTGCAGAGACATGCTATAAAATTATAAAAGTTTCAACAACAAGAATATTTTAAAGAAAAATATAGACATTTCACGTTTGTAAATGATGAAAAATTTTACATATTCCAAATATTTTAAAAAGCATTTTCGTGAACAATATTCCTTTTGTTTAAGTATTTGTTAGATTCTTCTAGAATGTTCTATGATTTTTCTTGACAGTTCTTAGACTTTTGGGTAGAGCGTCGTGCTGATGGTCCCGGATTTGGTCCTCGAAAGACGGTATAGTACTTTTTTCCAGATAAATAGTAGAAAAAAAATGTCAGTTGATGAAAGAAAATCTTCCGTTGTCTACACATATCCTAAGAAATTTTAATTAGTTTTTTTCTTTTTTTTAAGAAGCTTTTCCTTTTCTTGTAACTAAAAAGCACAAAATAAAATTTAAGTAAAATATCATTTTTTTAAAGCTAGAAGCTTTTTATTGTGAAGCCCTAAAAAGCGTAAAATAAAATTTATTTTAGCAAAGACATGCTACAAAGAAATGAAAGTTTCAACACTAAGAAATTTTAAAGAAAAACATAGGTACTTTCCTTTTGCAAGAGATGAAAATTTTTTTAATGTTTAAAATATTTTAAAAAGCTTTCGAGACATTTGAAATTTGTGGCCTAACGAATGATTATACAAAAACTAATAACTAAGAATATTGGTCTCGAAAGATATTTAAAATATTTTAAACATTAAAAAATTCTCATCTCTTGCAAAAGGAAAGTACCTATATTTTTTTCTAAAATTTCTTAGTGTTGAAACTTTCATTTCTTTGTAACATGTCTTTGCCAGAATAAACTTTATTTTACGCTTTTTAGGGCTTCACAATAAAAAAAGCTTCTAACTTTAAAAAAATTATTTTTTTACTTAAATTTTATTTTGTATTCATCTGAATAACATCCCTGAAATAAAAACTTATACAGTTTCACAAAGAGACGAGTTCAGTTCAGAGTTATTGATGTCAATGCCTTGACCGAGAGAAGAAAAACGTTTGACACAGAGAGTCTAAAGAACGATTTTTTACTTTCTTCTATATGTAATATAGAGAAAGTATTGGATTTGTGAAAATTTTCGACCTCCGTTTTTAATAGATTTACATGTTTTGGGATGTCCTGAACACGAATTGATAGTTTTTAGAAAATGTCTGTGTGTCTGTGTGTGTGTATCACAAATTTTGTGCCCACTGTATCTCACGAACCAATGAATGAAATTTAACCAAACATGGTGTTTAGTTGCACCTTGACATAAACTGGTGCTGATTAGATTTGGGGATCAAGCGCTCAACAGGTGACGCTGTGATCGCATTTTTTGTAAATTTTTAACATGGCAGTATAGGATAAAATTTCGTATAAATGTGCATAATGAGAGTTATTTTAAACTTGTGATTGTAAAATTAATATGAATTATTGATAATAGTAGTAGTTAACTAGGCAAAAAAAATTGTGCACATGGGGGCATCGCTCCCCCCCCCCCCCCTGGGGAGAAGTACCGAAAGGTCTCGTCAATACCTTTAAAACGAATGGTTGAACTATAAATATGTGATAATTTAAAACAAAGTTATCGATTTTTTTTACTTTTAACGCAAAAAAAAAAATTAGAAAACAAAAATCGTATTTTTTTTTTTTTTGTTACCGAGTGAATTTGTATAGGAAAATATAGAAGAAAGTCTTGTGGTGGCCACAACAAACTAGTTTGACTGTAAAATCCAGATTATGTGTGGTTAAAAAAAATCCCATTTAACTCCAATTTAAAATTTTGTTCTATTTTTTAAGGCTTCATTTATTTATTTTCTAATAATTACGAATTTTCCGTAGTTTAAATTTTTGTTTATTACTTTTAATTACACTTTATTTATTTTAATCGTTTTTAGCATGATTCAAACCAGTTTATGTGATGCTTTATATTGTATTAGAAGTTCTTTTTTTCTTAAATCTGTATTTTTCCGTTAGCATGAAACCAACAAAATAAATCAAGTTTTTCACGAAATAAAAGTTTTTAAAGTTATATAAAGCCTATTACGAGGGTCATTTTTTAAGTAAGAACCGTTTTGCAATGGAGTAAGAGAAACTTTATTTATGAACGTATATTGTATTACAAACTAAAATATGAACATTTTTTCACTTCTCAACATAGTCACCATTAACATTTAAACATTTATCAAGTCGTGGCACCAACTTTTGGATCCGTCATCAAAGAACTCTGCCGCCTGACCGTCTAACCAGTTAGTAACAGTTTCTTTCAACTTGTCATCATTTTGCAATCGCTTTCCACCAAGAAATTCCTTAAGTTTTGGAAACAGATGAAGAGCGGTGTCAGTTTGCTTCACGACAATGCTCGGCCTCACGTTGCGACAAAAACAAAGACACAAATGGAAAATTTCCATTAGGAAGTACTGGATCATCAAGCATACAGCCCTGACTTTGCACCATCAGACTTTCATCTGTTTCCAAAACTTAAGGAATTTCTTGGTGGAAAGCGATTGCAAAATGATGACAAGTTGAAAGAAACTGTTACTAACTGGTTTAACGGTCAGGCGGCAGAGTTCTTTGATGACGGATCCAAAAGTTGGTGCCACGACTTGATAAATGTTTAAATGTTAATGGTGACTATGTTGAGAAGTGAAAAAATGTTCATATTTTAGTTTGTAATACAATTTACGTTCATAAATAAAGTTTCTCTTACTCCATTGCAAAACGGTTCTTACTTAAAAAATGACCCTCGTAAAACTACGTAAGTTCTATATAAATTTTATAGTTAATTGCCATAGTTACATTAAAGATTTTATTTCGTGCTAACGGAAAATACCTTTAAATCTTTAAGTTGACTAAGAAATTTGAGAACCACTGAACTATAGAATAGAATGAGTAAAAGTGAATATTGTGAGTGGTCGTAAACAGTGGAAGAGGCGCATCATGAGTGTTACTTTTCTAAAAATTTTGTTTATTTACAAAATGCGGCATCACATAGTAGAAGTTCTTTCTGTTTGTGTTTATGTTTTCATCTTATATAGAACACTGAGCATGTAATGTTGTTAGTTTTTTGGTAATTTTTTACTTTCTTCTGTATGTATAGTATATAGAGAAAGTATTGGATTCGTGAAAATTTTCGAACTCCATTTTTCGATGGATTTACAAGTTTTGGGATGTCCTGAACACAATTCGACTGTTTTTAGAAAATGTCTGTCTGTCTGTGTGTGTGTGTGTGTGTGTCACAAATTTTGTGGACGCTGTATCTCACGAACCAATGAATGAAATTTAACCAAACTTGGTATTTAGTTGGACCCTGACATAAACTGGTGCTGATTAGATTTGGGGATCATTCGATCAACAGGTGGCGCTGTGATCGCATTTTTCTAAATTTTTAACATGGCAGTATAGGACAAAATTTCGTATAAATGTACATAATGAAAGTTATTTTAATCGTGTGATTGTAAAATTAATATGAATTATTGATAATAGTAATAGTTAACTAGGGGGGGAAAAATGTGCATGTGGGGGCATCGCTTTCCCCCTGGGGTGAGAAGTAACCCCCCTCACCCCACACACGGGGGGGGGTGGCAGTAAATATTCAATATGGGTATCTTCCGAAAGGTCTCGTCAATACCTTTAAAACGAATGGTTGAACTGATCTGTGATAATTTAAGATAAAGTTATTGATTTTTTTTTCCTTTTATCGAAAAAAAAAAAAAAAAAAAAAAACTGAAAAAAAAAAAGACTTTCTTTCGGCATTTAGTGATATAATTCTGTCTGATAAAAATCGTCTGGAAATAATGGAAAATAATTTATTGAATAAATTTTGTGTAAAATTATATAGAAGAAAGTCGTGTGGTGGCCACATCATACTAGTTAAAGAAATATTGGGAAGCAAATTCCATAGAAAGGTGAGTATTTTTATTCATCGTTATGAACGTTACCTTATTTTTTATGAATAATTATCAGATAAAATATTATTGCTTTTATTATGTAATAGTGGCATAAATTACTTATTTAGTAAGGCTAAAAGATTACATGTGTATTGAATATATTATGGAAAAAAAAAAAATAATGAACCTTAATTTTGTCATGAGCGTTACTTATCATGAAGGTTATTTTACTGTGTGGGTGGGTACTCTTGTGCCGGGTTTGATCCCAGATAACGATAGTTTGAAGTTTCATGGGGTTTTCTTCGAGACGGATGTATATAGGCTAGAATACCTTAGGAAGATACTCCACCCAGGCCTAAGTCGCTACATCAACATCGTTTTTCTCATCTATAAAGCATGTGCTGAGCCATTTAATTGTTATACACTCATGATATTGCTAAATTTTATTACAAAGGACATTTTTATTTTATTTATTTGTTTTTTAGAATGTCATTCTGCATTCACCTAGAAAATAATTTGATTAAATGTTTCCTAATTGTATTTTTTAATCAAATTATAAAATTTTCTGACACAAGAAATTTTGAGTTAAAAAAAAAAACAATGATTCACTTTTTTAGAATTTATAAATAAAAAATTATATTCGTACTTTGAAGTGAAGTTATTAAATAAAATTATTCTACAATAATTATTATTATTATTATTATTTTGTATTTTTTATTATTTAGAATTGCGTTAGAATGAACTGTTTGTTATATTGATAAATGTTTGTTTAAAGCCAATAAAGAAGCTGCAACTATTTGTTTAAAGCTGCCATCATTTCTCTTATAACAATAAAATATATATATATATATATATATATATATATATATATATATATATAAAATTAAATTAAAAAATCTGAAAAAGTATAGATATCCGAAAATCTCACAGTTGTATATTTTTCATGATTACAATACTTTTCTTACCGATATATTTTCGGAGAGTAATAAATATGATCGGATTGAATATCATTTGATACATATTTTATACTATTTAAATAAAAAAGAAAATAATAAGTTAAGGATCTTCAATATCTTTATTAAAGTTCTTTAAATAGTAAAAAATTTAAACTTAATATATGTTTGGAAAGTAATAAGTATGAAATGGACTGAATATAATTTATGCATTTTTTTTATAATATTTGAACGAAAAAGAAGAAAAATAATTAAGAACTCACAATACTTTTATTAAAATGCTTTAAAGAGTAACGTTTTTAATAATTTTAGTTGTGAAAATCATAGATTGATATTAACACATTCAAGGATGATTTTGTTCTGTCATTTAATACGTACTTTTACAATAGTATTTGAAAAGACAAAAAGGGAGTAATAACCTTCAGTATTTTTATTACTTAAATTCTTTAAATAATAAAAATTTCATACTATTATTTAAAATTTTCAAAATATTAAAATTGATACTGATAATTTATTCAAAAAGATTTGGTCTCGATTTTTTTTTTTTTTTTTTTTTTTTTTTTTTTAATATAAGGCAGTTAGTGTAAATCCAATAAAATATTGTCATTCGAATATTGAAGTATTTTACTATGTAAAAAAATTATTTTTATTTCAATTTAGCAACCAATAAACACATTACAGTGATAGCATATATTTTTAATCGGACCTTTAAATTAGATTTAGAAATTTATTTATCAAGCCTGAAAGTTCATTTCAGAAAATTATGGAGTGGAAGGCTGATTTTTTACACCAACTAAAAACTGTGAAAAATACCAGCACCAACCAGTTATTTACACCAACTGTGAAAAATACCAGAGCCGGGAATCGAACCAGGGCCTTCCACTTTTCTAATTTAAATTAATAATATCTTAATTTCTAAATTAAATTGAAAATTTCATGGTCTATTGGAGTTGTGCCATGATTAATAATGTCACTTGATACAGCTGTGTTTGCAAACTCGGTGACTTTGCCAACGAATGTTATGTGAGAAATGCCTAGCTGGTAATCAGCCAGGGCAGCTCGATGGTTTGAGCATCCGCACGTAAAGCGGAAGGCCCGGGTTCGATTCCCGGCTCTGGTATTTTTCACATAGTTGGTGTAAAAAATCAGCCTTCAACTCCATATTTTTTTTTAATGACATTTAAATTGGAGTTGTTAGTTTTTAATGCAAATCATAAGTAGGTCTAATCAAAGAATGTACACAAAAGAAGAAAATCTTCTGAGCGTAGTAAAAATATTAACGCTGACACAGCGATAAATGCGAGCATATAAATGTGTTTGAGGAAGTGACAAGTGAGTACTATTTTCCTAACATCCCTTCGTGTGGGGAGTGTTTATGTTGCGGCAATTTTGTTGCCCGAAAAATATCCGTGTAATACGAACATAAGTGAATGCACAAATGTATAAGATTAAATACAGATTGTATAATTATCAAATTAGTTCCTGAGATATAGTTGCCACAATTTTTTGGTACACACAGACAGATATTTCCTAAAAGGCAGGGCCTAAGTGGGGCCCGGGGCAAAAACTTCTTTGGGGCCCCCTCTGCTTTACTACTTGGGCAAAAACTTCTTTGGGGGCCCCCCTCTGCTTTACTACTTCAGTAACGAAGAACCGAAATTTATGGATCTATTTAAATTTTTCACTTCGTTATAGATATATAACAAGGTTCTAATCAATTTTCTTGTTATATATCTAACAAGAAAATTGACTAGAACCTAAAATAGCTATAAAGTCCTCCCCCCTCCAACGGTCAGACGAAATATTGTTCTATCTATTTTATTTCTGATTGTTAACTTTGTCATCTAGATGCGAAAAATTCATATCCTTGCTGACATTAGAGCAGAATTCAGTTAAATTTTTGCAATTACGATGGCTCATTTAAGCCGGATTTTACATTATACTGATATTTTGTTTAAAAAAGTTCATTAAAGAAGGAAACGTAAAATAAACTTTCTATTCGATTTGGGGGCCCCCTCTGATGTGGGAGCCCGGGCCAACTGCCCCGCATGCCCCTGCCTCAGTCAGGCTCTGCTAAAAGGGTCAAATCGTGTTCTAGACCTCTCAAAACGTGTAAATCCATCGGAAATCGGAAATTTTTACGAAACAATATTTCTTTCGATTGAATAAATAAGAAAGTAAAAAAATTCCGAAGGGTTGTTTATGATATAATTATTTATAAACATATTCTTTACTACTTAGAAATCTCATTTTTTTGGTCCCCAGTCGGACGCTCTCCCGTGCCGCGGGCTCTTTATAGCCGTCAGTGATCGTAACATCATTCTGCTTAGAAAGCTAATCCAAAAGTATCAATTTCACATATAGGACAAGGTTGGTAGTTGAAACGTGTCAATTTTTTTAATCTTTTGACGGCCTTCGATAACGACTGACCTCTACTGAAAGTCGATATGAATATTTCGAACATATATAAAAACAGCCAAGCGAAACAAACATTACGTACATGAAGGATATAATTTCAAGGGTTGCTTTAATTATTAATGAGAAGAGAAATAAGTGAGAGTTTCTTGGATTCAAATAAGTGATAGTTTATTACCAATACGTTTGCGATAAGATATTTGAACACAGTGATATTTTTACTTTCTTCCATGTATTAGAACAGAAGAAAGTATTGGATTCGTAGAAAGTGGAAATTTTCGACTTTTTGTTTTTTTATGTATTTACACGTTTTGAGATGTAAAGAACACGATTTCGCAATTTTTAGAAAATGCCTGTCTTTGTCTGTTGTGTGTGACTAATTTTTACTTTCCGAACACTACAGTGATAGTGAGGAAAGTGTTGTAATCATGTCAAAAATCCGAATTTGAGATTTTGATCTTTCTATACGTTTCGAGGTCCAATGAGTCCGTTTTCACTATTTTTGCGATGATGTATGTATGTGTGTGTGTATGTATGTGTGTGAGTGAACACGGTAGCGTCAAAACGCTTTGTTCGAATAAGCTGAAAATTGGTACGTATATTGTAAGTCACCATAGTACGAATCCTATTGATTTTGGTGAGTCTAGCACTTATAGTTTTTTACAGGAACACAAAGAAAAATTCTTTATCATTATGGCCTATGGGACCAAAATCTTAAAAGTGCGATAGCATCTAAACGCCTTATTCAATTGAGCAAAAAAATTATACACATATTATAGGTCACAGATACTCAATCTGTATAGATTTTGGAGAATCTAGCACTTATAGTTTTTTTTACAGGGACACAAAGAAAAATTATTTATCCTTATAACCTATGGGGCCAAATTTTTAAAAGTGTGATAGCGTCTAAACGCCTTATTAATTTGAGCAAAAAATTTGTACACATGTTATAGGTCAGAGTTACACCAACTGTATAGATTTTGGTGAATCTAGCACTTACAGTTTTTTTTTACAGGGATACAAAGAAAATTCTTTATCATTATGGCGTATGGGACCAAATTTTTAAAAGTGCGATAGCATCTAAACGCCTTATTCAATTAAGCTGAAAATTTATATGAATATTATAAATCACTGTTGCACTAACCATAAGCATTTTGTTGAATCTAGCATTTATAGGTTTTTACAGGGACACAACGAAAAATTCTTTATCATTATGATCTATGGGCTCAAAGTCCAGTAGCGTTAAATAAAACATCATGTAATATATGGAGAAAAATACTCAAACACTCTATTATGGTTTTCTCTCTTTTGTTTGTTTAACAACTCCTCTTTCTTTACTTTATCTGCAAAACTGTTAATTACTCAATGTTCGAAAAGTCGAGTGGAGTCACTCCAGATTTTTTAAAACAATTCTAGCTCCAGAACTCACAGAATTTCACAAAAAGTTTTTTTTATATATAGTTGCATCTTGACATGTTGATTAAATTTGATTCGGTCGACAGGTAGGCAGCGTTACTATGTTCCTATTTACCTTATGCTTGAGAAGGCTATCTCAACTTCAGTGACGTAAAATGCGCCAAATATGACTTGTGAAATAACCATTATAAAAATTAATTTTCACTTAATTTGGGTGTATGTCTACCGATATCTGGCTCTATTATATTACAGTCGGTAACAAAAGTGTCCGAACACTAGCAAAAGTTCCTATGTAAAAAAATCTGGTGTGAAACAACCACGCGTCTTCCATTTAGAGATGGGATAAATAGTTACTTTTCAGTAATAGGTTACTTCGTCCCATACTTCCTTTGATAATAGGTTTTTGCAACATATTATTTTTATAACCTATTACTTTTTAATGTACATATGGCTAATATCTTTCTAATCCTTTTTGGATGATATACAATATACATGGTGACAAGAAATAACTTGGACGAAGTTTCAAACGAAATATCTGTAACTACCACTAAAGTTATAATATTTATTTCATTAAGTATTGATCCTAGAAAGCTGCTAAACAGGTGTAAGTAAGTTAGTTGTGATAACCATTACGGTTAACAAATAATATGCCATACTTGAATTACATAAGCAAGGAAAGAAATAATGTGAAATTGTTCTACTATTGAAAGTGTCTAAGCAGACAGTTTTATACACAATCAAAAGGTTTAAAGAACTCGGGCACGATGGTGACAGTCCAGGAAGAGGAGGAAAGCGCACAGTTAACACATCAAGAAACAGGAAAGTTATCAAAAACCGAGTTCAACGAAATCCTAGGATTTCAATGAGAAAGGTTGCTAGAGAGATGAAGATCAAAAGAGAAACCGCACGTTTGATGGCAAGAGTAGAGCTTGGTCTTCGCCCTTACAAAATGAAAGAGGCTCAAAAGCTAACAGCAGAGAACAAATGCACAAGACTTCAAAGGTGTAGAGAACTGATGAAGCGGGCCGCAGGTGATCGATAGCAAACGTTTGTCTTCACAAATGAGAAACTGTTCTCGATTGAACAAACTCACAATAGCCATAATTATAGAGTTTGGTCAGCAGAAGCACTTGGACATTCTTGGATTGTTAAACGGCGTCAACGACCCCAATCTGTAATGGTTTTGGGTGGGATATGTGCTAGTAGGAAAACACCACTTGTTTTTGTTGATCAAGGGATAAAGATTAATCAACAAACATATCGCAAACTCATTTTGGAAGATCTTGTCTTACCTTGGTCGCAAAAGTTCTTTGGAAACAAAAGATGGACCTTGCAACAGGATTCCTCACCTGCACACAGAGCTAAACGCACTCAAGATTGGTGCAAGAAAAATTTTCCTGACTTCATTGGAGCTCAAGAATGGCCACCGTATTCCGCAGATTTGAACCCAATTGATTATTCTGTTTGGTACACCTTGGAGACAAGGGTGTGTGCTAAACCTCATAAAACTTTGGCATCTCTAAAGAATTTCTTATGCAAGGAATGGGATAAAATATCAGTAAGTGAGTTGCGGGCCATAGCCGAAAATTTTGTGACACGTTTAAAGCTCTGTATTAAGCCTAATGGTAGCCACTTTAAAAATTTGTAAATATATTAGACAAAATAATGTATTCATATTTATTTTGAAGTTTGGTCGTAATATTTTCATTGGCATTAAAGTTATAACGTATTATGTGTGTCCAAGTTATTTCTTGTCACCCTGTATACATGTGTCCTACATAGTGGATGGCGGATGCGGTTCATGTTTTTAAGTCCCAATGCTTTCGAATAGTAATCTTCACTTTATTTAACACTAGAATTTCTTCAATTAGAGAAAAAAAAAAAAAAAACGCTGATATGAAATAGTGGTAGAGTCAACATTTTACACAAACGTTTGTCCCAATCGAGTAAGCTTAAGGTTCATTAAACCAATTTCTTTAAACACGAAAACAGAATATTTCAAATAATAACAAGAAACACGTACCGAGAGCCGTTTTCTGAAAAAAAAAAAAAAAGAAAAGAATTCTCATATTGTAAGCCATATATGTAATTAAAAAACAATTAAATAATAATAGCAAATTTTTAAGAAACATTTTTAAGGCATCCCAAATTTTAAACTACCGAGTGACTGTTTCTTTTGATTATCCGAAGAACTTGAACTTTCCAGATTGACAAGAAAATTAGTGTTTTTCACTCATACTTAGCAAACAGTCACTTTGAATATGTGTTCTAAAATTAGAAGCACTTGTTAAAAAATATATATTTTGCTTACAAAAATTGCATAAAATGATGTATTTTCTCAGACACTTAATTTTAACATAAGAGCATAATTAACTATTCCTAAACCTTTACTCATTTTAAATCTAACTAGTATGTTGTGGCCACCACAAGACTTTCTTCTATATTTTCCTATACATATTCAATCAGTAACAATATTAAAAAAAAAAAAAAAGATTTTTTTTTTCTAATTTTTTTTTTTTTTTTTTGTAAAAATTAATACATATTTAATCACTAACAATATTAAAAAAAAAAAAAAAAAAAAAATCGAATTTTTTTTCTAAGTTTTTTTTTTTTTTTTTTTTTTTTTCGTTAAAAGTAAAAAAAATCGATAACTTTGTTTTAAATTATCACAGATTTATGGTTCAACCATTCGTTTTAAAGGTATTGACGAGATCTTTCGAATGATACCTATCTTCAAAATTTAACCCCCCCGGGGGGGGTACTTCCCCCCCAGAGGGGGAACCGATGCCCCCCCATGCACAATTTTTTTTTCATAGTTAACTACTACTATTATCAATAATTCATATTAATTTTACAATCACAAGTTTAAAAGAACTCTCATTATGCCCATTTATACGGAATTTTGTCCTATGCTGCCATGTTAAAAATTTGCATAAAATGCGATCACAGCGCCACCTGTTGAGCTATTGATCCCCAAATCTAATGGGCACCAGTTCATGTCAGGGTGCAACTAAATACTAAGTTTGGTTAAATTTCATTCATTTGTTCGTGAGATACAGCGTCCACAAAAAAATGATACAGACAGACAGACAGACAGACAGACACACAGACAGACACACAGACAGACATTTTTTAAAAACTATCAATTCGTGTTCAGGACATCCCAAAACGTGTAGATCCGTCAAAAAACGGAGGTCGAAAATTTTCGCGAATCCAATACTTTCTCTATCTATATATATAAAAGAACACTTCCTGAGTGAGTGAGGGGGTGATCTATCAACGCCCAGACCAAACCCCTGGACCTAGAAGCATGAAATTTCGTGACAATGTTCTTTCTATGACGTAGGTATCCACTAAGAAGCGATTTTACAAAATTCGCCCCCCAAGGGGGGGAGGGGGGCAAAACGTAATTTCACAAAATCCTTCATATCTCAAACAAAAAAAACAGATATCCGTAAATTTTTTGCTTTAAAATATAGCTAATACAAATGTCTAAAAATCAGTTTCTGGAATTTTCAAAACTCGGTCCCCAAGGGGGGCGGGGGGTCAAAACGTGATTTCACATGCGTAAAACGTGATTTCGCACAATCCTATATATCTGAAACAAAAAAATAGATATACGTGAAATTTTTGATCTAAAATATAGCTAATGCAAATATCTAAAAACCAATTTCTGGAATTTTAGAAATACAGCCCCCAGGTGGGGCAGCAGGGGGGGCGGGGGGCTATGGGGCAAAAACAAATAGAAAAACAGTTAGGGCGTTCAAAATTGATACAGAAAGGTTTTAGAGGCCTGCAAGTCAAATGAGGATATTTTCGATTGCGTAAAGTTATTAGGAGGGGAAGGAAGGGGGGTAGGGGGAGGGGGAGGCAAAAAATAAAAATAGAGTTAGATCGTTCAAAATTGGTTTATAGAGGTTTACGATACCTACAAATCGATTGCGGATATTTTCGAAGTTGTAAAATTATTAGGAGGGGCGGGAAGGGGGGTGGGGCGGTAAGGAGGGGCTATGGTGCAAAAACAAATAGAAATACAGTTAGGCCGTTCAAAATTGGTACAGACAGGTTTTAGAGGCCTGCAAGTCGAATGGGGATATATTTTCGAAAGTGTAAAGTTATTAGGAGGGCCGGGAAGGTGGGGGGGGGGGCGGAGGGACAAAAAAGTAAAATAGAGTTAGATCATTCAAAAATGGTAAATAGATGTTTTCGATACCTACAAATCGATTGCGGATATTTTCGAATTTTTTAAATTATTGGGAGGGACGGGAAGGGGGGGAACGGAGGGGCCAAAAAATAAAAATAGAGATAGATAGTTCAAAACTGGTGCATAGTGGTTTTTGATACCTACAAATCGATTGCGGATATTTTCGAATTTGTAAAATTATTAGGATAGACGGGAGGGGGGGGCGAAGGGGGAAAATAATAGAAATAAGAGTTAGAGCATTTTGGGAATTTTTTCCGAAGGCAGTGAGAACCCGGTGCGACATTTTTCCTAATCAGATTTTGTTTCTCTTTTCTTTTCACGTGATAAAAATGAATGCAATTTTGAGAATTCAGTAATTAGAGTGATTCATTTAAAAAGAGGGACCAGCGAAGCGGGCGTTGCCTGCTAGTATTACATATAGAAGAAAGTAAAAAAATAGTCTCAAGAAAAAATCAGATTAAAAAAAAAAAAGTGAAGAAAAGCTAAACAGTAAAAATAAATAAATATTCAATTTTCTTCTCAAATTATTCTTAATAAAACCACAATAAATGCTGTATGCCATTACGCATTTTCAATTCCATCTGCTATAAGCAATTAAAATATAAACAAACACTCCTTCCTTTCAATTATCAAACATCTGTTTCCAATACGCAAGCGAATCCAAACCTAGCAAGTGTAATGTCATTCCTCACCTTCATGACGAAATAGTAATCAACATCTAATATCCCTTACCTATCTCCCGCTAGCCCCATAAATTAACACTATTTCGTTAAACCGTGGTATCAAAGTTTTTATTCAAACGATTTTTTATCCCATGAAAAATAATCAACACCAAATAAAAACATTTCTAAATTAATATGAGCACGATGTTATGTGTCATAAACGTTAAAATTATCTTGCTTATTAAAATTATTTTGATTAATATATTTCACAAGGAATATTCCGTAATACATTCTAGAAAATATTATCATTACAAAATTATCGTTAAAAAAATAATACATCTGCAGCTGTAATATTTTTTTAACGATAATTTTATGAACTTGGAAATGGAAAGATATTATTGATTCAGAATATCTGAGTAACAGATTGCATGAAATCGTCTGTATTCCTTACTGAGTTTCAGACCTATTTTTTTCAGACGTGAAGTAGAAGTAACGAATCGATTCGAACATTTGCGCGGAAAGTCTGATGCGAGTCTTTAGCCGGCGTTCATAATATTGTTTTTGTATTTTGTAAATAAAATAAAATAAAATAAAAAAGTAATTATATAAAAGAAATAATTCAAGCTTTTTACTTGTACAATGGTGTATTATATCAGTTTTATCGCCAGAAATTTCTTGTCTATTTCGCGTGCAGAGATAAAGTTGAAAATATTATTTTTTTAATAGGATATTTTTTGTAATATATTATATTACAGTGCTAATAGGCTAAAATGCAATAATAATATTACTTATTATGTTACGTGAAATAACGCCCATCTCTAGTATAAACTAGTCATGCTGTTTGTACCATTTTCAACAGGAAACATCTCTCCTCTGCTTGGCCCCACCAGCAACCGAGCCAAAGAATATAGAAGAGAGACGTAGTAGAAGTTCTTTGGCCGAGCGGTTCTGCGCTCAAAGCTGGTAAAGAAAGTGCCGGTTTTGACTGGTGCTCGTCGATCGAGCCGTTCGGAGTTTTCTCCGAAACTCGCGTAAATACGGGTTATGAAGCACTCCCTTAGAAAGACCCTTCCCCACGGACGACACTCCACCTTTAGCCCTACGACCCTCGTGAAGTCAATCTGCCTTACCGAACACAAACACACACACTCTTCTCTGGTTAACCTGAATAATATATAGATTCAAGGCAGTCTAAGGAAATGAGACAGCGGGCAGACAAATCGAAGAAATAAAGATATATATATATTAATGACTTACATTTTTATTTGTTTTGCTGTCACATTTTCTGTCTTTTTCTCCACGTGAGGAAGAAGAGGACGAAAGTCAGAGGTTGTCCCACGTTTTAATTTTTGAGGCCTATTTTTGTGAAAAAAATTTCCGCGTGAAACCTTTCATTTTAGCAGTTACTTTATCTAATATTATAATGTCTAATATCAAGTTAATAGCATTTTACTGAACCAAGACCAAGTATAGACACTCATCAGCATATATAGTTAGTTCCGCTCATCACTGAGTGACTCTATCACGCTTAAAAAGGCTAAGAGATTTCTTTGGACTATGTCTGTGTGTGAACACAAGTTGCCACCTAATTTTCATACTTTAGTTAATTTTAAAAAATCTAATTTTCCGACCGATAAGCTGTTTAATCCGACGGATTCAGAAAAACTGTCCCTTTCATTTGGTACCTTATATTTGTAACGAATTTTTGATTAGATTTTTAAAATTAATTAAAATAGACATAGCTTTAAAATAGACATTTACATTTTTAATTGTTTTTTCCCCAGCATAAAATGAAATATGCTTTCACGTGAGGGAAAAAAAAAAAAAAAAAAAATTGCGTCTACATGATGTTGTGATGATCTAAAAACTGACGTCTATAAAATAATAATAATTTTAAAGGTAACGAAGAGATAAATAAAGTGCAAAAATTTCGCACGGGCTTGCTAGCAAATGATTTATTTGAAGTGAGAAATAAAAAAAATGAAATGTTCATTTTTCAACGGGCGCCTTAGTCGCCCTACAACTAACTAGTTAAAGTTGTTTGCACTATAAGCATGGAAATTTTTACAAAATTATCATCTATATAATATTTCTCTAACGTGGACCAGTTGCGATTATTTTTTGTAGAAACGATGCCATAGTGACTTATAAAATACGCGAGAATAAAAAATAATACACAAGCAATATTTAAGCACACGGACTCAGTTCAGTGATCTAATTTAAAAAAAATTACCACATTTGTTTGATGACATCTTTTATACATATATATATATATATATATATATAAAACAGATCTATTTTTAAAAATTGCATATCTTTACAAGTGTCATTTCAAACCTAGCAATACTTTAAAGATATAAACAAAATATTAATTTTGTCATAAATCCACTGAAAAACGCAATAAAAAGTATAATCAATATAGATACTAAGTATTTTTTTTAACAAAAAATAAATAAATAAATAAATAATTAAAAAAGTAAATAAATAAATAAATACAAATGCCAAAATGAATAAATTAAAAGGCATCGCCAACATGGCGGCAAAAATTTAAAAGTCGTCATAGGGGTCCTATATTAAAACTATCCTTCGTGGGAAAGTATGAAAACTGGGTCGTCAAACATGAATTTTATTTTGAAACTTTTCTTTGGCTTCTGGTGAATTAAAATTTAAATTAGGTGGTGAAATTGGTACAAGAGTTATAAGTTTCAAATTTTAAAAGTAAATAAAGGAAGAAATAAAATGCGACAATTTCGCATGGGTTTGCTAGTTTTTATAAAACGTAATTTTGTGAAAGGGCAGTTTTATGAATCTGAATTTTATGAAAGGACAAGGACCCATTTTATTGATTTGAATTTTGTAAAGCCTATCCTTCATGAAAATGATTCCGTCTGTTTAAATTAAAATACTGGTACATATTTTTAAAATTTAATAAGACTTATAAATTTTCTAAATATCGACTTTGCTCATTTGTTCACTAAATTACTTTGTCTTTCAATAGAGGGCAGCACCAACCACCCTCTTTGACAAATTATGAATATGCATTTCTATTTCTATGTGTGTTAGAAATATATATTTGTAACATCATGTGCAAAAGACCAAGTTAATTTCATATTTTACAAAATTAAAAATTTCAAAATTCTAAAAATGCAAAAATTTCTTAACTCACTAAACTTTAAGTATTCAGTATTCTAAGTTTTTTCGTCATAGTTATAGTAACACAATATTCACATATTTCATAAATTTTACTTTCTCCCAACCCTCATCTTTTCATTAGAAAACCTACATACAATTTCATGAAAAATATAAAACATGAAAATTGGTTTTTTGTAGTTTTTCCAAAGAAAAATATATCATTAGAAATTAAATAAATAAAAAAAATATTATTAAAAAAAAGTAAAGAAGGTAAAAAAGCTTCTATGATTTTGTCAAATGAAAAATTGTTTCACTCATTTGAATGCAATTATTCTCTTACAATGAAAATAAAATATTATATAAAAATGGAAAGAATAAGGTGGAGGGGGGGGGGGGTCTTGACATTTCTCTATAATTATGTCAAAATGACATAATTTTCATTCATTTGATGCAGTTATTCTATCATGATGAAAATAAATAATTATAAAAAAAAGAAGATAGAAGAAGGAAAAAAAAAAAAAACTTTGGCATTTCTGTATGATTTACTGATCCTGCAAAAGCAAACTAGTTTGTTTCAATGGTTTATAGTCAAAGGGGAGCTACAGAGGCTTGACCCACCCACTCGACATTGAAATTATATATAAAATTTATTGGTCTGACCATTGAAACTACTAAGTTGTTTTCAGCTCAGCTGCCTGTATATGGTTATGGACCACTAATGAAATTTCCCGGTTTTACCCTTTAACAACTTATATAGATTATAAAGCATTTTCCATCTCGTTACATTATTAAACTTTCAGCGATTTTTTTTTTTTTTTTTTTTGATCGATTATTCTTTTCAGTTATGGAGAAAAACATCTGACAAAAACTAACTTAGGAGATGTCTTAACCACTGAGTTAGAAGATAAGAAGTGAGTGATAACTTCTTACTGAATACCATAGACAGACAGCAGCAGTGGTGTCGCTAGAAAATTTTTCAGGAGGGGGCAAACTTAAAAGTGCAAAATTTCAGAATGTATCTATACATATTTAAATTTCATAACGTATAATGCAAGTCGGGTAGGTTTGACTCTAAATGGCAGTGTGACATAAATTTTATTTGGCTAATCATTTCAAATCTAATGACATAATTTTAAAGCTTTAAATGTAATTTTTTAAAAATAATTTTTTACTTATTAGAATTTTTCAGGAGGGGGCAAATGCCCCCCCCCCTTGCCCCTATGTGCAGACGCCCATGGTCAGCAGTCTTTGTGGAACAGATTATTTTTGAATGAAGCAGGTCAAAATACTGCATATCATCTTATATTTGTAGACTGTGCAATTGTTTTACCAGCTCGCTTCTAGATTTTGAAGCAGATGACAGACCGCTCAGTTATTCCTCTTCCTAGTATTCTAGCTCAATGTTTTTAATATGCATACAAACATTAATTTTGAGTACTGTTATATCATGGATTGTAGTGGCTTCAAAAAAAATTTCAGGACATAATTTTTATAAAATTTCAGGACATATGCACTAAAATATTCCCCATTTTCAGAATATCTTAACTATAATTTTACTGAAATTTAACTATATAAATTACATAATATGGAAAAAATACTAACTTAATAAGTTAAAATAATTTATAAACTATAAAGTACATAAAATACAATCACACTGAATACTTGTTTAAAATATATATATCAAATTAGAATAACTTATAAATCAATTCATTACCAGTGGCAGACCTGCAACTCTCGAGGCCCAGGGCGAAAATCTCACTGCCCCCCCCCCCCCACCTAACTGGAGTCCCTACTACATTGAGCTCTCCACCCCCCTTTTGGACTTCTTTACAAATTTATTTCAATAAAAAAGCAATGAAGTTAGTTTCAAGATTTATTCAGAAGTCAAACCAACAAGAATGCCAGGGCATTGGTCAAGCTTGGCGTAAATGAGTTTTTTTTGGTTTTGGAGTTGTCACATTTTGTATATTAAGACTTATTAGACAGGAACCTACAGTTTGAAGGAGGGATTGCAGGGAATGTTTCAGATTAAAATAATGGCACAATCAGACTGAAATAATGACAACTTCAACAGATAAATATACTTAAAGGTTAAGCTCCTTCGGAGGCCCCCTCATGGCCAGAGGCCCGGAGCGGACCGCCCCACCCTTGGTATGCCAGTGTTCATTACAGAAGTTTTGATTTCCATGTCTGGTATGAATTTTGAACTGCTTTAATTACTTTATTTTAAATATATATAAGAGAAAGTACTGGATTTGTGAAATTTTTTCAATTCCTAGTAGGAATTGAAAGACGTACTTACATGTTTTGAGATGCTCTGAGCTATCTTTTAAAAATCTTCGTCTATGTGTGCATCAATAATTTTGTGGATGCAGTATCTCACAAAAAATGAACGAAATTCAACGAAAACTTGGTATTTTGTTGACAACCTAAACTGGTGCTGATTGCAATTGGTAATCAACTGCTCAACAGGTGATGCTGTCATCCCAACTTTTCATAATTTTTAATACAGGATAATAGGACAAAATTTCGTATAAATGCACAAAATGAGAGATATTTATAGCAAATAATTGTAAAATTAATATAAATTATTGATAATAGTAGTAGTAAATTAGGAAAAAATTTGCGTGATGTAGGAGTATCATCATTCCCCCGTAGGCAGGAAGTATCCTCTCCAGGGAGCATAAATTTTTAATATGGGTATCTTTCAAAAGAACTCGCCAATACCTTTAAAACAAATAATTAAACTATAGATCTGTGATAATTTAAAGCAAAGTCATCCATTTTTTCATTTTTAATGGGGAGGGGGGGGGGGAAAGCCACATTTATTCCAGTGCCGGTGTTGTCACAAAATTTACTTTCATTTAGCATTTGGAGTTTTACTTTTCAGAGATAAAAATCATCTGCATTCAGCATGAAAAATAACTTCAATAAAAAAATTTTATTGGGTGAATGTGTATAACACAATATAGCAGAAAGTTTTGTGATGACCACAACATACCAGTTATAAATATTAAAATTTCTCAGGAATATTTAAAAATCATGATGCATTCATATGGCAAATCATTGTTTTACATAAACTTGAACATACAGTATTAAAGTGACTTAGTACTACTTTTTATACCAAAATTTTATATCTAACTATATTTAAACGAAGTATATAGTTTAAAAAATATATACATATAGATATGCATAATAAATATGTAAAAAAAAAGTTTTAATAAAAAATATATATAATTAATAAAAATACTTAAGCAAAAAAGGTGGGGATTCAAAAGCTATGTGCACAAACATTTTAAAAAACTTCTGATAAAATTATCACTTTTTTTTTTTTTTTTTTTTGGGGGGGGGGGAGGGATAATTTTCCCCTGTAGTCAGGAAAAATTAGCAGTTTTTAGCATCATCTATCCAACTTTAACAGTTTGAATACCACTGTTTTTTATACCATACTGCAACTTTTATGTTTCATTAGACAAAGCATGAGCAGCTTTTCCTTCACACTTCAGATCAGCTTCTTCTAAAATTAATTGTTTAAATTTATCTCTTTTGTAGTTCTTCCTTTCCTTTTTTTTTTTTTTAACTTTGAAAGCAGCAGCATCTTTATCAAGCTTCCATTTTTGAGCTCTTCGTCTTTATTTGCTATATATTCAACTATTCAGCATGCGACTGATCTATATATCAGATAATCTCTTTTGATACAAAGAGAAGTAATTGAGGACTGCTTTCTCAAATAACAACTGCAAAAGCATAAAAAATAAATTACAATTTCTGATATGCTGCTACTCTCTTTTCTGACAATATTACTTATAGAAAATCCTCTCTCAGGCACTGTATTACTGTGAGATACAGTGAAACAAATTTTAATAAACTTGACTAAATGGTAAACTTTGAAATTACCATACTGAGATTACCTTTCTCGCTAAAAAATGAAAGAAAGATAAAAAAGTTTTTGAAATATACTGAAATTTCAGGAAATTTGGGGCATTTCAGGACAAAAAAATTTTCTTAAGGAATTTCAGAACAACTACTACCCCTGTTATGTTATAATACATTTTAAACATTAGGTAATAATTATTAAATTTATATGTTTGTGCAGGTAAGCATCTTATTATAAAAAATCTTTGACAATCACCAAATGTGCCAACTGTACAGGTCAGGATAAAAAAAAAAATGGTTGAACTGTATGAATTTTGCATTCCTGATTCCAATTGTGTCACTAAAATTGCTCCATCAAGTACCATTATTAAGAGGGACAATGGACAATCACAATGTATAAATAAATAATAAAACTTCTACAGTATCAAATGAAAAACAATATACTCCTTCACAATGTTACTACAAAGCAACAAAAATATGAAAAATGAACAATTTTCATTACATTATTTCAAAAATAAAATCTGTCATGTAAAAGTAATTTTATTCACATTTTTTTCTTTTGAGATTTTACTTGTATAAATTCAGATCATAGACCATCAAAGGCAAGTAAACAACTTTTCCAGTATAAAATGGGGATTGTTTTCAATAAAAAATGGAAAGAAAATTAGATGAAATTGAAAGAATATAAAATGTAAAGACTGCCATACTGATAGTGGTAATGCAAGAGTAAATTATTTTGCTAAAAAATGGCCCCAACCCAACAAAATTTGTATGTGGTCAAGGCCATAACCAAGATTGGGGGAGGGGGGGGGGTTTCAAAATTTTAAGATTATCAAAAATCTGAGTTATTCTTCATTTTCAACAAACACTATCACACATACTAAAGCTTCTCAAATTTTTTTCTTTCTACTGCCTTGCCTTGGATTCAAAATTAGCAGTTGTTAGGCATATTTTGCATCTAAAAATTTAAGTTTGGGTACCATAAAATCACACTCAGCTATTAGTTTTGATGCCTATCTTTTGACCAAATTTTAAAAAATTAATTTTGCCATGATGGTAAATTATTTCTGTATGATTTAAAAAATGCTCGTTTTTTTTTTTTTTTTTAGTGCTAGAGGCCTATTTCAGTCGGTTTATTGAATGAAGTCCCCCCAAGGCACAACTTTGACATGAGTCCCCCCCCAGGCCCAACTTTGACATGAGTCCCCCCCAAGGTACCCCTATTTCAGTCGGTACAGCATTGTCGAATTTTTATAATACACTCTTAATAGTGCTAAGGGCCTATTTCAGTCGGTTTATTGAATGGGGATTTATTGAATGAAGTCCCCCCAAGGCCCAACTTTGACATGAGTCCCCCCCAAGGCCCAACTTTGACATGAGTCCCCCCCCCAGGCCCAACTTTGACATGAGTCCCCCCCAAGGTACAACTTTGACATGAGTCCCCCTCCAGGCCCAACTTTGACATGAGTCCCCCCAAGGCCCAACTTTGACATGAGTCCCTCCCAAGGTACAGCTTTGACATGAGTCCCCCCCAAGGCACACCTTTGACATGAGTCCCCCCCAAGGCACACCTCCCCCTCATTGGGAAAAAGAGAAAAAACGTTTTGCGGCTATAAGACAGTTTGGACTTCCAACGTTATTTGTTACAATATCTGCAGCTGAAACACATTGGTTTGATTTAATGAAAACTTTATCATGGAATTTAGATCGTCACGAATTAACTAAAGAAGAATTTGTCGATATTAACAAGTTTAGCAGTAGGCCTCTGGCACTAAATTAAAATCTGTCAGTGTCAGATTTTCATGTTTTAAATAATGAAATAATGTCGTGTCTGTATAATTTTTTCTTTTATCATCTTAAAAAAAATTCTTATATTGTCAGTTTCAACAAAACTTAAAAAAAAAAAAAAAAAAAAAAACCCAACAAGTACAAAAATACATAAATTCTGTTTGTAGAAAAAATTTCAATTTTTTAAAAACTTTTTTACTTAATTCTATTTCTTAGTTTGTATACAATCAGAAATTTGCTATCATGATAATTACTGAATTAATTTAAACCTAATTTTAACATAATGAATCCTGAAAGTATAAATAATTTATAAATAGTTTTAATTGATATTTTCTGGTAGTTCTCATTTTTTTTTTTTTTTTTTTTTTTTTGAGATGTAATACATGGTATTTGACATATTTTAAAAAATCAATTGACCAGCAGATAATTACCAATCTTTCTTCGACTGTTCTGTTTTTATTTATTTGTTTTTTTTAAGTATAAATGCATTCATTTTTTAACTTTCGCATTTATTATTTAAACTGAAAAAAAAAAAAAAAAAAAAAAAAGCTTTATCCTGTTGTGACCCTCCCCATTAAACAAACACAAAAAAAAGTTTCTATTAAAACAGAAATTATATTCAATCTTTGTAATATTATGGTAGTAAAAATTAAAAAATTTTGAAAAAAAAAAAAAAAAAGATACTTTACACAAAAAGAAAATACTTTCTCATATACTTTAAAAATAAAGTGAATAAAAATTATTTATACTCATTTTCTTAAATTTAAGAATAAATTCAAAAATAATTGCTTAAAATCCTTTTTAACTTTTTTTTTTAATATTTAACGGTTGGTGACTTAGCAATTTTTTTAAAGCTCTTTTTTATTTTTTTAATTTATTCACAAGTAGGAATCTTAATTTTTATTTTCAGCATACATGCAATGTCTTGTATATCGGTGAAAGTATATATATCTAACTAAATGAAATCAATACTTCTGTACTGATTAGTATAAAGGATTTAAGTCCATATTCTTGATTTTTCAGGAGACGAAAAGTAAAGTTAAACTAAAAACTAATCAAAAAGAATCGATTAGGAAAAAGGGATTAGGTTGATTTATACCCTTTATACCATTCAGTGATTGTCAATCTTCATTTAATAAAGGAAAAAAATTGAATTAAATATTTTATACTGAAGACAATGCTAAAATTTCTAACTTGAATCTTTTTTTTTACCAATGGATTTTCTCAAAGACTAAATGACATGGATTTAAATCCTTTATAACAGAGAATTTTTTTCTGAGTCTGACTATGTACTTAACTCAAAATCGACATTTTTGGACTTATTTAATGCATTGAATTCCTTGCAAATAATTTGTAAGATCATACTCTAGTAAGTTTAAATTAGTGTATTAGTAGAAGTAGACAAAAAAAGCCACACACTATTTTAAGTTTGAATTATTTATTGTGAAACTATGAAAATTTACAATGAATCAAATGTAAAAATTTACAAATGGTGCATGTGAATGTATCATAGACCAAATACACAGAATAAGTACCAAAAAAATGGAATTCACATACCAAAACCTTAAGACTAATACAGTCTATTTAGATGCATTTTTTTCTTTGCTTGGTGATGTAATGGCTGTCTGGGTAGTCTTCTCTTTTCCAACAATTTCAACTGGAATGCTTCTTTCTTTGGCTTCAGGAAGAGCTTTCAAAGGAGCTTCAACTGTTAACTGACCAGATGAACTTAGGTGAGAAGTTATAGCATTCGGATCCACATTCTCAGGCAGATCGAACGAGCGATACATCTCATAAAATTCGTACACATCGTTACTTTTGGCTTCGTGCTTAGCAGAAATGGCAAGTTTATTGTTGACAACTTTCACGGCAATTTCTTCTGGCTGGTAGTTAGAAGTATCCAAGCTCACTTTGAATTTGTTGTCTTCGTTAGTCACAATGACTTTGGACTTAGGTTCGTAGAGATGTTTTGCTTCTGGTCGAAGTTTACGCTTCCTGCCCACAGGACATCTTTCATAGTCGTCATCCAGTTCCATAGCAAGCGCTGGCAGAATTCTGAAGACTTGACCAACGGTATTTCCAATCTGGTCTTCCAAAGTATCCAACACAGAATGCATGAGAGGTCGGTAACGGCGACGACGAGGTCCATTACCATAGTCGAACAATGGAAAGTCATCGAAGAGCGTTGACAAAGCCATTTTCACGATTTCAGACAAGCGATGGTAGCAAACTCAATAAAAAAAATGCACAGTCTCTCCAAATATCTCAGTCCTCAGTAACTTTTGAAATCTAAATTGAAGAAAATCGAACTGTTCACAGGATATACTCAGAATAGAGCTTCACAAAATGCACAGTAATAGAGCAAATAACAATGACAAGTCAGCGTCACCGCACTAGAACAGCTGTCAAATTCAAAATCTGAGCCGGCGTTGCCAGCGCGTTCTTATATATCTTCCGCTGGGTTTATCGAAAATCTCGGAAACTTCCCGAAATTCTTTGCCCCCAATTCTGTAGAATGTTCCAGAATGAACAATAGATGGCAGCACAGAACAGCCGCGCCGCACCGTGATGCAAATATTGCAAATGATCACTTGGAGTTGGAGAGAGATACAGAAAAATGAAAAATAAATACAACCTAATGTAACAATTATTATATGAATATTGCAAACACTTTGAATGTAAAATATAGAATTTTAAACCACTTAAATTCCTTCAATTTTTTCGAATCCAGTGAAGTTCTTTGTTCTTTTATACAAATACTTATTATATACTAACTACTAACTTTTATCACTTAATAATTCTTAAAAGCATATTATAATTTATTTATATTGAGAATAAATATAATATTAATAAAAGGAGGAAAAAGAACAAAAAAAAAACTTACTTTTGTAAAATATTAAATATTTGCAAATGTTAACCAGCCAGTACACAGGTGGGAGAAAGACACAATTTTCTTTCAATATTTGAATGGTTACAATATAACACCCACAAAACAAAATCACACAATAAAAATACGAAGTACAAAATTTTACGTTTATTATTATTATTATTTTCAAAGAATATATAAAATGTTTCTCCTACATTGCATTCTAGTAAATAAAATGGGTCTCACAAACCCAACCCGTTGAAAGCAAATTTTCGTGATAAATAAATAAATAAATCTTCGATGTTTGAAAAATAGTTCGTATTAAAAGTATAAAATATAGTAAAGCATTTTTACATCACATTGTTATTAATTCTATATTTTTGATTTATTAAGGGAATGGAGTACATACATATTTTGCTTTAGTAATTGTTTTAATTTTAAATATAAAGCAAGCTTAAAAAATTTTCCCTTCAAGCACTTTTCTTATTTATTTTTTTTATTTCATCAAAAATAGCAAAAAATATTTAAAGTCACTAAAGGTGTCTAGTATACTAAAGATGTGCCTTACTCTGTACATTTTTTCGCCTGATGAAATGTCATGTTTCATATTTTGATCCGAAACAGTTGTTGTGCGATTTTGTAATTTATGGTATTTGCTTAAAAAAGTTTTTATTTGTCAGACGTTATAAATAATAAGCATATTACCCTTCTAAACAAAACTGTTGTTCATTGTTGCCCAACAATGAATTGTGGACAAGTGATTTGCAACAATTACTTTATTTTACTCATTGTTATCGTTTTATTCAACAATGAAAATAAAATTTCTAATAAGTAAAATAAAACATTAATAACCAATGTTAAATCAGACAATAAATTAAATATTAATGTTCTCACAATATTTCTTTTATAATTCTGCAATATTCAGCTCTTGTTATATTCTTCAGAAATAAAACATTAAAATAAATATAAAAGTAACAACAAAGTTCAATAAAACTGAATCTGAAAATTTATATTTCAAACAACTGAAATTATCAATTAAGAATGCTAAGTTAGTATATTATTTTGTATGTATATAATTTTGTTTTCCTTTCATAAATTGAACAAAATTTTTATTTTTTAAGTATTTAAAAATATTATTAAAAGCTTTCAGCTTTCATAAAATAAACATAGCTTAGTATGCAGGATGCATATGAAAGTCCTTAAAAGGTCTTTTACACTTGCAACTTACATCATAACCACGGACCGTGATCATAACAGACATATAGCTGATTGCAAAAATGTTTTAACTGGGGTTGTAACACCTGTGTTATGGTATCTTAAATTTTGTACAAAAAAAAAAAAAAAAAAAAAAAAAAACTAACTTGTTGTAACTCTTTATTCAGAGTAACTTCTCGAATGAGTACAACAAAATTGTGGGGAATCTATGGATTTCGTTTTACGAACTACTTTCTCACACAAGAGTGTTGATAAGTTTGTAGTTTCTCACTGAGGCTGACATCATTGCAAGTGAATGAATTGCCTCTTTTCTTTCACTTTGTCTGTAAAACTACTTTCACTGAATAGGACAATTGATGTAGGGAAAAAGACTTAATTCATTGCAACAATGTTACAGTGTATTTCTCATGAAAAACGCAGACGATTTGCAACTCAGAGAAACGTAACACTGAATGTCGAAAGACAGTTAATTTTGTATCCTACAGACAACATCAGAAAAAATACATTTTTTTCAGTTTTTTTTTTTTTTTTTTTTTTTTTTTTTGGGGGGGGGGGGGGGAGAATCACATTAAAAGTACATGGTTTAAGCATTCGTTTAAAAGATATGGACAAATTGTTTTGGAAAATATTCATGTTGAAAATTTACATCTCCGGCTTCGAGGGGGGGGGAGGAGAGCAATGCTCTTATATATACAAAACTTTTTTCCTTATTGACTATTACTATTACACACACACATAATATATGTGTGTTATTTCCAAGCATTGGTTACAAATAATTGTCACTGTATTTGTGTATATTTATACGAAATTTTTGTCATATACTGCAGGGTTATACAATTATGAAAAAACGAGATGACAGCATCATTTGTCGGATTTATAATTGTCATTTGTACAGTGCGTTAAGAAATTATAAGACCACAAGCATGTTGGTGCATTTCTGAAGAAGAGAGCATAATATGCAAATTTTTAGTTGCGTATTTAAAATTGATAGGAAAACGCATCCTATACTAATTCCAACTTTTAAAATTAAATTAAATTTCATTAAAACTTATTCATTTTTCTAAAAATTAAAGACTGTGACTGTTAAGAAATTATAAGACCACCTGAGAAAATTAGCATATTATACATGACGTCAAACTCAATGTAAAGCGCATGCATCAGTATTTCGTAAAAGCATTACCTAAGAAGCAAAGGCTTAGGTTTTGAATGCGTTATCTACGATTAATTTGACGATGCCTCGAGGTAAAGAATTATCGGAGTGCGAAGTGAGAAAATTTTATTTTATAAAAGTTCTGGTAAATCTGAAAGAGATATTTCGAGGTTAATGAACCGTTCTAAAACTGCCATTCATAATGCTATAATTAGAAAAGATTATTCAAACAAAATAAAACGATCTGGTAGAAAAAATATTTTGACAGCACGTGATAATAGACAAATTTTTCGACTGTCAACTAAAAAAGGTCTTTCAACTCGTGAAATTTCGAAACGTTTCAGCAAGAAAACTTCACATGTAACAGTCTGGAAGAGTCTTAAATTAAATATTAATAAGAAATTTATGAAACTGAAGAAAAACCAAAGTTATTGAAATGCCATCGAGAAGAAAGATTAAAATGGGCTAAAAATGTCATGTCATGGAATGATGAGTGGAAACAAATTATATTTTCTGATGAAAAGAAATTTATCCTTGATGGTACTGATGGTTACAAACACTATTGGCATGACTTGAGGTCTTGAGGAAGGAACCAAAAGAATGCTTCAGTCGACAAATGGGTGGAGGATCAGTAATTATTTGGGGAGCTTTCAGTTATGAGGGGTTGTGTGATTTACAGCGGATTTCGGGTCATATGAACTCTACGCAATATCAGTTTATGCTATATTATCATATGATACCGTTTGGACCTTCATTAGGTGGTGCTAACTGGATGTTTCAACAGGACAATGCTGCTTGTCATACATCTAAATCCACACATGAGTGGTTTAAAAAAGAAAAAAATAATGTTTTGCCATGGCCCAGTCGAAGTCTAGACTTGAACCCCATGGAAAAACTATGGAGTACATTATCTCGCAAAGTTTATGCTAAAAATAAGCAATTTTCATCTGCCAATGAACTGGAAATAGCCATTTTAAAAGAATGGTACAATATTTCTATAACTGAACTTAATCACCTGGTTACTTCAATGAAAAACAGAGTGTTTGTAGTCATCAGGAAAAATGGAGGACCAATATCATATTAATTTTTTGTACAATTTTGTTTTTTGACAAGTGGTCTTATATATTCTTAACAGGTTATTTTTCACTTATTTCTAAATATATATTTTAATTACACATTTATTGCATTATACCAAGTTATTGCAAATTAATTATAAAAAAATATAGAGCAATATGTAGTTTTATGTATTTAAATTATGATTAGAATCTTTATTTTTCTTATAATTTACAAAATTAAAGTGGTCTTATAATTTCTTAACGGACTGTAATTTATATTAAGATGCAATGACAGCAGGGTCGTAGCGAACGATAAATTTTGGAAGGGCAAAATATTAAATTAGCCGACTCAACAATGGTTCAAAACCGATTAATGTCAACATCCCCTCCCCCCCTCCCTTAAAAAAAAAAAAAAATATATTTATTAATTTTATTTCCATTATATGCCTATCGTTGGTAATGGAAACATTGCATTCAATCAAAAAAATTAATATCAAGATTTCTTCTGACTTACACGTTTAAAGATCTCCTACGTCTTAAAAAGTTTTTTTTTTTTTTTTTGCGTAAGTGCATATTTGTCTATGAGTGTGTGGGGAATCTTATGAATATTTTCCTTCCAGAACTAAAGAGAAAGTAAAGAAATTTAAGAAAGGTCCAGCGCACAGATGAGTGTAGCAATTTTTGGTGAAAATTGGAAAACCGTAAGCAGTTGTTAAGACCATATTTTAACTTCTGCTGGTATCTCAAAAACAGCTCTAATGATTTTCGATGTCCTTTCATATGGTTATTTTAGTTGGTCATTAGAAATCGCAGTTGGTTGTAGTCATCCTGTTTTAGTGGGCCAATTTTAGGTCTTAAAGGAAGGCTCTAAAGATTTTCTTTAAACTCGCCGTATTAACTTCCTTTTAAGTATCAGGCTCGCGTTTCACTTCAGGTGTGGATGTTCATTGTAGTTCGGAATTCCCTTTTAATGGTTATACCCCCGTTTCGCCGACACGAAAATTTCCTACCCCCTTTCGTTGACGAATTCCCCAAAGAAGGGAAAATCGACAATATCAGTTTAACACCTGTTCGCCGACAGTGAATGTTCACCCCCATTTTGTCGGCGAAATGGGGGTATAACATACATTTTTCAAGCTCATTTAAGACTAGTTGTGTAGTTTGAAGGCTATTATAATCCTAAAAAACTTAGAAGCTAAGATGCAGAAAAACTTGGGAAATAAATACGAGAGTTAGAAATAAAACCCTGAGTTAGAAATTAGAATGTGAAAAACAGGCGTCAATGGCACTTAATTATTTTTTCTTAGTTGCCAAAATGGTCTGCTCAGGAATAATTGTTAATTTTTTTAATAGGATAAGAGTTAGTTTATTATTATTTACTTAAATAATAAATACAAGCACAAAAGTTTAATATGAATATATTTATATTTAAAAAATAAAATAAAATAAATCTCCCGTAAAACAGAATAAACAGAATTTCTTTTTTAATTACCTGCTGGTCAACTCATTTTTAAATTTAGTCGAAAACATTCATTTAAACTTTTTTTTTTTTTTCTTTTCGGTTGTTTTAATTATTAACTTTTACTTTCAGTTTTATAAGCCCAAAGTTTGTTAATTAATTCAGCATTTCAGAAATTATCATGATAAACATTTTTACTTTCTTCTATATTCAATAGAAGAAAGTATTGGATTCGTAAAAATTTTCGACCTCGGGTTTTTAATGGATTTACACGTTTTGAGAGCTGTAGAACACGATTTGACACTTTTTAGAAAATGTCTGTCTGTCCGTCTGTGTGTGTGACAAAATTTTGTGGCAACTGTACTTCAGAAACTACTGCATAGAATTTCATAGATATTGGTATGTAGTTGCACCTTGACATAAATTAGTGCCTATCAACTTTTGGTAAAAATTGTCTTACAGGTTGCGTTGCCATCCCGCTTTTTCTAAATTTTTAACATGGTGATATCGGACAAAATTTTGTATAAATGTGCATAAAGGGAATTATTTTTTAGTAATCATTATGAAATTTACAAGAATTATTTATAGTAGAGATAGTCAACTGGGAAAAAGTTTTTGTATGTGTAAGAGCCTCGCTACCCCCCTGGGGGGAAGCCCCCCCCCTCGAGGGGAGTAAATTTTCATGATGGGTATCTTTCAAAAGAGCTCGCCAATACCTTTAAAACGAATGGTTGAACCATCGATCTGCGATAATTTAAAGTTATCGATTTTTTTTCATTTTTAACATTTTTTTTTTTTTTTAATGTAATATTGACAATAAAATTGACTTTTTTTTGGATATTTAGTGTTATACTACTTCTCTAATATGGAAATCGTCTGCATTATCATGGTAGATATATTTTTTTTAATAATAATTTTAATAAATCATTTTTAGTGGGTGAATTTGTATAGGAAAATATAGAAGAAAGTCATGTGGTGGCCACATCATACTAGTTTGGTGATGTATTAATAAACTGAGAAATAACAATTGGTAGTAGGAAATAATATATATATATATATATATATATATGTATATAAATGATAGATAACATAATAAAATTTAATCTTAAAATTTAGCAATTAATAGATCTAAAACAATACCAACACACAAAAATATAGAACTGAATTTAACTAAGAGGAAAGACTGACACAAAATTTTTGCGATTTAGATTAAGAACCAATAAGAGACAATAATAACTTAAAATACTTACGCCGACATGAATGATAATAAAAAAGGACCATTAAACTTGATGAAAGAGAAAACAAATAATTAACCACAGAAATAATTGGATAAAAAATGCTTAAAATTAGAAGTAAGATACTCATCAGGGGGAAAGTACTTCATAAAGCTGTGAAAGCTGCATCGATTTCGTAAAACAATATAGCTAATCATAGCAATTTATATCATTTCAAGCCCCGATCGAAGCAGCAAAACCATATAGAATGAGAAATTAAGTGAATTATTAAATTAAATATTAAATTAAAACAAGGATTAAATAAAATCTTCATGGAAACCAGAGAGAAAACTAGAATATAAATTAAATAAATTGAAATATTATGTTTATGTTTTTTCTCGTTCGTAACAGCATTTATGTGATTTTTTACTTGCTGGTTTTTATTGAGCTTATGTATCGATGTTTTTAAACTGAAAATATAAGATTTTAAGATAATAATAAACAAGGATTTTTAAAATTTCAGTAGTTACAGAAATCTGCTGATCACGACCAATTTAAACATTGAAATTTATGCTAAAGAAAATCATGATAGAACTTACTTTAATGGTGTTATTTTAGAAATGGAGTCTAATGAGAAAAGGAAAGTTAATTTTAAGCAAGGTCTAGATCTTGAAGATAAGTACCTAAATTCTTTTAACTCAATAATATTTGTGCTTAACCACACACACACAGAGAAAAAAAAAAAAATAAATAAATCCATAGACTGAAAATATAAATAAATAAATTACTTGTCTTTACATATATTTCTAAACCGTAATAGAAGTCGCAAATTTATTATACAATTATTCTTATACTAGCAGGCTATGCCCACTTCCTTTTAAAAAGAATTCCTTTTGAAAAGAAATTATTAAAAAATAATGATAATAAAAAGTTGCTATATTATAAATGTTGCTATACTATAAATTTTATATGTGCGTTTTTATTACATTATTTATACTCTTTATTTGCCTTCATCTATACATTTCATATATCTTATATAATGACAATCATTTTCAATGCATTATAATAAAATTCTAATTTTAAAATTAAAAAAAAAAATCTACAAAATATTAAAAATCGCGCAGTCTTTGGTCTGAGCTCTATGAATTTCTGGGAGTGCACTGTAAAAAGAGAAATAATTTTATGACAATAACGTGGTTATAAATTAGGCGTAAAAAAGACAAGTGAAAATTGTAATTCACCATGGGTTTGTGCACCTGAGACTGTGAGTCGTATCAACTGATAAAAAGGGGTGAACTGGACACTAATCTCCTTACGTAACTAGTACCCGCCATTTCATTGAATTGAAATTTCCTTTCCACTTGTTTTCCCCATAATTATAGGATAAATCCCTAAATAGCTGGAAAGGGAAGCTTGAATGGGAAAAACAGGGGGTAGGAAATTTTTTGTCGGCGAAACGGGGGTTACACCCTTTTAATCATAGGTCCCAATCTGATAAGTACAGAATAAACTTGTAGGTCTATTTGCAGCTTCAAAAATTTCAACAGAATTAAAAGCCAATTGGAAAATAATAAAAATTGTTATCGACAAAAAAGTCGACTGATTTTTTTTTTTCTTTAATCGGCATTTAGAGTCCAATGTATAAAAGAAATCTCCTGATAGTCAAATACATATTCTGTAGCATTATAGATAACAACGGATTCGAATCTCGATTTAGGCATGAATATTTGCAGTCTTTTGACCAATTCATCTATTTTCAGTTTCAAAAAACCTTCGCAGAGATAAACACCAAAGGGGAACAATTAGTTTAGTTGGACTATCCGCCAATAAGCCGACTGGAGTGCTTTCATTGAGCTTTTTGAAATAAAAAATAAATAAATAAATAAAGACCAAATCTTTTTTAGTCGCCCAATTTGTAGTTGAAAAAATTTCATCAGAAATAAAAGCCAATTTGAAAGTAATATATCTAGTTATCTGTCAGTAAATCGACTGGATTGCTTTTATTGAGCTTTGCAGACGAATTAAAAAATCTGTAGTGACTCCACTCGACTTTCCGAACATTGAGTAATTAACGGTTTTGTAGATAAAGTAAAGTAAGAGGAGTTGTTAAATAAACAAAAGAGAGAAAATTACAATAGGGTGTTTGAGTATTTTTCTCCATATAGTACACGATGTTTAATTTAACGCTACTGAACTTTGAGCCCATAGATTATAATGGTAAAGAATTTTTCGTTGTGTCTCTGTAAAAACCTATAAATACTAGATTCATTAAAATGCTTATTGTTAGTGGAACAGTGACTTATAATATTCATATAAATTTTCAGCTATATTGAATAAGGCGTTTAGATGCTATCGCGTTTTAAATAATTTCACCCCATAGGCCATCATGATACAGAATTTTATTTCTTGAGTCCCTGTAAAAAAACTAGAAGTGCTAGATTCACCAAAACCTATATAGATCGTGAAACTATGACCTTTAATATGTGTATAATTTTTTTGTTCAATTGAATAAGGCGTTTAGACGCTATCGCACTTTTTAAAATTTGGTCCCATAGGCCATAATGATAAAGAATTTTTCTTTGTGTCCCTGTAAAGAAACTATAAGTGCTAGATTCACCAAACTCTATGCAGTTCATGCAACTATTACCTATAATATGTGTATAAATCATTTTCTCAGTTTAATAAGGTGTTTTGACGTTATCGCACTTTTTAAAATTTGGTCCCATAGGCCATAATGATAAAGAATTTTTCTTTGTGTCCCTGTAAAAAAAAAAAAAAAAAAAACTATACGTGCCAGATTCTCCAAAATCTATACAGATTGAGTAACTGCGACCTATAATATGTGTATAAATTTTTGCTCAATTGAATAAGGCGTTTAGATGCTATCGCACTTTTAAGATCTCGGTCCCATCATAGACCATAATGATAAAGAATTTTTCTTTGTGTCCCTGTAAAAAAACTGTAAGTGCCAGATTCACCAAAATCAATAGGGTTCGTGATATCGTGACTTGCAACATGCGTACCAACTTACAGTTCATTCGAACAAAGCGTTTACACACATACATACACACACACACATACATACATCATCGTGAAAATAGTGAATACGGACTCAGGGGACCTCAAAACGTATAGAAACACCAAAATCTCGAATTCGGATTTTTGACATGATTACAATACTTTCCTCACTATAGTGTTCGGAAAGTAAAAACGCGATTTTTCCTTGTCAACTGGTTTATAGTTTGAAAACTTTCACCAGAAATAAAAGTCGTGTGAAAAAATTCAATTGGGATAGACCGGATTATTTAGCTTTAGAGTTTTTAGCACACATAAAAAAAGTCCGATTATTAAACAATTTTCCAATCATGCTATTTGCAATTTTGATGACCTTTATTTTTTAGGCCAACTGGAAAAATTGGATCTCTTAATAAGCGAACTAGAGTGTTTTTATGGAGCTTTACAGCCGAGAGTAAAACGAAATTCGTCCGTGAACCAAATTAATAGCTCAGTTGTCGAAAAAAAAAAAAAATAGAATAGAGTATATGTTGACTAAAAATAGTTGATTTCAAACTCCAGACTTGTGAGACTTCAGTCGGTCTATCGAAAGAATTTTTCAGATGCTAAATAGGCCGACTATTACATTCGGTTTATTTTCATTTTTTAAATGTTCATCAGACTTCTATGCCAAATATAAATATATATTAGTCGGGTTTTTGATAGTAAGCCGATTGGAGTGCCTTTAATTGAGCTTTAGAGAAAAAGTCAAAGACAGATTCGTCCTCTGGCTATAGATTCTTTTTAGCTGACTTATTTACATTTTGAAATATAATGCATTTCAAAGAATAATACATAAAAAAAAACCGACTGGAAAAAAAAAAAAAAAAACGGCTGACTGGAGTACTTTCTTTAACTTTGGGGGGGGGGGAAGTCTGCCCCCTCCGCCTCCCGCTTGCTACGCCCTTGAATGACAGATAAATTTATATGAAATTCCGAGCATTATTGCTTCAGCTAGAGCTGCCACAAAATTTTTATCATACACAGACAGAGGGACATTTTCTAAAAATGATCAAATCGTTTTCAAGACCTCTCAAAACATATAAATCCATGAAAACCAGAAGTCGAAAATTTTTACGAACCCAGTACTTTCTTCTATTAAATATATAAGAAAATAAATATAAATTATCTCTAAGATGACCTTTGAGAAAATAAATATAAAATAAAAATAAATCAAATCTTCTTTCTATAAGGAATTAAAAAGGAAAATAATAATAATAGTTTTCAAACAATCAATAATAATTATCCTTTTAACTTTATTATAGATGTATGTTTTTAATTTGGTTGCTGTATGGCTATTCATTGTTTTCTTCTGGTTGCAAGAATTTCACGAAAGTACCAATATATCCGACAGTGAAACAGGCGACATGAAAGAATTCTTCGACCATATCGAGAAAGTTATGGATAAACTAATGATCGAATCTAAATCTGGGTACGTTCCCGAAAAGTCTGATAGCAGAAAATTGAGATATTTGATACCTGAAGTAGTTGCGAATCAAGAAAATGAAGAAAACATATACAATCGTATAAATAAATTAGGAGCTGTGAATAATTTACCTTCAAGCCAAAATAGTCCTTTTTACAGTTCAAGAGATATGGACGGAAGAAACACGGTTGTAGATTTTGAAGGGTAAGAATGTGTTTTTAATTATTAAAGGAATGAGATGTATTTTAATTTATTGTAGCCTTTTAGACTTTAAAATACGTAAATGTTATTATGTAAAAGATGATGTCATTATTTTTAAAATACGTACACTGATGCTAAGTAATTTAAACTGACGTGAGATTTAAACAAGCAAGAAAAAACTAATTTGGAAATATGTGCATAGAAATCGAGTGCTAGGTGGGTGAAGACAGTGTTGCCAGACTTGGGGATTTCCCCCCATTTTGGGGAGTTTTGAAGCTTCAGGGAAATATTTGGGGACAGAGATTTAGTGGGGAACAGTTTGGGGAAAAGAAAAACTTTGGGGAAATACACGGGGATTTTCCTTAAAATTTGTAAAAGGTGACATTTTCCTAAAATTCAATAAAAAAAAAAAAAAAAAAAAAAAAAAAAAAAAAATGGGCAATTCTGGAGGCTATTTGTATTTCAGAAATAGAAAAGCAACTTTTTCATCCTTTTGATTTAATTTTTTTTTTTTTTTTCCCCCACTTGTAATCTCTGATTCCAGGAATTATTTGGTTTATATTTGTTGTAGCAAGTATAGTGAATGCTAAATACTTATTGATTACTGCTTCGCTTGAATAATCAAACTTATAGTAAGCTGGAATAGCATAAATTTGGATGCTTTGTCTTAGCTAGCTTGAATTAAAACTTGCAGGGATGGAATATTCAGTTTGACGAAAGCTCTTTAAGTTCGCTCTTTAAGTTCGCCTTGTTTTTCATGCATAAAAAAAAAAAAAAAAAAAAACTGTTTTTTTTTTTTATATAATTATGGGTTAAGTACAAATTATTAGACATGAGGAATCTCAGAAAGTTAGACAAATAGACTAAAGTTACACAAATTTAAAATTTTCCGAAAACTAGCGTATTGAAATTTATTTTTGTAAATGGGGATTTTTTTTCTATAAAGAGCTTCATTTGGGGAAAAATGTGAGCTTAAATTTATAAAATATTTTTCAACATTTTCCAAAAAATTTACATTTTTAGTATAAATTGAGTTGGAGGTTTTTTGGAAAAAAAAACCTTGTTTTGGGGAAATTTGAGAACTGTTTGGGGAAATTCACTTTGGGCCATCTGGCAACACTGGGTGAAGAGCAGGTAATCAATAACAGAGTCCGATCGGTATCGGCGCTAACAATGTTTGTTAACGCCGGTACCGGTCAGATCCAGATACAACTTGGTGGCACTCTTTCCGAACCCAAGCTATAAACTCCGAATAAATATTTACAGAAATGCAAATCTACAATGTTTTTCGAATGGAAAAAATGTTATTTTGATAATTCTGGTGTCGTTTGGGAGTCTTTGCTCAGAAATCTATATTAAAAATGTGCATAAGTAAATATTATTTTGTAATCATGTATCAAATATTGGTGCCCTTGATCCTTGGATTCTCTGCACCATGCCCTGATTTAAGATACATGTTAACTTAGTATCCGGTTTTACTTCATTTGATAAAGCTAATTGAACTGTGTGGATGTCAAACTATGTTCGTAAAGATATCAAAGCTTTGAGAATTACTTATACAGGTCTCGCAGTGTTATAACGTTTACACTTGTTTTAGCATTAAAACACTTAAGAGAAATTTCTTATTGACAACAGTGGCGACAATATAATTAAAGGGAGATAAAATTTTAAGAACGCTACGAAGCCTGCAGATACAATTCGATTTCGGCAACCATAAAATTGAAAATAAACCAAACGTTTCAATACTAGTTGTCATTCTTCTTGTGACTGAGAGTTCGTGCGATTTATCAATGAAAATTAATCAAATAAGTTCATTTGATGAATATAAAGTTTCGTTAATTGTTTTATGATTTATTTTTGTACACTAGGACTGGGGTACTTACTGCTTCCAGTGCATTTCGAACCGTTACGTTGGTTGGATTGATTAACGTCACACTAGTGTTGCCTAATGGTCTACTGTATTGGCGACGGTCCGAATTTTATATATAGGGGTAATCCGGATACAGGTAATCTTAATTTTGATCCTCCACGGAGAGGATGGCTTCTTAACTTCGGTAACCCCTAAAGACGAAAGGTATTTTTCAACCACGTTTCGTGCGACCACAGAAGCCTCTGCACAAGTGCTGACTCGAATCCAGTGTTAAAGTAGGGGTGATAACTCTTGTATTTGAGAGAAAATAAGCGATAAGAGAACGCCGAATGACTAGATGTTTACCAACTCCCAACCCGTCGCTCAGTTTGGCTCCCTTCCAAGTCTTTAGAATCGTTTTCACTGCTGGGCGTGGGAAACGTGGGTACACTATATTGATTGTCCTCTTACATCACTTTTCCAAGGTTTTTTTCTGGGAGGTTAATAATAAATTAATATTTAATAAAAAAGCACCATAAAACTGGCGTTGTAAAAATTATTACTTACAAACTTTGAATAAACACCATAAAATGCAATAAACTCGCAACAATTGTTTCGGGTCAAAAAAACACACGACCCTTCATCAGGCGAATAAAGTAAGCACGAGTGCTGCAGTCAAAGGTACGTTGCCGCTTTGACTGCAGCACTCGTGCTTACTTTATTCGCCTGATGAAGGGTCGTGTGTTTTTTCGACCCGAAACAATTGTTGCGAGTTTATTGCATTTTATGGTGTTTATTCAAAGTTTGTAAGTAATAATAAATTAATATGCTCGGGTTATCCCAAAACTTTCTTTTATATCATTCTATATAACAGCACCACCTTTTACGTATGCATTTTTACGCCAGATTTTACGTATGCATTTTGGTGGAAATTTATAGAATATAGATGCTCAGTTATAGCTATTAGGATTTCATCCATAATTCGTGAGATATAGCACTCACAAAACTTTGGTAACATCCACAGACCCAAGACAGACTTCAAGCAGGCAGATATTTTCTAAAAAATCGTTCAAATCTGTGTTTAGTTTCAGAACAACTCAAAAGGAGTAAATCGGAGTTCGAATGTTTTCATGAATCCAATATTTCCTTCTTTCATGTAGATGTATATAGAAGAAAGTAAAAATGCAATCTCTCGTAAACACGAAATCTAAATTTCGCCTTTAACCTTAGCAATGATCCCAGTCATGATATTTCATGATTGAATTCACAGTTTTTAAAGTATGAAAATTTCGATTTCCTTATATTTCAGATTTCACTGAAAATCCCGTTGTATATACAATTTTGAGTGTTTTTTTTAAAGTGTGTATGGGTGTTAGGGTTAAGGACAGTGACTGCACGAGGGTACTATGCCTGGTCAGTGTTTCCATCGTGGGAATCTTTCTAAGAAGTCCTAACCCCTATTTACGCAAGTTTCGGAGAAAACCAAGGAAAACTCCTAACAGCTAGGTCGATAAGTGCAATTTGAGATCAAACCCGGCACTCCACGTCTACCAGATTTCAATGCAGAATCTCTCGGCCACTGGTGGGGGCTTTTTCGAAATTAAAATTGCTATGTATGTTGTTTGAACATAATATGTTAATACGTTGAGCGCCACGCAAATTCTTAAAATCCATTAAAATTCCATAATGATTCCTCCTGTAATAAATAAAAATTAAGCAAATTTTTAATAAATTTTCAATCATTAAATGTAATATTTTTCGTTTTATATCCTATTTTATATCTGCCACCGATGGTTGACGCGGCTTTATATCCTATTTGACACTGTCAGCCACCGATAGCTGATAGGGCGCGCAACGTTTTAATTTTTTATTGGTACTGCTTTTATTTTCGGGGTAAAACTTTCACTGAAATGTTTAAAATATAACATGTTCTGCACACTCCTAAAGTTTCAAGATGATTCCTTCAGTACTTAGAGATATATGACAAAATGTCTAGAATCTAGAATGGCTGACATGGCGCTCAACGTGTTAAAGGTTGTATGGGTTAAGGCTATTTGACATTCCATCCATGTCTAATGGGTGGAATGCCCTCCAAGGAGGGTCTTTTTAAGGAATTCTACCCGCATTTAGACGAGTTTCAGAAAAAACCATGTGAAATTCCGAACGGCTAGGCCGACGAGTACGACCGTGGCACTTCCAGTTTTTCCCTCTTCCAGCTTTGACAGCAAAACCTCTGGGGCACTGGTGGAGCATGAGAGTAATACTGGAGGAATAAACAATTGTGAGAAAGTTCTGCTAACAATATACAAATTTATCAATTCATCTATTTATTCTTTTCTTTTGCTTTTACAAACTTATCCCTTAATCCTCGAATGAAATTTGTGGTAGAGAATACATAAAACTGAATTAAATTTCAGGATAGCACTTAAAGCGTAACAGGTTTGACTATTATGAACAGGACCCGTGCTCAACTCAGTCTCACTGGGACTTAGGCAGACATTGCTTCAGGACATCTTTTATACTTCTTTGCTTAAACTTACTACCAAAAGAGGACTTGAAATAAATTTTACATTTGATTTTGGGGACCTCTCCGGTCTGAGGGCCCAGCGCAATTGCCCTATATGCCTTTGCCTAAAAAAAACATTTGTTATGATATGCTCGTTACACGAGGCGGTTAGTTGGTTGATTGTCTGGATTGGTTACACTTTGGTCCTAAGCCTATAGTAGAATGCCCTCCTTGATAGTCTTTCTAAGAAGTTCGAGATCGTATTTAAGAGAGTTTCGGAGGAAAGTTTCGAACAGCTAGGTCGACGAGCGCGACCTTGGATCAAACTTGGCACTTCCCATCTGCCAACTTTGAATGTGGAACCGCTCTGCCCTCTGCCACTGATGGGGCTGTTAGATAAGGTGTGTTGGTGTTTGGGATTAAGGCTGATTGACTTCAAGAGAGTCATAGGCCTATAGGTGAGGTGCCTTCTACGGGGATCTTTCTAAGGCCCGTATTTACGCGAGTTTCAAAGAAAACCAGGGCAAACTCCGAACAACTAGGTCGAAGAGCACGACCTGGGATCGAACCTGGCACTTCCCACCTACTAGCTTTGAACACAGAACCACTCGGCCACTGGTGGGATGCAGTTAGACAAGGAATTTAAAGTTTAATTATAATATATGTTGAAATTTAAAATAATTTATTTGAAGTGTAGTGTTCGGTGTGATTTATTTATTTTTAGTTGTTTAATCTTTTTAAAATGCATTCAACATCGCTAAAAATTGGTTTTATATGATATTTGAAAAAAATGTTTTTATTAAAGAATGTTTTTTGATACATCAGGATAATATCTACAAAAGTTTTATGTTATTTTATAATTCCCCATAAATACATAAACTTAAGAACCATAAATTAATACTATAAATAACTTATTTACTAAATTGAACAGTAGATGGCAGCACTATGGATGTTAGGTTGGAAATCCTTTAGAAAGAAGCACGGACGTCCATGGAAAGAAGACACGGAGTAAGATTTAAGATTATATATCTCTTACATCAGAGCATCTTCCTCTTCAAGAAGATGAAGGAGATACTAATCTTACTTCATTTAATTTATAATAAATATATTATAGAATACTATATTTATTTCATGATTTTTTTTTTTTTTATAAATATAATTATTTCATATGATATGGCTATTTATAAAACATTTTTTGTATGTAACTGGTTCAATAATACAATTTAAATTTCACATATGGAGATGGAGTCAGTGGGCAGGGGTATACGGGCAGTTGCCCCGGGCTCCCAAATCAGAGGGCAAAATTGAATAGAAAGTTTATTTTACGTTTCCTTCTTTAATGAACGTTTTTTAAACAAAATATTAGTATACCTACAGTGTAAAATCCGGCTTAATTGAGCCATCGTAATTGCGAAAATTTAGCTGAATTCCGCCCTAATGTTAGCAAGAAAATGAATTTTTCGCAGCTAGATCTAGATGACAAAGTTAACAATCAGAAATAAAATGGATAGAACGATATTTCGTCTGACCATTGGAGGGGGGGGGGGGGACTTTATAGCTATTTTAGGTTCTAGTCAATTTTCTTGTTATATATCTATAATGAGGGGGAAAATTTAAATACCGCCATAAATTTCGTTACTTCATTACTGAAGTAGTGAAGCAGAGGGGGCTCCCCAAAAAGTTTTTGCCCCGGGCCCCATTTGGGCTAAGTCGGGCCCTGGATGGAGTTTGTTGTAATTTTAATCAACAGATGATGAGATGTAGTCATAAGGAAAATTACAATAGCAGCTCCACTTAACGGCCGATGTACACCAAAATTAAGTCAGCATTCGTTTTCATAATGGTTACTTTATCTATCAAGTTTCGTGCAGTTATATGGCATAGAAGTTGAGATTTAGCCTTCCTATTAACGAAGTAAATTGCGGCACATCAGCGCCACCTATTCGCATGTATACACACAAATTAAATTAGAATAGTGTTTCATAATATTTCTCTCATATACCAAGGTTTATGCAATTATATACAATAGAGTTTGAAATGGAGTTTTTCCATTCTCGACGAAATTTGCAATATTACAGGGCCACCTATCGTCTGATATGCACCCAAATTAAATCAGCATACTTTTTCATTCTGTGCAGTAGTATCCTAAAATACAGTTGCCTTAAAATTTTTGTCACACATAGACAGACATTTTCTAAAAATGGTCAAATCGTGTTCTGGCCTTCTCAAAGCATGTAAACTCATTAATAACCAGAAGTCGAAAATTTTTACAAATCGAATACTTTCTTTTCTTGAACAAAGAAAAAATAATAATGTTTATGCTGTCATTTAAGGTTGTAAATTATAATTTGCGTATATTCTTAATTCTTATATAGCTGTTTTTTGACACGATCATTTGTGCTCCTATTCCGTACTAATTTTTACTGCTTTTCAGAAATGGCGAACGCTGGTAGACAGCTAATTGCCACTTTTAACATTACAAATATACAGTCTTCAACTCTTTTAATATTTTCATTTTTCAGGTATCAAGAATTTATTTTTCGACCTCTTTATCCATGCGATTCCTACGATTCTGCTCAAAAGCATTGTATTCTTCGACGGCAGTTGGGGACCACTCTCACTCTTGGAGTGCAAGTGGGCGAAGGCATGCAAAGAGGAATGCGGATCTACTGGTATAGGTGCCTCCGTAAAAAACACTTCGATCATATCATAAAGGAGCCGCTAAATAAAGGTATTAGGTTATCTTGTTTTTCTTTATACTACTTCGCAACTAAATCTTCCGTTATGTATAATTTTTAAATCACTTTTGTCTATATATTAATTTAAAATATTTTATTATTCACTTTGTCGATGATCTATTCAGGGTATTCAAATAGTCACGTCCAAACGAAACGGCATGCGTGGGCGTGTTAGGTCATGAGGAATAAGAATTACACAGGAACTAGGGATCGGAAAATAGCGAATTGTAGCCCGTTAAATTGCAAGGGCAACTTCTATGCACGCAAGTTGGCTCTGTCCAACTTCTATGCACGCAAAAAAGGCAAAAGCAACGATGTATTGCGGTTAATGGGGCACATTTTGTGCACTTCTTGTGAGTTGTAGCATTTTTCATTTGTATTTTGTAATTCGATTACGTTTTCTGTAAAATAAAGGTCTTTTTACACCGTTTCTTATATTTTCGTTGCTTGACGATCACGATGCAATTACACTGTCACGATTGCCCCATTTCCTATGTAATTCTTACTCCTCATGACCTGACACGCCCACACGTGGATTTTGCACATGACCTTTTGAACTACCTTGCATATATAAATGTGAAAGTCTGTTTGTTTTGGTTCGCTATACAAATCCACACTGTTTGAGAGATTTAAAAGAAAATTAGGATATATGTTCCTGGAAGGAGTTACAACATTATTAGAAAGTTGTTTCTGCCTACATCACTGACAGCACTTTGATAAGCCAGCAGGAACAACGGCAATTTAAAGTCCCAATCTTGCTGGTTCCTTGATACTATAAGAGAGAGGTTATTCAGGATGGTGCGGTTGAACCTCTCAGTCATGTCGTCTGACTGGGGATATAGGGCGTTGTTTGAGTTTTGTCTATGCCGAGTAGCTGTAGTAGCTGACACAGTCCTTTGAATACCACAGAGGTGACGTTCGTACTTTGGTCGGTTGGTCGGTATGAAGCTGTAGGGGTGTACCATACCTTGACATCCATTGCTGCACTAGAACCTCTGCAACTGTGCATGCCTCTTGTTCAGGAATGTGATATGCCTCAGGCCACTTGGTAAAATAGTCCATCCGAAGATGTACTTTTTTCCTCTGGAGGTCCGTGGCAAAGGACCCAAGATGTCGACTGAGATCCTTTCAAATGGTGCTCCTACATTCTTCGTTTCTTCGGGTCTTTACGTGCTGCACAAGCATCACAAGATTTGCACCATTTCTCCACGTTCTCCCTTGCCTTGCATTTGTTGAAGCGTTCCCGAACTTTCTGGAGAGTTTTTGTCACTCCAAAATGGCCTCCAGTAGCGCTACTGGGCAGCTGCTCTTGAGCGTTCAGAATCTTCGATCTTGGTAGCAAGATCTGCCATGTGAAGTTCCGTCCATCGTCAGATTTCCATTTTCTGTTCAATACGCCGTTTCTCAGTCCCAGAGTACCCAGTAACATTTTGTGATGGGGCTAAATGTGGTAATGTCTTGCCAGGTAGGTCTGTTGCTGGTCCTCCTCTTGAACTGAAGTATTGGATTTATGTCAGGATCTTCCAACTGGGCTTGTCTAACTTCCTGATCACTCCACGGATCCTGTTTCGATGGCACTGCAACTATAGCTTGGTGAGCAACTGGCTTCATCAACTGGTATTTTTCTCCGGCCCTAGAAGAGTACTTGCGATCTCCAGATCAAGGCTCCTCCAAAAATGCATCTGGATTTCCATGTAGAGCGCCTTCCCGATAATGTATTTCGAAGGATTTCTGGGTAGTCTCTTTAGATTGTCTAAATGGACAGCTTCGTTTGATATGCCCATCACTTCGACAACCTCAGCATTTAGTCGTCGGATTCTTCGCTTCTTTCTTACTCTCAAGACTGCGTAATCTCCTTCTCCTAGTAAAATCTGCCAGATTCTTCTTGATCTCTTTAAGGTCATCTTGAGAGTCGTCCAACGTGACTGTTGTGCTTCTCTGACGGTCTGTACGGGAGGCTTGTTGGGATGCCTCAATCTTCAAGGCATACAGTAAAGCTGATTCAACATCCTTGACATTGAAGAGTCTAAGGGCTTTCTGAATCTCTGAATCTCGCACAGCATCTATGAAATATTCGAGAGCTAAATCATTACGAGTTTCAGGGTGACAATCTGAGAAAGCTAAGTGTGATAGCCTCTGAATATTTGATGCCAGTTCTTGAAACTTTCCCCTGGTCTCTGATGACAGGACTTTAACTGGAGTCGACTATACTCTTTATACCATTTTCCTCCAAAACGCATCTCCAGTGCTCTGGTCAAAACCTCGAAGACATACCGTTGTTCCTTCGGAAGAGTTTCCAGAGTATCAGCTGCGTCACCCCGTAACGATGCTACCGGATGAGCTGTCTTGGCAATAGGGTCCCACCCGTTAGCCTCGGCTACGTCAGAAATCTGTGTCTTCAATGCTTGCCAAGATGACCTGCCATCATAATTGAGAATCTGTATTTCTCCTCGATTCGTTATTCTTTCATCTTTTCTTTCACCTTCCTGAGGCATCGATGTTAACTTTTCTTCCGGACTCCGGATCTTCTTTTGCAATTCATTCCCTAATCTTTCTTCGAATTTCTTCTCGAATTTTCCTATCAATTCCCTCATGCATTTTTCTTCCATTTTCCTCTCAAGATCTTTCTCTATTCTCTTAAATTTGCTTTCTATCTCTGAAAACCTTCTTTTAAGCTCTTGATCAAAATTTTCTTTTATTTTCTCCCTAAAACTCTGTTCTATCCTCGCCAAGTCAAGTCAACGATGTGCTTCGGAGTACCTGCAATTGGTCGCAACCAATGCTTACCTCCAACGAAAAATGCGAAAAACATAAAAATAATTTTCCATAAAATAATTAAAAGCCAAATGGGTGAATTTAGAATTTTGATCTCTGAATAAATCTCCGCGTGAGCAGAGACCAATCAGAGTGAAGCACCAGGAGTTTAAAAAAAAAAAAAAAAAAAAAAAGAAAAGTAAAAATAAAATAAATAATAAATAAAATAATAAAATAAATAATAAATAAATAACTCCTTGAAAAAACCTAAGTGTAACAGTGAAACTGTTACGTGCGTTGACGAGACGGTCTGGACGGCGAAAAGGAATTAAGAGTTGAGCAGGGCGCCCCAAGGGGCACAGGAAATCGCTCGGAGTCCCGCAATTAATAAAAAAAAGGGGGCCATACAATTTTTTTTTTCCTATCATAATTAAAATTCAGGAGGATTAAAGTGAAGTGCATGCATGAATCCTATGAAAGTCTCAGTGTCCAGCCAGAAACTAAGTTCTGAGCTGGATCTGCGGACCTCTCAGAGACACACATAGCACTCACAATCCTCACTGAAAGTAAAACGAGCAAAATCGCAGAGGATTTCGTCCTGAAACTGAAAGCCAATCAGAGGCCAGGAAATCGGCCAATGAGAGGAGACCTCAGATCCCTACACTAAAAGACAATAAAATTAATAAAAAATTAAAAAATAAGCCAAATAATAAAAAAATATACAGCAATTAGGAAATTTTGATAAAAAATAATTAAAAAATAAGTAACATTTTCACTAGAAAGAAGGTTCAAAGCTCGCGACTGACAAAGTTCAGTAGATAAGCCTGATACTAGGGTTAGCCAAAGCTAGATGAACATTTCGTTCAATCTAGGGGAGATAGAATTTTGGATGGAAATACTAAGTTAGGTGACTCCGGAAGTAATACTCCTACGCTTTTTAGAGACGGGGAGAAAATCATCCCCTCTGACTAAAATAGCCAGAGGCCGTTTTTTACCACGACCGACTCTAGCGTCGTATCTGTGAATAGAGTCCAACAGAGGATTTCCAACATTAGGAATGGATCTGTGAAACTTCAATGCAAGTTTCCGAAATTGAGCATAAATAGGCTTAATTCGGAGATCCCGATGAATAGTATCATTGCGGACGTAGCGAGTAGCTTTCAAAAACCTGCGCAAAAGCTAGTTTTGAAACTTTTGAATTTTATCCAAGTTGGTTTTCGAAGCAGATCCGTATATCATACACCTGTAGGTTAAGATAGGACGGATCATGGATTTATATAGTAATAATTTATTTTTGATGGACAGGCGGCTATTAAAAGCTAAGAGAGAATGAAGGGAATGCGTGGCTCGTTTGGCTTTACCCAGAGTTTCTGAGATGTGACGAGACCACGTTAATTTGGAATCAATATAAACTCCTAAGTATTTATAACATGTCTCCCAGGGTATGGGTTCATTATTTAAGAGAAAGTTAGTGGAGGTGTCATAGTTTTTATTGGTGAAAAATATGGCGGCACTTTTGGAACTGTTTACTTTGATTCTCCATTTCCGTAACCAGATCGAATATTTATTTAGATAATTTTGAAGTACTTCAAACGCAGCGTTTGGAGTGTTTCGTTTACAGCAAATGGCAGTGTCGTCAGCGAAAGTCGCTAAAGTGACGTCAACATCACGCGGAAGATCATTGGCGTAGATGTTGAAGAGGAAGGGCCCCAGCAGAGAACCTTGAGGAACAGAACTTAAAATGGGTGAAGGGTTAGAGATAGAGTTTCCGACTTTAACGGAAAAAGATCTATTGCTAAGATAGTCATAAATAATTTTAGTTAGTTGGTCGGGAAGACCAATAGATATTAGTTTATGAATAAGGCCAGCATGCCAGACCTTATCGAAAGCTTTTTGAACATCTAGAAATATAACCCCCGTTACACCTCCAGATTGGAAGCCGTCGTGAAGAATTTCACAAACTCTCCACAACTGTTGTTGTGTTGAATGACGTGGACGAAACCCGAATTGTTCAGGCATAATCACATCATGAGAGTTTGTAAAATCATTCAGACGATTAACGAGAATATATTCATAGATTTTAGACATGCAAGAGAGAAGAGAAATAGGTCTATAGCTTTGAGGAAGGTGCGGATCAGTGTCGCCACCTTTCGGCAGAGAAACGATTAAACTCTTTTTCCAACAATCTGGAAAAATATTGAGTATTAGCATGCGATTAATAATTAAAGTGATATAAAAAATAAAGTTGGTAGGAAGGTTAATAAGCATGTTAGTTGTTATTCGGTCCTCGCCAGGGGATTTATTTTTTTTCAGTTTAGAAATATATTCCACTACCTCAGAGGGAGTGGCCAAGTTAAGAGTATTAATGGAATTTTTGCTTAATAAATTTTGAACACTGTTATTAACAATTGAAGTGATTCTAGGATTAAAAACATCATTGTGAGGTGTGAACTGACTTCTAAGACTGTGAGCGAGAGCTTCAGCCTTTGCAGAGTTTGTCACTGCCATTCCAATTGGGCTATTTAGAGCCGGAATGTTTGTTTTTGGCCTACGAATACGTGAAGTAGCCTTCCAAATGGTGTTGTCAGTCGTCGATAAACTCTCGACAAAGTTGTTGAAATGCGTTTTTGAGTACTCATGAATTGCAGCTTTAGCTCTCCTTGCAAGTACATTGTACAAGCGTTTGAAATGGGGGAGCCTATGAACCTGCCAATTCCTGCGAGCATGATTTCTTTCTCTGATCAAATGCCTGATTTCATCTGGTAATCGGAAGAATAGACTAGTCCTCTTTCTCGGAGCCGAGCTTTGCTGAAAGGCATCTTGAATGTAATTTTCAAGCATGCTGATTGATCTCTCGGCTTCGAGTTTGTTAGATGGAAGAGGTGAAGGAAGCTCAGAATCGGCTAAAATCTCCGCAAAGTGTCTCCACCTGGTGGTGAAGGCCGCCGGTAAATCTAAATTGTAGTTATTCGTCCGAAAACAGATTTCCACAGGAAGGTGATCAGAGGTAAGATCATTCAGCGTTTGAATGCTGTAACTATATGGAAAATTGCGGGTGATAGCAAAATCTAAAATATTATTACTTCTAGTGAAGGTGGGTTCAGGGGGAGCAAGAATTTGTGCATGATTTTGATCCACCCATCTCCTGATGATATTCCCTCTAGCATCATTAGAGGGGCAGTTCCAAGACAAGTGTTTGGCATTAAAATCACCCGCAATAATAAAATTTGAATAAATATTAGTGAGCCGGGATAAATCTCGCATGAGCAGGTTATTCCTTTCACTTTGAGGAGGGATATAAACTGCTGCAACAAGTAATTTTTGAATAGTGGGGAATTCCAAAACAATTGGCGTGACTTCAATGGAATTTAGATTTTGGACTTTAATGAGAGTAGCATTGAAGCCGTACTTTAAATAAATAGCAGTGCCGCCGGAAGAGGTGCCATTATATGGCCTGTCAACATTGAATAACATATAATTGGCCACCTTAACAGTAGAACCCTGGGAGAATTTGGTCTCACAGACAAAGATAATATCTAAATTATTACTATAAACCCAATCGCGGAACTCAGCCGCTTTACAATGGAGGCCATTGGCGTTCCATATACCAACAGAGAAAGAATTCAACGTTCTACTAGGGTCGAATGTTAAAGTTAAGCCTAAATAAAGGGTGGAAATTCCCTAACAAAATTACTCGAGAGATATTAAACTCTCGTATAAGATGAAAGATCGATCTAAGTTCGTGGACGCCGCACGAATTTGTGGAAGTGCCATTTTCCAGGCTTTTACTATGTTTTTTTTGTCATGATTCTTTTCCAAGACCATGACGTAGTTTAGGAACTCGGTAGCCGAACTGGCGTCTTCTGGGACCGAGGAATTTATATAAGGAGTTTTGGAAGGGGGAGGAGCTTCGGGCTCGCTACGACCAATTTCTATCCTCGCAACAGTTTCTTCTACCTTCATAATATTTTCTTTTATCTTCATAACTTTATCTTCCGTTTCATCCATTCTACTTTCCACAACTGATAATTTACTCTCTATCACTTCTTTCACGGTTACCAAGTCATCCCTTACTGATGAAAGTTCTTTCTTCATTTCATCTTGATTTAATTCACCTTTTTCCTAGATGGATTTAATTTCTTCAGTCAACCTGTTTTCTCTCTTTTTCTGTACTGCTTTCATTTCTCTTCACCCAAACTGTCTTTCATCTCTTTCATCCCTCTTTGCCCTTCTTCATTCTTTCGATCAATCTGGTTTTCATGTTTTCCTGTCCTGTTTTCATTTCACTCATCTGGGTAACTAACCCTTCTAGAAGTTTCTTCATCTCTTGCTCCATAGCTCTAGTTATCACCATTCACACACAACCCCACTTCTGACACCAGAAATGTTACGTACTCGGGGTTTGTGAATTGTCTCTGAATGAAAGGCGAATCTTGTAGAGGCTTAAATCTTGTTAACAGAAAATTCTAGAAAATTGCTGGTCTATGAACCAATTATCAACTTCAGTATTACCAGAAAACACAGCTTAAATAACAGCTCACAGCATCACATTCACAGCATAAACTGTAAAATAGCATTAACACACAGCAACAAGCTATAATCCATAGAGGCTCTGTACTTTTTATGCAGCAACCAATGCCTTGGCAAAACTAACTCATTTGGCGCGATTGAATTCCTTAAATACCCAAAACACCTTAAATACTATTATAGTAGAAAATGGAGGAAATTCCAGAAACTTTCCAGCCAGTCAAGTTAGAGCTTAGATATTTGGTATATCGATAAGGATTTTCTCCCCAAGGTCGCCAAAAAAATCTTCAAGGAGCGGAAAAGTCGCTAAATTTGGCGCCAAAGCCATTACCTGCCTTAATGAAGATTTTTAACGGGTTTTTAAGGGAAAATAAATTAACATCTTTTGACCTGACTAAGCTTCTTTGAATGAATTTACATAAAAATAACTTCTCTTATTTTCAAATTCGTAACAATATTATTGTATGGACTCTGCTAGAAGATTCTGTTGAAATCTTTAAAACGGGGGTTCATATAACAGCCAAAATTTTTAGTTTCCATGGATACTTCTAAAACGGAAAGTCACATTAGTAACCAAAAATAATGGTTGGTTGGGATTTACGTCGCACTAGTGCTGTGCAATGGGCAATTCCAAAAAGAAAGGTACACAGCTAGATGTTATAACAATTCTAAATACAAAACTTCAACGTTCTACGTCCTACAGTATTTCAGTTATGCGAGAGATATACTCATACACACGTAGACGTTACAAAAAATCTTGTAAAATCGTTGACATTTTTAAAGTTGCAAGTCATATCAAGATTGGAGATAGTTGGAATAGATTGGAATTGATTAAATTGGGATATCGCTCTACGATCAGTTTTTGTCCAATAACCAAAGTGAGAAGTGTACAGCTATAGATGTTATTGAATCTGCAACATTCTACCGCCTATCGCTTTTAAGTTAAACGAAATACAAAAACAGTTTCGCGACTCGGTTTCCCAATACTCGATTATACTGTGTACAAGGAAGTAAAAAGAAAAACAAACTAGTATGTTGTGGCCATCACAAGACATTCTTCTATATTTTCCTATGCAAATTCATTCAGTACGAATAATTTATTAAAACTATTATTTATTAAAATTATCTAACATGATGAATGCAGACGATTTTCATCTTAGAGAAAACTAACACTAAATATCCAAAGAAAGGCAGTTTTATTCACTAAAATTAATATCTTGAAAAATACGTTTTCATAGTGATTATTTCCATTACAAGTTTCGGACAGTTATACGCCATAGAAGTTGAGATATTATCTTCCCGTTCTCGGAGAATATTGACGCAACACCACCTATTGGTCTATATGCATCAAAACTGAATTAGCATAATGTCTCATAATGGCCTTCTAACATATCAAGTTTTGTTTGATTATACGCAATAGAACCTGAGATATAGATTTCTCTTAAATTTCGGAAATTGCTGTATACCAGCGCCACCCGTTGAGAGATTGGCATCAAAAGTTTACTGGCACTAATTTATATCAAAGTGCATCGACATATAAATTTATATATAATTCTGGGCAGTAGTTCCTGAGATATAACCTTCCCTTAAATTGTAGTAATCACTGAATAGTAGCGCCACCTGTTCAAAAATCAATACCAAAACGTAATACGCACTTATTCAGGTCAAGGTGCATCTACATATAAATTTATATAAAAATTTATGGATAGTCTCTTAGATATATCCATCCTTAAAATTGTGGAAATCGCTGTATAGCAGCGCCACTTGTTGAGCAATTGACGCCAAAAGTTGATAGGTACTAATTTAGGTTAAGGTGCATCTACATATCAATTTATATGCAATTCTCTGTAGTAGTTCCTGAGATACAGTCGCCACAAAATTTTTGTCACACACACACAGACAAACATTTTCTAAAATTGGTCAAATCGTGTTCTGGATATCTCGAAACATGTAAATTCATCGAAAACCGTAAGTCGAAAATTTTTGCAAATCCAGTACTTTCTTCTTTTGAATATAGAAGAAAGTGAAAAAGAAAGCCTTACATCCATTGCAGTAATCGCTTTAAACTGAAAGTGAAAGAAATAGTGTATTGAACATTCCTTTAGTTATCAAAGAAAAAAAAAAAAGTCATACAAATTTAATTTCACTTTCACCTGCTTAAAAAAGGATTAGCATGTTTTGTGGTCATAACAAAAATGTCTTCTATATTTTCCTGTACAAATTCACTCAGTACAAATTATTTATTAAAAATTTATTTTTAGGACTGAGGGCCTATTAGTCTCAATCTGGGATTTTTGCGTTGTCGATTTAGAGAGTTGGACATTTGTCGAAATCTAAAATTTATCGAAAATATAATTGAATAGTTTGAAAGCGATGTTATAACTTGAAAAAAGAAAAAAAAAAAAAAAAAAAACTAATAGTCCTCCGTCCTAAACTAAATTCTGCTTTTGCCAGAATTTCATCAAAATCTTTTATTATTATTATTATTATTATTATTGAAAGAAAAAGAAAAGAAAATTAATAATAATCAGTATCGTTACAAGCGATATCGAAAAAATTTTTTTTTAATAATTTTGAATTAGGAAATAAAAAGTGCGCGTGAAATAATATGAAATAAAAATAAGTAAAAAAATGAATTTAATGATTTAATGTTTTTGTTTTTCGGGGGCTGCTCATGCATATAAAAAATGCGTATTAAAACGAGTCGAAGAAGGAAGCGAAATAAGTATTGAGTTATATTACGATAAATACGATATATAATATGATACGATATATTAGACCTATCGTCCAGGGTTAGTAGGCATTTTCGTTGAAAGAAATAGTTTGTTCGTTCGGTGCAACTTGCACATTAGTCCCGTGAGGTACAACTTTCACATTAGTCCCTTGAGGTACAACTTTCACTTTAGTCCCGTCAGGTACAACTTGCACATTAGTCCCCTTTAAATATAGTGACCAGCGAAGCTGGCAAAGCATTCGTTGATTCACTACCTCAATTGATTTTTTTTTTTTTTTTTTTTTTTTGCCATTTTAAAGATGTACTAAGATGACTATCTGTATTGCGTAAGTAAAGCCATTGGCGAGGAACGTTTGAGATATTTCAGTGCTAAACTTCAAATTTCGAAAAGGTATCTATCTATGTTAATAGAAAAAATAATTTGCCTGTCTGTGTTTTTTTTTTTTTTTTTTTTTTTGTCACGGGTCGGGCCGAGCCAGGCCGTATTGTCTCAATTTTTTTCTACTTTCCTCATTAACGAAAAAGGAAAATGATAAAACATTTCTTAAGTCTTTTTTTTTTTTTTTTTTAATTATCGTCCATCATGATTCCAGATGATTTTCCTTTCATAGAAGTATAACACTAAGCGTCCAAAGAAAGTCGATTTTATGCTACTATACAAAAAATATCTTAACAAATGCACTTTTTTTTATTGTTGTTGTTGAAAAGGAAAAAAAAAAAATCGATAACTTTGTTTTAAATTATCACAGATTAGTGATTCAATAATTCGTTTTAAAGATATTGGCGAGTTCTTTCGAATGATACCCATGTTGAAAATTTGGCTCCTTCGAGGGAGGACCCCCCCCCCCCCCCCCAAACCACAAAAATTATTTTATTGTGCACATTTATGGGAAATTCAGTCTTATACCCTCATGTTAACAATTTAGAAAAACGACAGGTGGCAACGCCCCCTGTTGAGCAATTTTTACCAAAAGGCACTAATTTATGCCTATCATCAAAAATTGATAGGCACTAATTATATTCTCTACCATATATATGGTAAGAGAAAGTAATTAGAATCTTACTGACAAAATTAGAATCCAATTAATAAAATTATGATTTTCCTTAAAAATAAATTTATACTTTCTAATTACGGTATACTTGGTAACATTATAAAACTACTAGGCAAAATTGTTAAATTTACTTTTCTTATAATCAAAACTAATGCACATTCTGATTCTGATAAACTTGACATAATTACAAAGCTACTTGTACAAAATTTTAAATTTATTTTATGACATCTATTTTATATGGGAATTTAGGCTTAGAGATTCACCCAAAATTCACCCATGATTTGCATGCATTAATCAATCATTGCTCCTGAAAAAGTTTTTTCTTAAATGTATGCTTTCATTTTTGGAATTTGAATACCTTTTAAAAATACATCTTACATTTCTTCAAATGATATTTCATTTTCCTTCCTGTGAAATAGTATTTGAAAAGGTTTTTCACACACACATATATATAATAAAGTTATTTTCTACACTCATTAACTTTTCAATATCTTTTGCTTTGTATAAAGCTTAACTTCCATATGCAACTGTTTATTAATTCAAGTTTTCCTTCCTGGTGCTTTAAATTTATCTTGCAAATATTGGTTTCGCACATTGCAGCTTTCCCTCTGCACTCGCGCGTCGCGCCTAATATTCTGTCACCTGATGAAGGCGTTGGTGTTAGAATTAAGTTCAATATACTGTGCAAGAGTCCTAGGTCTGGGTGAAGTGCCCTCCATAGGTGTCTTTCCAAGAGGTCCTAGTCCATATCCATGCGAGTTTAAGAGAAAACCGCAGAAAACTCAGAATGGCTAAGTCAACAAGTTCTGTCTGGGTTCAAATTCGCCTCTCCGAGTTTTGAGAGACTTTCCACCTTTGTCTTCCAACTTTGAGAGCAAAAGCTCTCAACCAGTGGTAGATTCTCCTGGTGAAGTATTGTGATTAGTTATTTCAGCCGGAACAATTGTCGCGTGTTTTTGTAATTTATAGTGTTTGCTTACACAGTTTTTAATCATCTTCATAATATTAGTGCGATAGCTAAATTATAAACGTATTCCCTAAAGAAAAATTCTTATTTACAAGGAAAAAACAAGTTATAGTTAGTATAAATATTTTCCAATTTTATCATAAAAGGGTTTATTTTTTATCAAAAATTTCTTATCTAACAGTGGTTTTTACGAGAATGTCTTACTACTTGACACACCCGAATTCAACTAAAATAAAAGATATAGTTTCGCTGTTATTTATATATCATCCTGTAAGATAAGATGAACTTTTCTTTGGAAAAAGCTTATATTTTTAGTTTGAGGTGGAACAAATACATTATACCATTAGTTATTTGGTCAAGCTTTCTATTTTCGACATTCTACTTATAGATTTTTATCAACATAACCATAAGCAAAATATTTTTCTCTAAGCTATTTGAAAAAAAAAAAAAAAAAATCTGGAGTGACTCCACTCGACTTTCTTTACATTACGTAATTAATAGTTGTATAAATAAATAAAATTTAAGAGAAGTCATTAAATAAACAAAAGAGAAAGTTATAATAGAGTGTTTAATTTAGCGCTGTTGCACTTCAAATAGTTTGAGCCCATAGGTCTTACTTATAGTGAATTTTTAGTTGTGTCCTTGAAAAACTAACTAAAAAAACTTGTAAAAATCTATAAGTGCTAGATTCACCAAAATCCATACAGTTAGTGTGACGGTGACCTACAGGGCCTGATTAAGCTTTGAAGCAGGGGAAGCTCAGCATCATTTCGGGGGCCCCTTTCATTTCGGAAAATCTTGTTTTCCTGTTACGTATTGCAATATAAAAATGCTATAGACCAAAAAAATAGTGTGTGTTTATTATTTTTATTTATTATTATTATTTTTTTTTCCATACATCTGGGTGGTTTCTACACAGAACATTAAAATCATACAACTTTTTAATTAAGAACATTCAGATTTTTGAGGTTAAATATTAGATTTTTCCCGAAATAGTGAGTGTTTTGTCTTGTTTTAGGTAACCTTTCTCAGAAAAAATTCAATCTCAGTGTGAAAATATGAAAGAAAAAATTCAAGACCATGTTTTTAATCCTTATGGTGCCCCCTTTTAAATTTTAGAGGGGAAGATTGTGTTTCCTGAGCCTTTTGGATAAACAGGCCCTGGTGACCTATAACATGCATCTAAATTTAAAGCTCAATCGAATAAGGAATTCAGACGCTACGCATTTAAAAAAATTTTTGCTCGTAGGCCATAAAGAAATTTTCTTTATGTCCCCGTAAAAAAAAAAAAAAAAAAAAAAAAAACTATAAGTGCTAGATTCATTAAAATCAATAAGGTTCGTGCTGCGTTGACCTATAACATATGTATCAACATTCAGCTCATTCGAACAAAGCGTTTTAACGCTATCGTGTTCACTCACATACATACACACATATTGTTATACATACATCACCATAAAAATAGCAAAAATGAACTCAGGGGACCTCAGAGCGAGTAGAAACACCAAAATCCCAAAGTTGGATTTTTGTCATGTTTACAATACTTTCCTTACATTAGTATGTTCGGAAAGTAACAATGCATATTTATATCTGAAATTTCATGTATACGACGGAGACTTGCGCAGTAAAAGGTCGAGATCAAGAGAAACGATTTTCTCAACAAGAAACAAAAACAAATGACCGCTCAAAAAAAAAAAAAAAAAAAAAAAAAAAGGATATAAAGAATTATGTTGTTTTTGTTTTATTTTTTGTACAGTACAGCACAATACCAGATATGCCTACATTTTAATTTTTTTCGGAGCATTGTTAGTACCCGTCTATTTTTTTCTCCCCACTTTTCACGTAAAGTAACTTCTTTTAATTTGGTCGTAATTATATATTGAAGAAAATTCCACTATACATGAAGTGGCGTGTAAAAGGGGTGGGTATTTATAATGCACTATTGGCATTAATACTACTATTCATCTTCCAGAATCGCAAATGTTGGAGGATAATTATAATTCATTATATAAAAAGATGGAAAGTAATCCAAGGAATTTGAATTGACCATTTAGATTACATTCCAATTAATTGAAAAGATACCACAACTGCCAACTCGTACTTTTTTTTTTTTTTACCAGAAATTTTTAATAATTTATTTAGTAGTTTTCTGCCATTAAATATGGTGAAAATATCCACAAAGAAATAGTGGTTTTTAAAAAACGTGCAAGTTGGCACCATGGCACCCATAAGATACTAACTAAAACCCTTATAATAAGATTTCGAATTCTTTAATACTTATTATACAACTGATGCCAAGAAAAAAAAAAAAAAAAAAAAAAATCTTTACATGATTATTTAGTTATTTATTGACATAAAAAGAAATATATTTACACGTGCAATAAATCTTAAAGAAAATTGAAATAAAACTTTACGAAAAATTAAAACTGCACAGACTAAAAAAATTCTGTTATATGAAAAACGCAGTGTTTGTATGTTTGTTCTGTATAGACATCTAAACGATACAAAAAAGCGCGGTGCTGGTGATTTTCGCCAAACGTGCCAAGCGGCACCTGAATGCAATTTTTCTGCAGTAATGCCTTGATCTTGGGAAAGCGAGTGTTAAATATTTTATTGTATTTATACACTAAAAAAAACTAGAAATGAACAGAAGTTATTTATTTATAGGACCATTAAGTTTTAGTATGAAAATTATTTAAAAGTTAAAACTGAGAGAAAAAAAAATGTTATAGGGAAAAAAAAAAAAAAAGAAGAAGAAGAAGAAGAAAGAAAGAGAGAAAGAAAGAAAGCAGTAAAATGAATCTCTACATGTACTATCTCAATAAAATAATAAAAATGTTTGGCCATACTTTTTTTTCTTTTTTTTTTTTTTTTTTGGCGGGGGGGGGGGGGTGCATAAAAAATAAATAAATATATTTACATACAAGTAAAATAAAATTAAAATTTCCCTCTCTCCTTCTCTCTTTTTTATTTAAAATTTTTCACGTACAATAAATAAATATATTTTATTTAATGTCTGAAAAAATAATTAATGCGTAATTTATTTATTTTTGGCATTAATTTTTTTTCTTTTTAATAATTTTAAAGTTAAACTGGATTTTTTATTTAATACCTTTTGAACCAGTTATCCATTTGAACTGAAAAATATGATGTCAGCTAGATTGTTGCCCTGATTAATAAGTGTACCAATTTTTGTAGAGATCGGTTGAATAGTGTATTACTGAACAGTGAACTAAAAATTCGAACAGGTACAATGACAAACTTTCAGCTTTATATATATATATATATATATATATATATATATATATATATGGTAATACATATTTAGGTATGATAAATAAAGTAGTATTTAAAAATTATTAGTATTATTTAATAAATGAATAAGTTTTGAGAGCATATAATTAGAATCTGAATCTGAATCATCCACCTAGGAAACTTCTCAAATACTGTATTGTAGTATGAATTTTTGAACCAAGTGATCTCCGTATATAACTAAGGGTGCATTTTGCCAATTATATAAATAACAAATTAAATATATATATATATATATATATATATATATATATATATATATTACTAACCTAATGCTTTTTCAGAAACTTCTGATGGTAGAACAGGCTATGAGATCTTGATCGTTCTCACCTAAAAGAAGATACGTAACAAAAAACTGAACAACAGAATAAGCAAAACTATTTAAGCAAAACTGCGCCGTTTCTGAAAAATTTATTCAGCTTTAATCTTAAGTAAAATTTAAATTCCGGGAAGATTTTTTTTTTTTTTTTTTTTTTTTTTTTTTTAGGTGTCACGTTGTTTGAGACGTTTCATAATACTTCAAAGGGATAATCTTAAAAGAAATGTATTTATTCAGGTGGCTATTGCGACGTCAATCTGATACAGTGTTCAATTACTTGGTGTGCTTGTGAAAGTTTTAACTGAAGTCTAGAAAATGTGGATTAACTAAACTTGACTTTCCAAATATTTAGAAATTATCACACGTTAAAAAATAAACTAGTATGTTGTGGCCACCACGAGACTTTCTTCTATATTTTCCAATACAAATTCACTCAGTAACAATATTTAAAAAAAAAAAAAAAAAAAAATCCAAGTTTTTTTTTTTTTTCGTTAAAAGTAAAAAAAATCGATAACTTTATATTTAAATTACCACATATTTATAGTTCAACCATTCGTTTTAAAAGTATTGACGAGACCTTTCGAAAGATACACATCTTGAAAATTTACCCCACCCCAGAGGGTACTTCCCCCCAGGGGGAAAAGCGATGCCCCCACATGCACAATTTTTTTTCCTAATTAACTACTACTATTAGCAATAATTCATATTAATTTTACAATCACAGGTTAAGAATAACTCTCATTGTGTACATTTATACGAAATTTTGTCCTATACTACCATGTTAAAAATTTAGAAGAAATACGATCACAGCGCAAGATTTTTTTTCTAAGTTTTTTTTCGTAAAAAGTAAAAAAAATCGATAACTTTGTTTTAAATTATCCCAGATTTATAGTTCAACCATTCGTGTTAAAGGTACTGAGAGACCTTTCGAAAGATACCCATCTTGAAAATTTTTGCCCTATATCACCATGTTAAAAATTTAGAAAAAGCGGGATGGCAACGCAACCTGTAAGACGATTTTTACCAAAAGTTGATAGGCACTAATTTATGTCAAGGTGCAACTACATACCAATTTGTATGAAATTCTGTCCAGTAGTTCCTGAGGTACAGTTGCCACAAAATTTTGTCACACACACACAGACAGACAGACATTTTCTAAAAATGGTCAAATCGTGTTCTACAGCTCTCAAAACGTGTAAATCCATCAAAAACCCGAAATCGAAAATTTTTACGAATCCAATACTTTCTTCTATTGAAGATAGAAGAAAGTAATAAATAAATAAATAAATAAGTCGTAAATAATTCACTAAATAAACAATAATGAGAAGTGTAATAGGGGGCTTGCGAATATTTCATTAAGTTTGCACACTTATGCAATGTACCTCACTCCTTTTATGCGTCTCTGTAAAATCACGCAATTTCCATCAACGATTATGCTGTAACAAAATTTTAAAACATATATCAATTTCACTCCATTTTAAATAATTTAATGTGCGTATAATTACATGCACATACACACAAATGTTTTGTGAAAACAACAAAAATTTCATTAAAACAATCAAATTTTTACTTTCCGAACATTTTATGTAAAGAAAGTATTGTTATCATGATTTGCGAAATGGATTTTGCATCTCTCATAGCTAAAAAAGGAATAAATGTTTGTACAATGTTGCAAATTTACATTCGTGACTGTCATGATGTCTAGTTGTACATTTCAAATTTTAGTATTGACACGAGCTCCCCTTTTAGAGATATGTACGATTTTACACGATTTTTCCGTAATGTATGTACGGGCGTGTGCGAACACGATAGCGTCTAAGCGCTTTCTTCGAATAAGTTAAAAGTTGGTACGTATATTATAGGTCACTGTAGAACGAACTGTAAAGATATTAGATTAATCTAAAACTTATAGTTTTTTTTTTTTTTTTTTTACAGGGATACAAAGAAAAGTTCTTTATTATTATGGCCTATCGGTTGAAATTATATAAAGTGCGATAGCATCTAAATGCTTTATCCGATTGAGCTCAATATTAATATACATGTTATAGTTCACCATCGGACAAACTGTACAGATTTTGGTGAATCTAGAATTTATAGTTTTTTTTTTTTTTTTTTTACAGGGGCACAAAGAAAAATTTATTATTATGGTCTATAAGCCCAAATTTATTAACATGCGATAGCGTTTAAACGCCTTATCAGATTGAACTGAAAATTTATATGCATGTTATTAGGTCACCGTCGCCCGAACTGTATAGATTTTAGTCAATCTATAGCACTTACAGATTTATACAGGGACACAATGGAAAATTCCTTTATCATTTTGATCTGTGGACTGAAATTATTTTAAGTGCAAAAGCGTTAAATGCCTTATTCGATTAAGCTGACTGATTTTAGAAGTATCTTACTTTAATTTATTTAAAGAACTGTGTATTACTTAATGTTTGGAATGTCGCGTGGAGTCACTCCAGATTTTTTTTGTTGATATACGCAAGCGAAGTGTGACATCATTGACCGTCCGTGGATGCAAGAAAAATATTTCCTATGTTAATCGGCCATTGGATTTTTTGAAAAAAATTATTAAAAATCGAGGGAAATTATTTCCCGAATTCAATCCCCATATTTAGGTATGTATAGGTACGAATAAATATATAAAAGTGTCCGAACACTAGCAAAAATTCCTATGTAAAAAAAGTACACTTCATACGGTTTTGTTAAATAAATCCTTGTCGAATCATGTTCTTACACTGACTAAGAACAGGATTCGACAAGGATTTATTTAACAAAACCGTATGAAGTGTACTTTTTTTACGTAGGAATTTTTGCTAGTGTTCGGACACTTTTGTTACCGACTGTATGTATTAGTTATCGTTTGCATGCGTTAGATTAAGTTGTTTTTGCTGTAAAATTGATAAAATTTTAATTTTAAATTTCAAAACTCTAGAAAAAAAAATGGCAAACTTCCATATTCGATTGAAAACATAAACGTTTCATTTCAAAGGGTTATATTTACACAATAAATATCCAACTAATATACTAATTAAAAGGAAAATGATAAATAGTCTATCATAATTTGAAGTCAATTTTGTTTTTAAATGTCTAAATAAAGTGTCTGATATAAGACACTAATATGTTGCAGTGGAATAGATTTCATATCTGTCATTCTATCTGTCTGTTTTGTGGGTTTTGATATGTATATATATTTACAGATTTCAAACTTTTAAATTGCGTTTTCACTGTTTGTATTTTTTCATTAATTCATGATCTTCAAAATGCTAAAACTCCTATATTTTAAGGAAAGGCATTTTTTATTTTATTTATTTATTTTTACCTTGGTGTTTAATAGAACCTACTTAACTCATTAAGACCTGAATTATTTTCTCTTTAAAATTTTACCTATGGGCAAAAATTGCCTTCGAATATTTAAATTGCGTTTTCTCAGTTTTTTTTCCCCCCCATGAATTTATGATCTTCAAAATGCTAAGAAAAGGCTTGTTCTTGTTCTTTTTTTTTTTTTTTTTTTTTTTTCCTTGGTGTTAATAGAACCTACTTAACTCATTAAGACCTGAATTATTTTCTCTTCAAAACTTTACCTATGAGCCAAAATTGCCTTCGAATCTTTAAATTGCGTTTTCTCAGTTTCTATTTTTTTCATGAATTCACAGTCTTCAAAAGGCTAAAACATCCTATACATCTTTAAGAAAAGGCTTTTTTTTACCCCCCATAGTGATTAACAGAACCTACTTAACTCATTAAGACCTGAATTATTTTCTATTTAAAATTCTACCTATGGGCCGAAATTGCCTTCGAATCTTTAAATTACGTTATGTTTTCTCAGTTTGTAATTTTTCATTAATTCATAATCTTCGAAATGCTAAAGCCTCTACATATCTTTAAGAAAAGGTCCCCCCCCCCCTCCTTAGTGTTTAATAGAATCTACTGAACTCATTAAAACCTGAATTATTTTCTTTTTAAATTTTTACCTATGGGACAAATTTGCCTTCGAATGGTGTAAATGTAAATCTATACGTATAATAAAATAAGATGTTTGTGTGTGTGTGTGTGTGTGTGTCATTGTGTATGTATGTCCGGAGCATTTTAGGAAAACGGCTGATCGCAGAGCTACACAAATTTGCATGGAGGTTCGTAATGACCTCTCCTGATGCACCTCGAAGCCCGATTTTCGAATTTTTGATTAAGTTTCTGAAGAAGTTTTTTTTTTGTTGTTGTTGTTGAAATTGGATTTTGCCATAGTGTTTCCACTAAAAAACAAGGCGTTTCCATTTGAAAGGAAATGTGAGACATTCCTTTTGTTGGTCAATGGCTAAGTCGGTTAAAGCGTCAAGTTGATAACGCGATGGTCGTGAGTTCGATATACGGCGGCGGATGTGTTACTCTTTTTGCAGATAATTAATATATAAGATGTCAGTAGTAAAAGAAAGCATTTCATTGTCTACACAGAATCCTAAGAAATTCTGATTCGATTTTTTAAAAGCTTTCTTTTAGTTACTAAAACGCACAAAATAAAAATTTAAGTGAAAGAAAAAAAAAAAAGTGATAACCTGGATCCGATGCAGTGCGGGCGAAAAAATACCTGCCATAGGCTGCAAGTACCCAAAGCAAGGTTTAGGGCGATTTTAATGTAGTTTTTTTTTTTTTTTTTTTTTTTTTTTAATGCTATATAAAAAAAATAAATAGTTATGCTATTCTATTAAAAAATCATTAAAATATAGTGACCAGCGAAGCGGCCGTAGCCTGCTAGTGTAAAATAAATGTAAATTGTTGTATGCTGTAACCATATCGTAACGTTAGGCCTTAATGGGCTAAAAGAATTAGGAATGGATTTCACAATATATTTAAAAGAAAAAATATTTAAAATAAAAATATAACAAAATTCTTTTATTATTATTATTATTATTATTTCCATACAGACATGCACATTTGATTTTTTTTTTCTTGTTTTCCTCAAAAACTAATTAATAAATTTCAAAATCCACCGCTAATTCTTTCAAGTAAGTTCTATTAAACATTAAAAAAAAAAAAAAAAAAAAAAGTCTTTTCTTAAATTTTTGTAGAAGTTTTAGCATTTTGAAGATCACGGAAAATTCATGAAAAAATGCAAAACTGGCAAATGCAATTTAAAGATTTCAAATGTATAAAAATTCTATCGAGAACCATAAAAGTTGTTGCCTGAATCTATATTTTATTGAACAAACCAAATAGAGTTCAATTTATAAATATTATATGTAAATTTAAGCTTTCATATGAAACACCTATTTCAAAGGTGCCAGGTCCCCTCAAATCCCAAAAGTTTACAGCAGAGATATTTTCCAAACATTGCCTTAAATTTACAGAAAAAGTTTTAGGTCCCAAATTGCCAAAGTAACATGAGATTTTATTTATTTATTTATTATTTTTGGTTTACAAGGCAACGCGAAATTGTTCAGAAGTATAACAGGGTATAAATGGATGCTCAATGTACATTTTCTGTATTATGAGGATTATGTTTTAATGCATTATTTATTAGGACATATGAAAATTTTAGACGTTACATACAGGGTAACAGTGAAATTTTTTTTTTAATTGTTTTCTTGAAAAATAAATCTATAAAGATAATTTTTATGAGCTTTGGTTCCCCCAAAATTAAAAACAAAGTACATTTAAAGGTGGAATAAATAACGTAATGGTAAATACAAGGAAAAGTGTAAAGTCTTTATAATCTATCCGAACTGTATTATTATTATTATTATTTTTAATTAATAACGGTAAAATTAAATTAAGATACAGAGATAAGCTGCCTATTTTTAACCTTTTCTTCTTCTTCTTTCCTTTCTACACGAAATTGGTATTTATATGTTATTTATTTATTTATTTATTTTGTCTCTCTCTTTCTGTAGGTTTCTTGCCATGGAATCTAAATTTAGGCGGATCTAGCAACGAATTAAGAATTTCTCCAATCAGTGAGATGGATCTCAGCTATAACTACTTCATTGCTGAACTTGCAACTCCCCGAGCATATAGGGGGGAAGAGTACACTCAAAAACCTAAGATACGTTTCGACATAGAATCTATTGAAATAGGTAAGAAAAATGATAGGAACATATTATTTGTTAAAAACTTTATATGAACAAGCATAGTAATGACAATATCTAGCAGTAAACAGGCTCGACAAACAAATTTTTGTGCCCAAGACACTCATTTTTTAAGCTTCCTTAGGATTGGTGAAATTGTAAAAAGTACAGTATACTACTTATCTGCAGAACTGAGTGGCACGGGATCCGCGGATAATCGGGAGTATACTGTACTTTTTCTAACTGTATAATGCTAGAGCATCAGCCGATTAAACAATAGGTTAGAAGGTTTAATTATTGCCCAGAACATTTTCCGTTCTAAATAAAATTATTCAGATCCCAATCTCATTTTTACTACTTATATACAACCAGGAAAAAAACCTGCAGGAATGGGAAAAAAAAAAAAAAAAAAAAAAAAAAAAAAACTCTCATGAGAAAAATTTTATTTCACCAGTGGCAGCGTTAGCAATTTCAGGGCGCTCCCTCAACAAAATGGTCGCGGAGGCCTTCCTCAAAAAGTATTGGTTGACGTTTTTGATAGCTCGAAAACTATTTATAATTATCGAATAATATATTTATCTTTTAAGAAATAATAGAAGTACGTTAGTAAAGTTACACTTTAAATTCAAAGTTAGTATGACGAATCATAATAAGAATATGCAGCTTATTTAGTGAACACATTTAATTTGGACTCTGCATTCCAGGCACGACTAAATGTGAAATTAAAAAGCTTCCAAAATATTATGGTTTACATAGCTCTTAAAAAAAAATATTTTTCCGTAACCCATAAATCACACTTTTTGATACCATATTAGAGGCCTTTTTAACCGTTAGCGTTCATTCCTCACTGAAACCAAGCATTTAACATTTTTTATTAAATGTTTTACTTACTGATATTTTATTAAATGTTGCTACTTACTGAAACAAATTCGATCATCGTCTATTATCACAAAGGTGGAAACGAGAAATCGGCATCATTAAATAAATGCAAGAAATCGTATACATTTTCTTTTGCTTGAAAAAAAAAAAAAAAAAAGTGTGTGTAATTTATTTATTTACTTATTTTTGGCATAATTTTTTTTCCCCTTTTCAATAATTTTAAAGTTAAAATGGGGTATTTTATTTAATATCTTTTGAACCAATTATCCGATTGAACTAAAGAATACGACGTTAGCTAGATTTTGTCCTGTTTAACAAGCTTACCAATTTTTGTAGCGATCGGTTGAATGGTGTAGCTTAGCTTTGTACAGCGAATTAAAAATCCGAAAAAGTTACAACGGCAAACATTCAGCTTATATACACTCTATAACAAAAAAAAAAAAAAAAAAAAAAAAAAACGACGCACCAAGAAGAAATGGGGGCAAAAATTGGTAGATGGGGTGGTCCGAATGGGTAAAAAATTGGTAGATGTGATGTACTTGTGGAGAAAACAGTTGATTACAGTTTCAGAAAATTTATGATTTAATCAAGAGAAAGGCCCTCACAAAGTAAACAAGTCAGTAACGCGTTGGTCCACTTCTGGCCCTTATGTACTCAGTTATTCGGCTTGGTCGATAGAGTTGGCAGATGTGCTCCTGCTAAGTATCGTGCCGAATTCTATCCAATTGCTGCGTTAGATTGGTAAAATCCCGAGCTGGTTGTAGGACCCTTTTTATGATACTCCAAACGTCCTCAGTGGAAGAGAGATCCGGGGACTGAGCTCAACCCCACTGAGCCGCCTATTAAGGGTATTTGAAGTCACTGAAGTACCAGTTGCACGTAGGATCGACGATAATGATGAACTGGTGCTTGATTCCATCAAAACCTGTTTGTATGTCAATTTGTGTCCAGTTTGCATTGCTCCTTCTTGGTGCGTCACTTTTTTTTTTTTTTTTTTTAGAGAGTATATTTATACTGAGTCTGTGTGAATTTGTATAAGAAAATACAGAAGAAACTTTTGTAATGGCTACAATATACTATTTCAAAATTTCTTCAGTTTTAAAATTTTATTTATTTTGATGATGCTACTGCCACAGCACTTCATTATCCTACTCATGTATTTGAAAAATATGTTTTAGATATGGGAACGCTGTATCATGGAGAAGAAATAGTCGTTTATGCTCGTTCATTCATGGAACTGCCTCGGACATCGGTGAATTTCTTATGGTCTCTGCAGGAAAAGAACGAATTTGAAGATCATGGCCTGCCGAGCAACATGGAACTGAATGCCGAAAGAAGTTCTGTCATCATCAAAGAATTGAAGACTTACCATGATCAATACCTTGTTTGCAAAGTCTTCTCAAATAAAGATTTTCTGCTGGTGAAAAGAACATTTTTGTTTCGTGGATTTGGTAAGTTTCTTTACTTTTTACTTTCTTCTGTATTAAATAGAAGAAATATTGGATTCCTAAAAAATTTTCGACTGCCGGTTTTCGATGAATATACACATTTTGAGAGGTTCAGAACACGATTCGATCATTTTTAGAAAAAGTCGGTCTGTATGTGTGTGACAAAAATAATGATCAGTTACGGTCAATAACAGATTATTATTGACAATCACTGCATATTTAATGGGAAAACGCAATATTTATAGCAATATACTCAGTAGGAGAAAAAAAAAAAGCCGCACTTGAATATTTTCCTTTTCTCTTTCAGCAACCGCCACTTTTATGATTTAAAAAGCAAATTTTCGAACAAGTTTTACTACAAGGTTCACTATGTAAAATTTAGGATCGAGACAAGTATTCAAAACAAAAAAACAATTGTTTGTTAGGAAAGAAAAGTGTAAAGTAAAATGAAAAATATTTAAAAAAATGGCAAGGATAAGGCAATTAATGATACCAAAAAAAAAAAAAAAATGTTAATTTTAGAATGAAAAGAAAAATGTATTTTAATACGCGAGATGGCAAAATAATTAAACATTATCGAATAATTGGTGAGTTTTTTTTTTTTTTTTTTTTTTTTTTAGCAAGATATAAAAATTTTGACTGTTTAATCTAGAAATTTGCCTTTAGGTGACCACGTTGCTCATCCAAGCAAGACCACATATTAAAAAGTTTGAAAAATCTATTCCTATAATGTTCAGAATATAGAAAATACTCAAAAAAGTGTTTAGCAAAAAATATATATACATATTTTAAGCAGTGCAGCAACAATTAAACAAAACAGATTAAAAACCAGAAAATCTGGGAAAAAAAAAAAAAACATTGTTAAGGAAAATAATTAAAAACAAGACTTCAGTTGACCAAAAAGTTTAAAAAATATCTGTTAATTATTAAGCTGAACTGGTTTTCTCTGATGAGTTAAATTTAATTTATCTCGAGCTGACGGAAATAAGCGAGTAGGACGACGAAATGTGACCAACTTAATGAAAATTGCACTCTTAAAACACTGACACATTCTCCGTACATTATGGTACGGAGTTGCATAAATTTTCAAGGAATCGGGCAAATTTTCATGCTCAAGGTGCTGGTGTTTGGGAATAAGGCCGATTGACTGTTCCAGGGTCTGACCTGAAGGGGAGTGCTTTCTGTGAAGTTCTTTCTAAGGGGTCCTAAGCTCGTATTTACGCAGGTTTCGGAGAAAACCACAAAAAACTCCGAATGGCTAGGCCAACAAGCACGACCTGGGATCGAACCCGGCACCTCACGTCTATCAACTTTGAGTGCAGAACCGCTCGGCCGCTGGTGGGCCTTCACAGGACCTGATTATCGCACAGGCCGACTAGGCCTCGGCCTAGGGCACCTTTAACTAGGGGCACCAAAATAGTTTTTAAATTTAAAGTGATATTTTTGCAAAGATTTCCTCAAAAAAATTAATTGAAAGTTAGCTAACGATAATAATCCTTAGTTGAAAATAGGGATTTTTTAAATACCTTTTGATCAATTACACTGCTCTGTAAAAAAAAAAAAAAAAATATATATATATATATATATTCGAGATCTGATACTATTCTTGCTGATTCTTATGTAAAATGACCTCCTGAATCCGAATATGACTCAGTCACCCACCGTTTTCTAGATACACCACCCCCTCCCTCAATTTCCTTCCCTGTTCGATAATTTTATGACCATGAATTTGATTTGAAGAATGAAAAATAATTAATTTAACATCTAAAAACAGAAAAATGTAAAGTTTAAAAAATAACATTAATAACAGATTAAAAATATATAAGATATGTAATGCATAATTTCAGTGGCAAATCTCCCCCCAAAATTTTTCCTTGTCGCAAATGTCCATGTTTTAAAATTTTCAAACTCTGTAGCCCCTTAGAAGATATTTAACGGTTAAAATAATGCTCCCCCTCCTCAAAATCATATTTATAGCCATAAAATCACCGAAAAATGATAAAAATAGGGGGGGGGGGGGCAATCCTAAAAAACGGTGGGTGATAGGGCAAACTGGGCGTCTTATTTGGATTCAGGAGGTCATTTTACATAAGAATATGCTGAAATGGTATCAGAGGCAATTTTCATGCCGATCAGTGTTAAAATACAGCATTAGCTAGATTATGAAATGTATCAGTTTTTGTGGAGATCGGTTGAATGGATATAACTTTTTACAGCGGATCTATCTCCTCCCCTAATAATAATAATAATAATAAATATTGATTTGAGGTCTCTTTGCAAAAGAAGTGAAAACTAATTTCTTATGATGGTGATGCCTTAACTTTGTTGCCAGCAATCAAACTCAGTGCACAAATAAAAATTAAAAAAAAAAAAAAAAAAAAACTTTAAAAATTTTTTTTTTTTTTTTTTTTTTTTGGGGGGGGGGCACCAAAATCATCCCGGGCCTTGGGCCGTAGCAGGTCGTAATCAGGCTCTGGGCCTTCATGCTCAAGGAATCAATTAACTCGGAATAAAACACGGCCATTGTAAAAGTGGTGCCTGACCAACTATTTTGGAGGTATTTCAGACTTTTCTACAATAAAAAATTTGTAGTCTATAGCTGTGCAAGAACTAGAAAAAAATATTTATGATATTTGGCACAGTGAAATTTCTGAGGTTTATGTTAAAAAGCTGTATGCCATTGCACATTAAAGCAGTCATTCCATATAAATGTGGAATTACCTAATGCAGAATATAAATTTTTATTAAATAATTGCTTAGATCTAACAAATAAACAGTTTCATTTCATATATCAAAATATAATGTGTTTATTTAATATAATAAGCCATAATAGAATACAAAGTATATGTTTATTATATTAAGTTAAAAAAAAAAAAAAGAGTTTTATGTAGATTTTCATTAAATAATTTGTAGAGTGTAATAAAGCAAAACACTTAATTGAAAATGTAGTACGTGGGTATCATACTATATCTTTGGTAGTATTATGCAAACTTGACAGTTTTATTTGTTTCAATCATTAATTTTGTTATTACAAATAAAAACATAATATATGCTCGGAACATAAAAATTCGACAAATTTCAGCAAATTTTTATACATTGGATTTATTTTATTATCGTGCAGCTTTCTAAATCTATGCGTATGTAAAGTGAGATTTAATGATTTTTTCTTTTATTTTAGGAAAGAACAAAAGAAATATTACTTCAACTCCCATTCGACTACGAAGATATGTCAAAGATATTGAACAGCCATATAGAAAATCAAGTCAAATGGGGTTCGAAGAAACAGAAGATCCACCCAACATAGCAAAGTTGTACACTGCAGTAAAAGAACATGATACCTTTCCCGAGCCAGAAGCCAATTTTCACGAGATTCCCGAAATACCACCAGATCTGTTTTACGAAAATAGTCATAATGACGTTAATCAAAATCGAGATTTAAAAAATTACAAATATTTATCCTCAGGTTCCCACAATTCTATGGCGAGACTCATGCGAAGATTTATACAGAAAGATGAAAGTGGAATAGACAGACGAGAAAAAACCGAGGAGTTACCACCTTTATTTGAAAAGCCTCGATTTGAAGACATAGAATCGCAAATGATTGCTACATGCAAGATACATTCTGATTGTAATATCCGAGCTAGATGTGTACGAGAATCAAATTATGGGCAAAATTTTTGTCGATGTTCTCATGGTTACAATGGCAATGGACTGTTTTGTTTCAGCAGTTAGATACAACAGATTAATATAAATAGACTTAACACCAGTTTCCGAGACAGAATGTAAAAGAAGCAATCCAATAATAAATGTGATGTTTTTAATAAAACTTATAGTACTTTACTTTAGACAGATTGTTTATTTTATTAACACGCTTTTATTAGCTTCACCTGTATGTATGTTTGTGTGTTTGTAACCGCTCTGGAAACAAATAAAAAATCTATATTGTAAAAAAAGACTTTTCCTACATGAACGCTGTGGCTGTGAGGTAAAACGCCGCGCTACAAATCTAATGGTCTAGCGTTCCAGCCCAGTCAGGGGAGATTTTTTAAAAATGATTTTTGTTTAATTCTAAATTATTTTAATTAAAGATTTAAATGTAAGTAAATATTATGGTGTGTCACTCACACGATTTTCTCTTACCCTGCATTTTAATACTAAGATAGATATTTTGTGCTTTTTAGTTCACATTTCTATAAAAGCGTGTTCTTTAATTTTTTAAAACTATAATATTATTTTATTTATTGATTGCTTTCTTCTACTTACTACATAAAAGAATAAAGTATTAGATTTGGGAAAACTTTGAGCTCTGGTTTTCAATGAATTTATACATTTTGATTCTGAAATAGTCTGAACATGATTTGGCCATTTTTAGAAAATGCCTATGTGTTTGTACATCTACTTGTGTGTGTGTTGTGTTATGAAAATTTTGTGGATGCTGTATTTCATGAACCAATGGACAGAATCCAATCCGCGATTGTAATGAAATGCTCGCCCTCTGGTGGGCTAAGGTGAAATTACAATAAACATGCTTTAATTCGGCTTTCATTAAGCCGCCATTGCATGCCGATGTTTAGTTTCACATATATTTATTGAATAAAAATGAATAAATCCGGTAAAAAAGATAACACATACTGTAGTGTGTGCTCCAGTGTAACTCCAAAGGATCAAGAAATCCAGAATTAAGCTTCCATTTATTTCCAAATGACAAATTTAAAATTTCAGTTGCTTCGGCTAATGGAAGTAAAGAATTAATCAGATGATTTGAAGCTAATATTTGTTCAACTTCAGTTAAAAATCTACTTCAGATCGAACTTTGAATAAACTGAATTATTTTTTCCAAAAGCAATCAATTTTCCATGATGTAATGGCGGAGAAATTATAGTACGAATATTAAGTAGAATAACAAAAAGAACAATAATAAACACACGTGGCTATAATATTTACTAACAACAAAAACTGAAAAAGCGCCATCTATCGATCATTACAAACGCGGATACAGTTTTATACTAGAACAAAAATTTGTTTAAGAAAAAGTGTTATCCATAAATTTAAATAAAAGAAAACTATTACACATTCATCTTTTTCCAATGTAACAATAATTATATTTTTTTTTATCAGGCATGAAAATGGCAATTCGCCGAAAAGTCTGAACTTGTGCGCGATACAAATTTATCACAATATAATGCAAAAATATGTATTTTGGGAATTTAAACACAAAAATTATTCATTTATAGTAAACTAATGAGTTAATTAGTGAATTCATTGAAGGCAGAAAAAATTAAAAAAGAATCAGCAACTTTTGCACATTTGTTAATCATACATTTAAAAAAAGCAGAAATTTTAATGAAATAATTACATATCTCAGACACACACACATTGGGAAAAAATATTTTATTCCAGGTAGTGAAAAATATTCATTATTTTGGAAATTGACAGCAAAAATTATCCCTAATTTCAGCATTTAGCTGTATATATATATATATATATTTAATAGCAGTGAAATCCATAATTCCCCAATCAACTGCGAAAATATTGCATATTTCGGAAATTTGTGACCAAAAAAAGCAGGAATTTTGTTTTATATTAAAATAATCTTTTATTTCTGGAATCAACTTTCAAAATGATACAAAATTTTATTACAATTAACAGCAAAATAATCTTGTTATTTCAAGAATTTGCAAAAAAAAAAAAAAAAAAAAAAAATAAGCAGTAATTTTGTTGATTTTTCAGAAAAATAATCACATACTTTGGGAAGTTAACATAATTTCCTCCCCCTCCCCCCGCCATAAACTTTAGTTATGGTTTCTCTTTGTTTTTACATTGATCTCAGAAACGGACAAGATAGCTTTCAAAAGGTAGGATTTCTACTATTATCAACAATTCATATTAATTTTACAATCACAGCTTAAGAATAACTCTCATTAAGTACATTTATACGGAATTTTGTCCTATACTGCCATGTTAAAAATTTAGAAAAAATATGATCACAGCGCCACCTGTTGAACGATTGATCCCCAAATTTAATCAGCACCAGTTTATGTCAGGGGCCAACTAAATACCAAGTTTGGTTAAATTTCGAATTAAAAAAAAAAAAAAAAAAAAAAAAAAAATTGAAAATTTTTGATCCCATCTTGAAAATTTACTCCCATTTACTTTTTTTCCCCATCTAGAAAATTTACTCCCCTCGAGGGGGGACCTCCCCCCCCAGGGGGGTGGCGAGGCTCCTACACATACAATTTTTCTTCCCCAGTTGACTATCTCTATTATAAATAATTTTTGTAAATTTCATAATGATTACTAAAAAATAATTCTCTTTATGCACATTTATACAAAATTTTGTCCTATATCACCATGTTAAAAATTTAGAAAAAGCGAGATGACAACGCAACCTGCAAGACAATTTTTACCAAAAGTTGATAGGCACTAATTTATGTCAAGGTGCAACTACATACCAACTTGTATGAAATTCTGTGCAGTAGTTCCTGAGATACAGTTGCCACAAAATTTTGTCACACACACACAGACAGACAGACATTTTCTAAAAATGGTGAAATCGTGTTCTACAGCTCTCAAAACGTGTAAATCCATCAAAAACCCGAGGTCGAAAATTTTTACGAATCCAATACTTTCTTCTATTGAATATAGAAGAAAGTAAAAAACTATACGTGCTAGATTCACCAAAATCAGTGTAGTTCGTGTATAAATTTTCAGCTCAATGGAATAAGATGTTTAGACGCTATCGAACTTTAAAAAATTTGGGCCCATGGACCATAGTGATAAAGAAAATTTCGTTGTATCCCTGTAAAAATCTATAAGTGCTAGACTCACAGAATTTTTTATAGATTGTGCGACGGTGACCTGTAATATGTATGTAAATTTTCAACTCAATCGGATGCGTTTAGACGCTATCGCATTTTAAATAATTTGACATATACGGCACAGTGATAAAGAATTTTTCCTTGTGTTCCTTTAAAAAAAAACTATAAGTGCTACATGGTCCCAAATAGATATAGTTAGTGTGACGGTGATCTATTACACGTATATAAATTTTCAGCTCAATCCAATAGGGCATTTAAGAATTTGAGCCCATAGGGCATAATGATAAAGAATTTTTCGTTGTCTCCCTGTAAAAGGACTATACGTGCTAGATTCACCAAAATTTATTCACTTCGTGCAACGAAGGCTTATAGCAGGTGTATAAATTTTCGGCTTAATTTAACGCTTAAAAAATCCCAAATTTTACCAATTAGTTGTGATTAAACATAATTTTGTCTTAATAAGTGCTGGAATATTTCTGATTTTTTGCATTGGTATACAAAAAGCATTGCTTTTTTTTTTTTTTATCAATCAGACACAAAAAAGCACAATTGACCTCCGCGGGAGTCTTTCTAAGGGGTCCTAGCCCGTATTTACGTAAGTATCAGAGGAAACCACGGAAAACTTTGAAGGGCTAGACCGACGAGCACGACCTAGGATCGAACCCGGCACCTCACGTCTACCAACTTTGAGCGTAGAACCGCTCGGCCACTGGTGGGCAATATTGTTAGGGAACTACCTCAAATAAATTTGAATTGAAAAAGGGACACTCTACAAAAAACTAGATAACTTTAAAGTCTTTTTAAAAAAGTTAGAGATAAAATTATTTTGTTAATTCACAAAGTTTAAAAAAAGAAAAAAGAAATGCATGGTGTACTTTAATATTAATATGTAATAACCATCACACAGATTTTTTTTTATATCATTCTATAAAATGTGCCACCAATTAATTAATATGCACAAAAATTTAATAAACACGCACACATACGTAGCTTCTCACAATAAAGGTTTTGCATAAGCTGTTTGATACAATTGTAACCAACAGATGTTGAGATATAGCCATTTGAAAAATAGCAGGCAGTTAATAACAGCAGTATCGCCTGCCATCTATGATATGCCCAACAGGGTCGCATAGAGACATGCGGAGGCCCTGGGGCAAAGACAAATATGTGGAGACCCTCCTATGCTTAGTGGCATTTCTAAAGGGGATGGGGATGGTTCGTTTTTTTGACAATCATTGCATAAAAACAATTAAAAAAAATTATAAGATATTTTTAATAGCTTTTATTAAAGAATGGTGGTAATTGGAAGACAGTCTTGAAACCCAGCTAATGGTCTGCGACTCCATCGTAGCTACAGTCGGCAGCAAAAGTATCCGAGCACTAGCCAATAATTCCGATATCAAAAAAGTACACTTAATACTATTTTGTTAAATAAGTCCTTGTCGAATCATGTTCTTAGACTGACTAAGAACATGACTCGACAAAGATTTATTTAACAAAACCGTATTAAGTGTACTTTTTTTAGACAGGGATTATTGCTAGTGCTCGGATACTTTTGCTGCCGTCTGTACGAAGATGCTTACGTTACTGAAATTAAATAAAATACAAAGTATTATAGTTTAATCTAATTTATTGCTAAATGGCTTTTGCCAGACAACATTTTACACGATAAAGAATAAATATTCATATCTATTTCTCTTAAGAAAAAGAAATTTTTTGAGGTGCTTTCATCACAAACTCATTAATGATATATCTGTTCAATCCAGCTCTCGAGTAAGTCACTCTGTATAATAAGAAATGATAAATAGGTAAGGTAGTCTTGTTTCATTGTAGTTCTGAATTCGTTTTTTAGGACTGAGGGCCTATTAGTCTCAATCTGGGATTTTTGCGTTGTCGATTTTGATAGTTGGACATTTGTCGAAATCTAAAATTTATCGAAAATATAATTGAATAATTTGAAAGCGATGTTATAATTAAAAAAAAAAAAAAAAAAAAAAAAAAAAAACTAATAGTCCTCCGTCCTAAACTAAATTCTGCTTTTGCCAGAATTTCATCAAAATCTTTTATTATTATTATTATTATTATTATTGAAAGAAAAAGAAAAGAAAATTAATAATAATCAGTATCGTTACAAGCGATATCGAAAAAGTTTTTTTTTAATAATTTTGAATTAGGAAATAAAAAGTGCGCGTGAAATAATATGAAATAAAAACAAGTAAAGAAATGAATTTAATGTTTTTGTTTTTCGGGGGCTGCTCATGCATATAAAAAATGCGTATTAAAACGAGTCGAAGAAGGAAGCGAAATAAGTATTGAGTTATATTACGATAAATACGATATATAATAGGATACGATATATTAGACCTATCGTCCAGGGTTAGTAGGCATTTTCGTTGAAAGAAATAGTTTGTTCGTTCGGTGCAACTTGCACATTAGTCCCGTGAGGTACAACTTGCACATTAGTCCCCTTTAAATATATATATTTATTAATTTTCATTTGCGAAAATAACCACCCATTGGTGCAGTTAGACACAAACAATACGAAATAAAATACATCATCCATTCTATTCCTGCATTAGGAAACGTAGTTTTGAAATTATTATTTTGACGATTTCCATTGCAGAAAATGTTCTTTAAATGAGTGCCTCATGGAATGGCCAAGAGGTTCCACATCTCGAAGCTGTTAAATGGAAAGTAGCACGTTCGAACCCCGGTCACATTCGCCGCCCTAGCCTTTTAGAGTTTTCCAAAATGTTCTCCGAAACTCGTGCAAATACGGGCTATAACCCTTTAGAAAGAGTTCCATTGTGCACTACACAGGATAAATTGTTTCAAATGAAAGAAAAATACTAGATAGTTGTTTTTAAGAATGTGATAATTTTGATGAGCTCTGTAGTGTAGGGAAGAAGGCCTCCAAATAACATTAGTGTTCTGGGTCTTCAGAAAAGTGTAGTTGGGTATTGGGCCTTGCTCAAATATCAAAGTTCTTATTAAAACTTTCTATTGTTTTGTCATGGTATTTTTTTTTTTTGTGTGTGTGTGTGTGTATTTTTCTTCTCAGTAAAAAGAAAATTTGTAAAAATATGAAATTTTGTGGAGGCCCTGGGGCTTCAGCCCCTGTTGCCCTTCCCTAAATACGGCCCTGCTGCCCAAATTGAGTCAGCGAAATTTTTCATAAAATTTGTCTAACATATTAAGTTTGGTATATTTTATATAACTTAGAAGTTAAGATACAACCTACCAATAAATAGAAAATATTTTAACACTTGACATCCAATATACACCCAAACAGATTTAGCATAGTTTTCATAATATCTATATCATATCACCTATCAAGTCTGACAGATTTTTATATCATAGAAGCTGAGATATTACCAGAACCTGATTGTCAAAAAGAATCGAGAAGCACAAGCTTCCAATCCAAAATTTAAGAGGGAGCCCCAAAATGACTAAAAACTGTCTGGAATTTCAGTTTCAGATTTTCATGCAGAAACTGAAATTTTTTTTTGAGAAAGGTTACCTAAAGTACTAACTATTTTGGGAAAATTCTATTATTTAACCATAAAAATTTGAGTTTTCTTAATAAGATATGTGATATTAATGTTGTGGGTAAAAACCGCCAGACATATGAATGCCCAAAAAAAAAAAAAAAAAAAACTATAAACACACATTGATTTTTGGTCTATAGTATTTTTATATTATAATGTGTAACAGGGAAACAAGATTTTTTGGAAAGAAAGGGAACCTCGAAATGATACTGAGTTCCCCCTATTGCATTAAACAAGGATAAATGACAGCATAACAATGTCACCTTTCGGCTATGTGCTCAAATTGAATTAACATAATTTTTCTTCGTAGCCATCATACATGTCAAGTTTTACTTTTGTGGAGCTATGCACTATAGAACCTGAGTATATATCTTCTCGTAAATGGGGCAAATTGCAGTATAGCAGCAAAACCTGCTGTATCTGTATATACAGAAATGTAATCAGTACCAATACCAATCAAGATGCAACCAAATATTGAATTTTGTCTATTCTATAATTTCATGAGAAAACAAACTTCATAAAATTTTGGTAACCATATAGACACCGAGACAGACTGACATACGTTTTCTAATAATAGTCAAATTATGTTAAACACATCTTTAAAATGTTTAAATCGATGTGTAAAAAAAAAGAAAAGAAAAGAAAAGAAAGAGGGGAGGGGGGGGGAGATGAAAAATGTTTAGAAATCAAATACTTTCTTCTAATATAGAAAACTAAAAAATATTTACATATCTAAATGAAAAAAAGATTTTATCAAAGGTTTTTTTTTTTCTTTTAACACTTTTTACTTCCATTACCCATTACCCGACTACCTTAGGTAATGAAAGCATTGTATTCCGTCCAAAAATATGATATCGAGATTTCACCTGATTTACATGTTTTAAATCTCCTGAGTCCAAAAAAGTGGTTTCTGGCAATTGGTATGTGTGTGTATGTATGTGGGGAATCTTCTGACTATTATATCTCCGACACAAATAAAGATATAGCTACGAAACTTCAGAATTGAGACAGGCTTGGTGTACAGATAAATTTTCTAAATTTTTGGGAAAAATTGAAAAACCGGAAGTTTAAGTCCGTATCTGAAAAACGATTCTAACGATTTTCTTTAAAATTACTGTATAAACGTCTATTAGATGTCCTTTCGAATGATAATGTTGCTTAGTTCAGGAAAATTGACAGGCGTCCTGTATAAATAGCTGGATTTCAGGTAGTGCAAGTGCGTTCCTTTCAAAACGGCTATATGGATATTTTTCAAACTTTCAATATTGACCCTCTTTTACATGTCATTTTGTAGGTAATTGTTTTATCCGGTCAACAATTGAATATGCCAAGTTTTGGTAAAAGTCGGTATCTCAAAAACGGCTCTAACGATTTTCTTGAAAATTGTTACATAAACCCATTTTTGACATCCTTTCTCATGCTTTACGTGGTTATTACTGGAAAATTAATACTCATCCTAATCAGATAGATTTTATATCTCGGACATTGATTTTTTTTTTTTTTTTTTTTTTCACTCGCTGTGTAAACTCTATTTTATATGTCTTTATGCGTGTATTAATTTTCTTTTACTAGAAAATTTTTAGTACTCCATTTCCTTTCATCAGTTATTGAATTCTATGTCTTCTGATCCCATTATCTTCAAAAAGTGCATATAATACGTGCAATAGTAAATAGTGGGTATTGGAAGTCGTGTGGTTGTTTCACACCAGTTTTTTATATAACTAGGTTGGTCATTTTTCTGTCTGTCTGAATCAAATGCTTTCGTCAATTTTTAATCTGCCATCCATCGAACCTATTTTGCTCAAAGTGTTATATGTTCACTTCACAGTCGATTGCTATATAACATGCAAATATTTTCATGGCTTTCATCTTACCAAGTGGCAAATATCAGTCAGACTGTACAATCTAGCAATTATTTTTAAATGCATCTCTGCAGAACCGATTTTACTCAATTTTTAAACATGAGTGAATAGTCAAAGACAATGCAATATGCAAGCATATTCAGAATCTATTTTACCAGAAGCGAAAAATTTGTCTACCTGTGACATATCGAGCGATTAATATTCAATTCTTTTTGCTGAAATGATTTTACTCAAATTTTGCATATGAGTCTATAATCGATCAC